>PVIW01001816.1:0-263493 GCA_004026585.1 Noctilio leporinus | reverse complement strand
CACTTGGCTATTGTAAATAGTGCTGCTATGAACATAGGTGTACATAGGTTCTTATGAATTGGTGTTTCAGGGTTCTTTGGGTATAGTCCAAGTAGTGGAATTGCTGGATCAAAAGGCAGTTCCATTTTTAGTTTTTTAAGGAAACCCCATACTGTTTTCCACAGTGGCTGCACCAGCCTACATTCCCACCAACAGTGTATGAAGGTTCCCTTTGTCCCGCATCCTTGCCAACACTTGTTTGTTGATTTGTTGATGATTGCCATTCTGATAGGTATGTCAAAGTTTTAATAAACATAAACTCTGTATATTAATTTTACATAGCTCCAATTCCATTTATTTCAATTAGGTAAATAATATTTGTGTTAATTTAACACAGAATGATATAGTTATTTACTCTCTCTCTCTCTCTCTATATATATATATATAATTTTTATTTTGTTATTTTCAAAGAGAGGGGAAGGGAGAGAGGCAGAGAGGGAGAGAGACATCAATGTACAGTTGCCTTTCACCTTCCTCTAGCTACGGACCTGGCTGGAGATTTGGGTGGAGACCTGGTTTGCAACCTGGTTATGTGCCCTGGCTGGAAATCAAACCAGCAACCTTTGGGTTTGCAGGCTGGCACCTTATCCATTGTGCCACCAGCCGGGGCTCTATTCATATTTTAACAGTATTACTTTTGTTCTCCAAATATCTAATGACAATAATGATGCAGTAACACCTGAATTTGATGTATGATAGTTTTTACAAACTTCTCATTATATAAATCTAAAGTAATTGACTCAAAATTCTGAATTTGTTAAACTTTTAGTTTCTATTTAATATGTATATACACTAATGATTGCTGAATAAATGTCTCCAACTCTTACACTGTCTGATTCCTGACTCATAGTAAACTAGCTAATTGGTATCTCCACCCATATGTCTATGCATTTTCAACTTTCCATGTGTTAAACATAAATCTGGCATTATCATTCTCTCCTCATCACCAAACATGCTCTTTCCCCCACCCTTCCTCAAGTCATTAAATGGCAGCATTACTCACTCACCTCTTCAAGTGAAATCTGGGGACTCAACTTTATTTTTTTTCAGACATTTCACTTATTCATAGCATGAATACATCCTATTTGTTTTATATTAAACTAAATCCAAAATTTGACCAACTCCATTCTGTCCTGGACATAATATTTTTATTCTACAATAATGAAATATTTTACTTTTTCTTTGTATTCTTCACGTTGAGCATGCATCTCAGCTAGCCTTCTGGAGTTTCAGAGTCTTATCTCCATTACAGCCAAGGCGTAGCCCCAGCAGTGCCAGCCAAAACCAGCCAGCCCATCAACTAACTTCATATGCCCAGTGGAGATAAGTAAGTGTATACTAATTAAGAAGAGCCACTCAAATAACCCAGAGACCTGTACAAAAATATATATTATATATATAATAAACTATATATATATATATATATATATATATATATTTTGCCATTGACACATTGTGTGGTTGTTTTATTTTTGCATAAAGATGTAAGATAATTAAATGAAAATGGAGGTATTCTACAAACTTAAAATCTTAACAGGTACTTAAAATAGCACTTTATTACAATACAACAGAGTAATTGATTATACATTTTGGACATTTTAATTTTTTACTTATTGGCTTGAGAGAGAATGAGAAGAGACATTGATTTGTAGTCCCACTTTATTTATGCTGGCATTGGTTGTTTCTTGTATGTGCTCTGACCAGGTATCAAACCCACAATCTTGGCATATTGGGATGATGCTGTAACCAACTGAGCTACACCTTGGTGTGGAATTGTAATTAGTGCCTCTTTCTTCTAATTTTCAAGACCTCTTCTTGAAACCTCAATAATCCCTGTTGGAATGTTTAAATAATGAGATAGGGTTAAAAATGGTTGTTTTGAAAAAATAATTGTTAACTTCAGAAGGAATGCTCCTCAACCTGAATTAATATTCTTGTATAACCAATGGATGGCTTCAGAAGTAAAATACATTTAATGTGCTTCAAATGTAAATCTTTCTTGGTAAGTGGATAATGCACCTCTTCACTTGGCACCCAACCTTCTACTCTGCTTTCATCTTTACACAGTAATGTCACTTATGACAGATAAGCAAGCTCACATTGGGTAAGAAGTTAGATGAGTGTCATCTATACTCGCTGTCAAGAGGAGCCGCAGAACACTTGCATCTGTGTAAATAAGTACACTTTCAGTAGGAAACCATTACTCTCTTCACAAGGGGCATTTGCAACAAGAATGAAAAAGCAGCCCAGCATCACACTGCTATATCAATTATGAAAGTGGTAATAATCAGTCCAGCTCCACGTGGTGAACAATCATCTGGAAACAGTCCATATGGATCTTGATGTAGATTGGAAGGGAATAAAATCTGTCACCCCAAAATGTGTTTGTTTGGCTTTAGGAAGATTATTTTTAAGACACAAAAGACTCAGAATTTATTTTTTCTTTTTACCTCCCTATTAAACGCCTCAGCAAATTTATATAGGGGGGTCTTTTCCACAAAGGGAGTCATCATCAGCGCTAATTACAAAGAACATGAACATGTACTTGACTTCAGAGAACTTAGCACTGATGGTCACAAGCCTCTGAGTTCCTTTATCTCTGCCCCCTTTTTTTCAGTAATTAGCAGATTAAATGTAAAGAAAGTCAGTGAATCTAAGTAACTTGGATAATATTATCTAACACTTTTATCTTAAAGATATAGAAAATTCTATTCAAACAATATTCTTTTCAAGTATACTTGGGCACGCATACAAATAGACTATGTTAAAGCTATAATAGGAAACACAAATTGCCAAGTAATAATGAGATAATCTTTGAATAATTGCCAATATAAATGAATCATACAAAATGTGCCTGTGCGGAGAGACTATATTTCCTATATTTAATTAAAAAATGCTGGCTTTCCTAATATCACCAGGACATTATAGCAAAGAGAACAAGTTTAGACATATTTAATACCATTTTTAATAATGACATAAGAAATAATGCATGGATTCTGATATCTAAAAATGTTCTTTTAAAAATAAGCCCTGGATGGTGGCTCAGTGGATCGGCGCCAGCCTGTGAACCCAAAGGTCACTGGTTCGATTCCCAGCCAGGGCGTATAACCAGGTTGCAGGCTGGGTCTCCAGCCAGGTTTGTAACTGGAGGCAGATGAAAGGCAATGATACATTGATCTTTCTCTCCTTCTCTGCCTCTCTCCCTTCCCCTCTCTCTGGAAATAGTAAACAAAATCTGAAAAACATAAAATAAAAATAATAGAATAAAAATATTTGGTAGAGAGTATGCCATAAAATGGAAAACCCCCTTTATCAATTTCATTCAAAAATCACTCACATCTTCATGTTCAATTGCTGTTAATATATTAATATATGGTTTGGTGAAACAAACAAAGCAAAAAAAAAAAAAAAGAAGAAGAACCACAAAACTGTACCACTGTCTTTTTTAATTACACATACAAATGCCTACCTAATTCCCAAGACTGGAGTCAACCCTGGAAATCATCAGCTTGGGATCTGATGTTATGAAAAATTTCCTGGATAGACACAGAGGTCAGAGTTGTAAGAAAGTCACAGCTTTGATCTTACTTCTATCACTATTGCAACATATGTTAATGATTCTTACAAGAGAGAAAAAGCTTGAAGATAAATTAATATAAGAACAGTAATAGGTATCCACTTATTCACACTTGAGCCATGAGTTCTGCTAGGGCTAAATTCTATCTTTTTAATCCATGTAAGTTTTTTTTGTTTGTTTGTTTGTTTTTCATATTTTGAGTGGTAAAGTGGTTTTGAAAATGAGTAAATGATCTCTAGATGGCCCACGCATGTAAATAAAGATTCATCAAGTGATGTTGCTGTTGACATGGGGACCTAAATTATCATTATTCATATATTTAACTTAGTAAGAAACATTGGCTTGCATATTGAATTTATTCTTTGGAGCAATAAAAATTTAGTTCATGCATAATACTGTAGTGTATATGGTCCAGTGAAACATTGGTTTTCTCCTTATCATTTACCTTTCATGAAACAGAGTTAACTGAAAGGCCAACTACATACAAAATATATAAGTGCATAAAGATTCTATTTCCTTTATTTAATTAAAAAGAATGCTGGACCCAGTCAGGGCACATAACCAGGTTGCCAGCCAGGTCTCCAGCCAGGTCCGTAGCTGGAGGCAGGTGAAAGGCAATCATTCATTGATGTTTCTCTCCCTCTCTCCCTCTCTCCCTTCCCTTCTCTCTAAAAATAATAAGTAAAAATTTTTTAAAATGCTGGCTTTCCTAACGTCACCAATGACATTATGGAAAAGAGAATCAGTGTAGGCATATTTAATATCATTTTTAATGATGACAGAAGAAATAATAACACATGAATTCTGGTGCCCAAACAAGGCCCCCCTGCTCACCCATCGGAAGCCACAGTGAGTGCATTGACCTGTGCTGATGGCTGTTTGTGTCATTCGGATAATGCCAAGTAAACAATAATGCACCGAAACTAGTTTTGCTGTGGCATAGTTGGGGGCGGTAGAGAAATTGTGTGCAATCTGTCACTTTTCAATGTTTGAAAATGCTGTTTAGATTTACTAAAAATATGTTTTTTAAGAAACTCTAGTTACATAAATCATTTTGAGGAGAAAATGTTATTAGAAATATCAAAAGTATTCCTATATCTTAATTGAAAGAGAAAACCACTTAGTGCAAAAGTGAAGAAGGTTCAGAATATGTTTTGAAAGATGTTTTGGAAAGGTGATGTCTCTGGGACCCCAGGATTTGTATGGCTCCTTTCACCGGGCACCATGTCATTGTTTCAGGATATGAATGATCCCCACACAGTGAAGGCGCTGATGGCGCATGGAGAGTGAATGTTGTTTATACTATTCCCTGGAGATCCTAAGCCAGCAAGGATCAGATCCTTGCCCCCTGATCAGGCAAGGACTTGTTTATATTCACCTGCCCTAAAACATCCAAGCATTTCAAAGCTTTTAGGATTACAATTTTGGGAAAATAAGCATAAATATTTCTCAAAAATAATTTAGAAAACTAATAGAATAATATATTGGCTACAAGAAATGTACTTGTCACTGTCTGGGTTTCATTATAGCCACATGTCAAGTGAAAAGAAAGAGAAAAAAAAAAAAAAAGAATGACAATTTCAGTGAATCATTTGATATGTGTCCTGCCTCTATAAGAAAAACAATAAAAACTTATATACCCCTGACTGTTATTCTGAAAAGGTTAACATATAAAAGTAACCCATTTCAATGCTTAATCCATTTTCAAGGAAAAATTAATGAAAACAGTTTGAAACCTGTTAACTCCCCAACAAAAGATTTACTTACTCAGAGCATAGACTTAACTTCAATGCAGAAACTGTTTAGTGTATTACACCAAAGAAACAATAATTTCACTTTTTGGTTTTTATCCAGTTCATTCTTATGGGTGTATGCGAAACTCCATAATTACCTCATCACATTTCTTACGAATATCCTTCATTTTTATTCCAGTCTTACAAATAAGATTCAACGTGATTAAAGGCTACTCATTTTAGGGTACTTTTTACCTGTGTGTGTTCAAGAGTTTCCATTTCACAAAGCATCTTTGATCACAATACCATGTATCCTGGAGCCTGGCTCTTTTGTGTGACGAGAGTTTTATAGTGTAGGCTGATGTGGTCCTGTTTGTATCTAACTGAAGCAGGTGGGCCGCAGCCCATGCAGCGCATGGGAGGGCAAGAGGACACCCAGGGCTACATTGTTCGTTGGAAATCTGCTTCTGTTGTTTATAGCAGATGGAAGCAGTGTCTGCTCTGAAATTTCCCCAATCAACTTGAACATACAGTAGTATACATATGAGAGCTGCAAGATTTCAAACAGCAATTTGTTTTTATTTATTTTACTAGTCATGGCCAAAGAACCTGCAGTTTCATGAACATGATATGGGAAAGATACACTTTATTTTACATAAATGATAAAATATTGATAACCTGAATCATCTTGTTCTTTTTTTCTTTCTTTCTTTTTTTTTTTCCTAAACCATATGTTCCAAAATTTGTGATGTGCTTACTTGGATGGGGTAAAATAGAAAGCACAATGAGATGCTTTTCTATCAGCAATATTTTGCCATCAAGTGCCCTGCTAGCTTTGTTTGAGCCTCTAGCTCAAACAAAGCCAAACAAAACAAAACAAATGTTGTCAAGTGAAACCCAAAGTCCAAAACCTTAGCAGATGCTCTCTCAGGTCTCATATCCCCAGCTTGCTATGATTTACATTTGAATTCAATTTCCCATTCTACTGAGTGACATGAAATCTAATTAGATCCTCCCCATAACTAGGAATTGTCGGTGTATTAACACTATGACTTTGCCAAATTAAAACATAAAAATTACAGAAGAGGATATATTTGTGATTTACAAACATCTTTCATTTAATACAAATTTTTTTTTAACTTTTGAAAATACAAAAGTAAATATAAGGACATCTTCAAGTAATATTAATCAAATGTAGTATATTATTTTGCAAAATTACAGAAATATTTTTAGTCATGAGCATGAAAATGAGGCATGGTATAAAAACAGTAGTCAACTTCAGAGTCATGGGAAAAATGGCCCATGACTTTTGAAAGAGGACGGCTATATAACATGGTAGCTTTAGAAACTATTTTAATAAAGTGTAGTTAATTTATTTAAAATGTAAGTAGCTTTAAAGACATAATTAAAGAGCACTAGTGATTCTGAAAAGATAGTCAAAGAACAGAGATCTCCACACACTAACAGACAAATGACCCCTACAACTACAAGATGTCTACTAAAAGTTTTGTAGTCTTAGCAAAATCATTGATTTGGTCTAAAATAAATCAGGATTTTCTTTACTTTCTTTCTATCTGTCTTCTCCTCTCTTCATTTTTTTTACTTCTGCCTTCTTTTTAAAAATAAACATTTTATCTTAGAAAAATTTTCAATTTATAGAAAATTTGTGAAGATGGTACTAAGAGTCACGATACATGCATACTTGGTTTCCCCTATTGATATCTTAGTATGGTATGTTTAGGACAATCATAATGAAATAATTTTTTATATGCTATTGACACAAAACCATAGTCTTTTCCAGGTTTCTTAGTTTTTAACCTAATTTCTTTTTCTGTTCCAGGACACCACATTTTTTCATCATGTCTACTCAGAGTCCTCTTGGGTTGTTAGTTGTTCAGACTTTCCTTGTTTTTGATAAACTTGGCCCTTGTATTTTGTTGGATACCCCTTGATTGGAATTTAAGTGTTCATGTTCTCACGATTAGCCTCTAAATAGCATGCAAATAACTGTGCACTGTATACATACATATATGTTTAAAAGGAAAGCTGCAGAGGTATAATACCATTATACCCCATCATATCAGGGATACAGGGGTCAATGTTACATCACCATTGATGTCAACTTGAGTCACCTGGTCACCTGAGGTGGTGTTTATTAGCTTTCTCATTGCTCTTTTCCCCCTTCCCATGAGGATGACTTTGGAGGAAGTCACTAGGCACAGCCCACATGTAAGGAGTGAGGAGTTAGGCTCAACCTCACTGATGGTAAGACATTACACAATGTAATTAGAATTCTTATGCATGAAAGAGTTGTCTAGTTAATTTATTTTGTTGCTCAGATACTTCCCATCGGGTGTTTTTTCAGTTGGCTCCAACATGTTGTAATCGCCTCTCACACATTTCCTGCTGCAGTTGTAGAATCAGCCATTTCTGCAATAACCCTGATTATTTCACTGGGGAAGGAGCCTGGAAACCAAAGCCCGGGCTGTTTACTGGCTCCTTGTGTGAGAGGCCATTGCTTCCAGGCCTCAGCTGACAGAGAAAGATGTGCATTGTTAAGAGAGAAACTGAGGCCTATTAAACTTTTTAAGAGCTTATCTGAGCCCAAACCAGGCGTGGGTAAGGGTGCCGCACCGGCACTCTTGCAGGGAGCACGAGAAGCAAAGTAAGAAAATTATTGATTGTCTATCGCTTAAAGCCTGGCTGACCGCTTGTGACTATCCTTAGGGTTTCCATTTCTTAACCTTCAGGCATTATAGGCTTGGACTTCGGTGTGCTTACATAGGCTACCAGGGCCTTGGAGTCACCTTGGATGATGGCTTCCTTGTTTAATTAATTATTGGACTGTACGTATACCGCCATGTATCTATACATATGTATAAATATTTCTACATGTAGTCTCGTCTATTAAACTCAACAAGAGTTCATACGAATGTCTCCAACTCGAATCCACTCTCATCAAGCTCTTCCTATACCTGGCCACCTCGAGTTTCAGTCAACTCCTGCTGAGTAGCGAGGAGTCTGGATGCCACCATCCTCCCGCCGTTTCCTTAATTGCTCCGTTCCACTGTGTGTGTAGAGCAGCATCAGGATGGTTAGGCTGTACCCCAGGGGAAACCGCTTTATTAACAAACACAGGGATTATGCACAGTTTGTGTTACTTGTAGTCTGACAGAACTCTCTCATTTCAGAAGTTATTTAGGTCAGCACATCACCCTGCCCCCCCCCCCCCCCCCCCCCCCCCCCCCCCCCCCCCCCCCCCCACGTCGGAGCATCTGTCACATCCATGGTAATGCAGTCAGATTGGTATGTCACAGTCTCCTTTTCATCTTGGGATCCCCCAACTTCCTAATTGCGTCTTTTAAAATTTGTATATGCTAAGGTTCACTCTTGGTGTTTTAAGGTTCTGTAGAGGTTTTACACATTGCACTTTTCTATTTTTTTTTCCTCCCTCCCGTCATTCCTCCCTGCCTTTCTTTCTTCTTTCCTTCCATCGCTCGCTTTCTTCCGTTGTATAACTTTCTAGTTTATATGCTGAGAGTGTGTCAGTTTATTGAGTCAACGCTATTGTTATTCATGGGAAGGTCACACTGTAAGTATTTCGGGTAAACTAGCTTGTGCTTTTTATTATTATTCTCAATAATGTCCTTGTTCTATACCTCCCTTTTCTTCTTCTTCTTGATTTTTAGATAAATTAGGCTATACAGTAATTCTATTCTCCAGGTGAAGGAGGGGAAGGAGATGGGGCAACCTCCCACCTCCCTCCATTTAAATTCCCGGGTCCAACATTCCTTGCACTAAGGAAACTTCCCACATTTCTAGCCAGTGTGTCCTTTAGCCAGACCAGACTGGCAGGTCTGCACCTCCCCCTGGTGACAGGGCACTGGCAGAGCCACGCAAGCTGCTGTGCTGGCCTGCTCATCCTCCACCCCTGCGGAGGGAAATCAGTCGAGGTCAGCTAGCAGGCTTGGCTTCAGTCCACTTTTCAAAATCTTTTGCCGGCCCCTCCCACACTCAGGGGCCTGGGAAGGCACTCATACCATGCAGTACCATGTTAATTAAGATCCTTCAGGCTGTCAAGAAAAGACGTAATAGGAAATGGAAACATACACTTTTGATGAAAATGACCTTCCAAAAATGCCAACATACTCTGGAACCTTACATCTACTGCAAACAGCTTCACAGGGGAAGGGCAAGGCAATGAACTCCAAAGGACAAAGTGGATTCTGGGGTTGAGACACTTTCTGGTCGGTGGCCTTGACAGGTAGCCAATCTCTGATGTCTAAAGACTAGGAGACAGTGGCCCTGGCTCAGTTGGAATAAGGCTGGGGTTCTACTTAAGGTATAGTATCCGAGTTCACCGATGGGGTTTGTGGAATTGTAGCTTCATGAGCAATTATTACCAGACACAAATGCCACCCAACTCTGCAGGGGATCCACATAACAGAGCAGGGCAGGAGCTAAAGGGCTGGATGCCAGGCAGCAGATCATAACTCAGGCTGAATCAATTAGATATTCTAGGACAATGATCATTGAGGAATAATAGGGCATGGTGTGAAAGTGCAACATACTCAAATTCGCTGTGCTTCATACTTTTAAATGATTGGATTTGGTAGAGTCTCCACGTGAGTGATTAAATTAAGATTTCTATTATCTCATAGAAATGAGGGCTTGTGACACAAATGAAGTCAATTATATAAAATAATGTTACATATTTGCGATCTGAATTGGAGGTTTGTGAAAGTTGTACCTCTGTCCTTTGACAAAGAAATTGTTCAGTGTTCCCTTTAAGTCAGGGTGAGCTGGCTTTTCCTCAGTATGATCTGCCAACTGCTGACTGGATGTTTTTCCATTTAACCTTAGAAAAGCTTATCTCTCTAACTTAAATGTTCTTTGTGTGTCCATGTGGTATGCAGTGATATTTCTCTGTCACATTGTGGCCAAAAGAAGGACTAAATCACATTATCTCTGACAGAGAGAATCAGTTTCTTATTGAGGTTAGATCTGAAAATGGATCTCATATTGGTACTGCCCGGGTTCCTCCCCAAATTGTTCTTTAACCATTTTGTATCTCTTCTTGTAGCCATCAACACTGTGACTTAACAGATAAGTGAATAAATGTCTACTAGTCTGAATGACTAAAACGTTTTGTTTCCAGATTGCAAATGGAATGGGAAGTTATGTTTTAAGAGATGGGCTCCCTTCAAGTAACATGTGGGATATCCGTCTGGGTCCCATTTAGCCAAGTTGTAAAAATAAGAAACACCTTAACAGGAGCAGACAGGAGCTACATATTTTAATTTACAACACATGACTATCATTTGTTGAAAGTCAATGTTTCATTATGACTGAAAGATTGAATTTACACATACAAATATAGAAGAAAACTATACAGGTATATTATTTTAAGAAGTTTAAGTTCTTAATTGGGGTTAATATAGATTAAACCCATTAAAATGCTAATGAGAAATCTTAACATCTAGAAGATAATTTGAAGTGCTTTTGTCAGCCTGCAATATTATTCCACAATAATAACTATATTAAATCTGGAGTGCAATGAAACTTGCTTTATCATTTCAAGAGTTTTCATTTTTAAAATAATAGTAAATAACATATAAATAATATGTGATCCTAACCCAAACTTTAAGCTAATGAGTTTTGACTGTCTTTATTGCTATTTGGACTTACTCATCTTCATCTATTTCTCTGGAATTAATGAGGACATATCTTATGTAGTTATTATAATATTCCAGAACCTTTTATCCATGCTTCTTGCCTGTGGCTTTTTCTGTGACTAAAGTAGCCCTTTTATATCATCTCTTGAGATGGCTACAGAAGAAGAAATACTGGTCTCTGCTAATATGGTATAAAGCATGGGATAGATCTTTCCTATACAACATAATGAAAACCAAGTTTGTGTTTTTCAATAAAGCCTCATTAATGATAGAAATGAAATACAATATAAAAATAATTTAAGTGACTACAGTAATTTATAAAATTCTAACTCCCAAGATGGTTCTACTAGACATTGAGATCAGAAGTTCTCAAAAGCTGAAATAATGAATCCTAAACAAGCCTGTACTCAGATATTCAGATTAATTGGTTTACACAAAGCACAGTCTAGCCTTTTAGACTCCTGCTCAAAGTAGGCTCAGACATTTCTGGGATCAAGCTTGCCCTACGGTCAATTTCTTATACCATGGAAAGATAGCTGATATTTACTTTAAGGCAAGATTAAAAAGCAGAAGTGAATATGCAAAATTAAACTAATAAATATTACTGACCCTGGCTGGTAGCACAGTGAATAAAGTACAGGTCTGCAAACCCAAAGGTCCCTGTTTCGATTCCCAGTCAGGGCACAGAACCAGGTTGCAAGCCAGGTCTCCAACCAGGTCTATAGCTGGAGGCAGGTGAAAGGCAACCATACATTGATGTTTATCTCCCTCTTTGCCTATTTCCCTTCCTCTCTCTCTGGAAATAATAAAATCTTTAAAAAATATTACCAAAATATGAACTACATTATTGTGATAAACTCAAAAACCCTGCAAATGTATTCCCATCTTACTTTCTGAATTAATCATGACCTATTTTGCCAAAACCAAAACTGTATCAATAAATAACAACTGTTTGCAAAAGTCCTTTGAACAGTGGACTATATTTTGAACATCATGACTACTAGCTTACCTAGAGAGCTTGACAGCTTGATAAAATAATGCATTGGACACCAAACTCTGTATCAAAGAATGTAATAATTTACAGCCTTGGTTTTTGGATATGGTAAATGATGGCCCAGTTGGCACTCCCTGTGGGTGTTTTTAAGGGAAGTATTGTTTGATAGAAAGGATCATTGCTCTTTCTGTGATTTTACTAGAACTTTTTACTTGATTTCCTCAGGCAAGGGTAGCTTAGTTGGTTAATGTGTATTCAATTTGATGTGATTTGATTTTTACTTCATAGATCACACTTTTGAGCGATGTACTGAATTATGCTATGCCACAGTACCATCCATTGGTCATTGTGAAAAGTATGGTAAAGTTGCCCAAAGAAGCGTCATGTTTGTAATTAAAATTTTGCCTAATCATTTAATATTGGTTCATGACTTGTCAACCTGTCACATTTTTAAAGTCACCTTTTCCATTTTGCACAACATGGAATATCACAAGCATATTCTTTGCCCTACTTAGAATAATTCCAACAAGTTTCAGTTGAGATCATACAATTGCCTAATAAATAGAAATGATCATTTCTGACAATGATGATCAATCAGGTGGTGTGGATAAAGAAAAGGGGGCAGATTTTGATTGGTAGTAGGATAAGCCTTTTCAAAATTATAACCTTGTATCTGAGACAAGCATGGTTTTAAGGATCCAGACATGTGGAAATCTGAACAGAGATGGCCCCAGGCTCTGGCAATAATGAGTGTAAAATGAAGTTGAGAATAAGTTTGGAACGTCTGAAGAAGAGAAAGATTCCTTAGTATTATACAAGTCTTCTGTCAGCCTTTCTTAAGAGGCTTTGAAGGGAGTCTAGGATATAGATATAAGCTATTTCTATCCATATTAATATATATATATATATATTTATCTATGTATATATTTATGTCTATATTTATACTAATTATATATTTGTAACATTTTGAAATTACTTTTGAACTACATATTTTGTCTAATCCAATTAGACTCTAAATAAAATCAGGATAAAAATGCCAAAATAGCATATTACATCTTTTTGATTAATGTGCTCCTCAGTAAGTTTTTTGATATAATGGCACATACTTTTTTTACAAAATATTTTTCGTTTTTGTTTAAAAGAATCAGTAAATCCAGGTGCTGGCTGGTGGCACAATGGATAAGGCACTGGCCTGCAAACCCAAAGGTCGCTGGTTTGATTCCCAGCCAGGGCACATAACCAGGTTGCAAGCCAGGTCCGTAGCTGGAGGCAGGTGAAAGGCAACCATATATTGATGCCTCTCTGTCTCTCTCCTCTCTGCCTCTCTCCCTTCTCCTCTCTCTAAAAATAATAAATAAAATATTTAAAAAATAATCAGTAAATCCTAATCAATACATTATCTTAATATCACATCTTGCTTAAGGAATTATGCCTCTATACATCATCATAAAAACATACTTGAGTGTTACATTAGAAAAATTAAACTGAAATATTCTAGACTGCAACACTATAATGGGGAATGAATGTGCTATACTATCTATATTAGTCTGACCAGCCACAGACTAGAACTAAGATGAGACTATACTAACAAATTAAACTTATAAAATAATTTATATAATGCTACCAGTGTTAATCTTAGTAAATGTTAAACCCAGCTTGATACTCCTATCTACCTTTTCTCTCCAAACTAGAGCTTGCATGTGAGAAGTTTTTTTATGTGTTGATTTTGTTTTTGTTTTTATATGCACTTACAGTTTAGGAGCTTCCATTCCTATTTGAACCTAGGAGATAGCCTGGCCCCAGGGCCCAGTTGACACTAACCACTCTGTCAACAGGAATTCAGCTGTCAAAAAGCCCAGGTGGCCAGCTGGAGAATGGTGACTTTGAATACCCTCATTAAGGCCTATGTGAAGACGTCCTGCACAGCCTATAGGTAACCTTCACATCCTACACTGAATCTTATGCTAACCAGCAGAATAACCAGCATAATCGATCACATAAAGAACAACACTTTTCCCCGTTCAAGAAACAATATACACACCTTAAAACAAAGGCCAGGATAGTGGTGCCTACAGTAAAGTAAACAGCTTGTTCTTTTTTGTGAGCTTATTGCAGGTACCAGCTGTCCTGGGTCCTGCCCGGGCCTGGGCCTGGGCCCGGGCCTGCTTGACCACACGCCTGCGACTGACATTATAGATCGACAGGGGAACCAGCAAGAACACTGCCTGCATGTCTACAGCACCTTCCCCTTGATTTCTTTGTCCTCTTTTCTCTCTCCTGCTTTGCTCTGGGACTGAGTATGCCCAGCCTCTCCTGTGGCCAGTGACCAGCACTGGAATACATTTCTTTCCTTCTCGCCAGCACCTGTCCCATGAGTTTGGCTTTTGTTGCTGCAGACAGCTGGGTCTGCGTTCTGTCTTATAACTGGTTTTGCACTCACCAAGGCTTCTGCTTTTTTCATCTACAAGTCACAGGAGTTGAAGTAATTACTCTCTGATCTTCTTTCAACTCTACAAATGTGTGCTTGCTTAACCACATTTTAGCAATGCCATGATTTCACTGTGAACATATACACATGATAACTTAAAAATAATGCATTCTGCCCTGGCTGGTGGCACAGTGGATAAGGCACTGGCCTGCAAAATCAAAGGTCACTGGCTCAATTCCCAGCCAGGGCACATAACCAGGTTGCAAGCCAGGTCTCCAGCCAGGTCTGTAGCTGGAGGCAGGTGAAAAGGCAACCATACATTAATGTCTCCTTCTCTGCTTCTCTCCCTCTCCCTCTCTCTAAAAATAATGAATAAAATATTTTAAAAAAATAATGCATTCTTCAGGGTCTTTAAGTAAAAAAGGCTACCTTGGGGTATTTAAAAGGAAAATGAGAACCACAGATTTCAACCATATATCCACAGTGAGAATTTTAACCTTATCAAGTTGTCTGTAAATTTAGCCAAAGTTCTAGGTCTATAAATGTTTAATGAGATAGATGATTTGAGAAAATTTTGAGTAGCTTATGTTTGACTACTCAAAATTACAGTTGTTCCATTAAAATGCATTCATACTAGCTGCCTTAAAAATGACCTAAAATAAAAGACCTATGACTTCAGAGATATAACCCTCCAGGGAACTGGAATACAGTGTTTCAAAAACTTAAACTAAGGAAATAATGTCTTACCCCGATTTTGTGGTCTTCACATTTTCCTATTAGAGATAGGCCATGTACATATATTTTTTTAATGAACATTTCTGGACTCTTAACTCTCCTCTATCATCATTTCATTTGCTCCTCTCATTTGAAATTCATTTGAAATTTGGAATACTTAAAAGGGTGAAAACACCCACGGTCCAATCCTTGCTGTTTTACATTTACTGCAGTTCTGCCACTGCGAAAAGTTTTGTCGAAGTTTCAAATTTCACCTCCTCAGTTTCCAGTGGGTTGATGCTGAACAGTTTATGCACCACATGCCAAAAACCAAGGCTTCACTTGGCATATGTGCTAACTGGAGACATATGAGTTTCACCCCTATCCTGACTCGCAGTTTTTAGTTCGTTCCTCACTTTTTGCCTAAGCATTAAAAATCATGTCATGTCAATTGTATACCATATTCATTCTTACTGCTCAACAATTGTCAACCGTTTTGTCTTCTTTTTCTTTTCTTCTTTCTTTTCTCCCCTTTTTTTCTTTCTTTCCCCCTCTTGTTAGATAAATGCAAAGGCCTCACCTTTTAACTTTAATTTTTTGAGCAAGCATCTGCTATTTACTTTCCCATTCTCTCTCAGAAAAGTTATCACTATCCTTTTATTTTTAGTTTGAAAAGAAAAGTCCCAACAATGTTTTACTTTTTGACATTGCCTTTAGAGAGTTTGCAAGTGGATTGTGCCTGTTAATGCATAATTATTAAACACCAGTTTTTAGCTCCCAGTAAGTATGTTAACAAGCTGTTCATTTCAAGATCAAGACAAAATGCACTTGCACTTTGTCCATTTGATAGGCAAATAGCTGAGTGGAGAGTGTATGCTAAGCATTCAGGTATGCAGGACATTGTCAGTGATGAACAATGTATGGAAGAAGAGGGAAGGACTGAGAGAAGGCAGCAGGAGAAGTCAAATTGTGCTATGAGCCCAACAAAGTCCTGCCTTAACCCTCCCCGGACCTCTGGAATGCATGGGAGTTCTTCCATGGAGGGACAACAAAACACATGCTTTGCACTTATACCGTCATCCGTTGGCCACGTTTGCTCTCCTGTGGCTGGGATGGGCCCTAAAGCTGAGAGCAACCTGCTGACAGCCCTTGCAGCGCCTGGGAAATAAATAGGCCTTTCCTTACAGGGTGAAGGGGATGGTGTGACTGATCAATACAGTCTATTCCTTTCTTTCTCTTTTTAATAAGTAATTGTTTGTTAAACAGTTTTATTTTATTTTATTTTTAATATTTTATTCATTATTTTTAGAGAGAAGGGCAGGGCAGAAAGCAGAAAGAAAGGGGGAGAAACATCAATATATGGTTGCTTTTCACCTGCCTCCAGCTACGGACCTGGCTGGAGACCTGGCTTGCAACCTGGTTTTGTGCCCTGGCTGGGAATGGAACCAGTGACCTTCGGATTCCCAGGCCAGCACCTTATCCTCTGAGCCACACCAGCCAGGGAACAGTCTGTTTTTTACATCCTTGGATCACTGTGCACTTTCAGGACCCATTCTTTTGAGATTCTGCTAGGTCTCGAAGTTTCCTTGAGAAACTTAGTAGTATATCTGACTGTCACTCCTAGCTTCTGCAGCTGTTGGTCCTTACTTGATAGTTACCAACTCACTCTGCTACTTGTCACCTTCAGAGTCCTTGGACTCACAGTTTCCACTTCTGACTGGTGGATTACCTACGACCGTACCCACGCCCTTTAATTATCATTGCTACCTTTAAACAAAACTAAACTGTCCGTAATTAAGAAGAGCATGCTATTTTAAAAATTGGTATACAAATACTTACACATACATTCACCAGAATTCAAAGTTTTATTTGGTCATTAAAAATGGAGAATATGGAAACATATATTTAAGGGGTAGAAGAAAAGAAGGACAAATAAAAAGAAAAGAAACATTTGATATCCTAGACAGGCAGAACATTAATGTATGGAAGCTTTGAATATTTGAGGTTGTTAAATTTTTTTTTTTCTACCTGAAAAATATACATAACATATAAGCATTAATGCCACCTACTCATCAAAAGGTTTGGCATATCTTATATGTCAGTCCATAAAATATACCAAACATGAAAATGGAACTACAAAGTGCCACAAACCTTTTGATCTGGGCATTAAATTTTCAGGAAAAATGATTTAGTTTTCTTAACAGAAGCCTGCTCATTACACAAGGCCAAGCTGAAGTGTTGGCATATTTTTTCACCCTCAGCACTATATTACAGCATTCCACAGACAGTAAAGTATCTCCTGCTGTGACATGTATTGATCTTATTTTTCCTTTGAGACTCCTAACAAGCAACTGCAGCTTCCTAAAATATTCAGCTGGAGCAGTGGTTTGTCAGAACTATAAGTTAGCAAGAGATTTACCTTTATTTTTCCATTAGAAAATAGAACCCCATCAGTATTCTCCATGTATTTACTGATTATATAATTGCTTTTTTTAGCTGTATGACTGAATGACCCAATAATTTAATTCAATTACTTTTTATTTAACTTAAATATATGTACTTTTGTCTAGAGAGAAGTATGATCAACATTTTTATACATAATATAATCAAACAAGAACATGAGTAAAACAGAAAATAACATGTCTTTAAATCAATTACTAAATGATGTTGTAGTGCACATTTTTAAAAAGTCATTCTTATACCCAAATGTATATAAAATTAAATAATCTGCTTAAATAATAAGAAAGCAAGAGAGTATATTTAAATATCTTTTTATTTCTTACTCACCCCATGCTCTTAGGAAAATTTTAATAATTATAATGATTGAAAGTAGAGATGATATAGAGTATCATTAATGAGATTTAGGACATTATGTAATAGAAGTATACAGAGCATGATAGTAATCATTTCCTAAAAGGCAACTATTAATGACATTTAGTCTAAGGAATTGTTATAAAAATAAGAGTGCAAATGTTTGAAACTCTAAAAAATTACTGCATAACCTAACAACTCAATAAATATACAACCTGTTCAAACAAAATTCGCAAACTTTGCAATGAAAATCTATTCTTGAATGACATGCTTCAACTTTCCTTAAACTTTATAACAATATTGTGCATTTGCTTTAAAAATATTGATTAGTTTTAAAGAAAGGAAGGTGAGAGAACGAGACATCAATTTGTTGTTCCACTTATTTATTCATTCATGCATTCACTTAATGATTCTTGTATGTGTCCTGACCAGGGATTGAACCTGCAACCTTGGCATACTGAGACAATGCTCTAACAAATTGAGCTATCCAGCCAGGACAACAATATGGTACATAGGCTAATTCAAATTTGGAAACATACTGGTAATGAACTCTGATCTTTTTAAATAATACTATACAGTATATGTAAGAAAATCTGTTTAATCAATTAGTGTTCAGGAATAAGTTCACCTGTAGTTAAAGGAATCAAATATATAAATGAAACAATATCAAAAAGACTGTTTAATCCTTTCACTCAGACTTTAGGCAACAACATTCTTAAACATACTGAAAATAAGTAGTGTACTTAAACAATCAAGAAAATTAAGACTTAAAAAGATTTTATGATCATAAATAACCACAACCAGAATCTTAAATATATAATGTGTCATTCCAAGCTTTTAATTATTTTCTTCTGTTATATGAAAATGTCAGTTTAAACATTACATTCAGAGAATCTGAGTTCCAAGTCATCATTTTTTCTTTTATTGGGAATCATACAATGCACAATAAATTTTCATCCTTTGAAGAAAGACTTTCCGTTACATATTTTATTACTGAAGAGACAATAACACCAAACAGGTTTGTTTTCATCCAAGTAGGAGAGTCTCAGGACTGGTAAGAAGATACTCATTTAGTTGAGCAATGGAAATGTCTCAGATATGTATGATTTAGAATTTTAAGAAATGAAATATATGATGGCTTGTATTTCCAGCTTTGACTTTGAAAGAAATAAAATAAAATCATATCCATCTCAATTATAAAAGGAGGAAGAAGAAAGTCAAATTTTCCCTTTCTAGAGAGTTCAAAAGAAGAGAAGCACCCTTTCTTGTCAATCAGCTAAACAGATGTTTGTACAAGAAATAGTGTTAGCCCACATAACTAGGTTTCATGTACATAGTCTTTTGCGAATGTTCTGTTTGCTGTAGCAAATAAATATAAAACAAACAAACCATGAAATAAATAGTCTTTGAATTGATTCTAAAAATTCCAAACAGCCTAAATATCACAGAAAGAAAACAAAAGATTTATATAATCTTTTCATGGATAAAGTTGTAGTCCATGTTTCGGAGTAAACTTCCATAATTTAGTACCATAAATTGCATAAAATTGTCACTAACACAAATTGAACACAATATATCATCTAAACAGTCATGTATAATGATTTAGACATGTCATTTATGACATATGGGAATATCAGAAATACTTTTCAACTGACATGTGGCTGATTTTTCTAGTCATTTTTGTGGGTGTTCATATTTTTTATTTGTTTTTTTTTATTTTTTAATACTTTTAAAAATATTTTATTTATTATTTTTAGAGTGAGGGAAAGAGAGAGAGGCAGAGAGGAAGAGAGGAAGAGAGACATCAGTGTATGGTTGCTTTTCACCTGCCTCACCTGCCAGACCTGGCTGGAGACCTGGCTTGCAACCTGGTTTTGTGCCCTGGCTGGGAATTGAACCAGCAACCTTTGGGTTCACAGGCTGGTGCCTTATCCACTGAGCCACACAAGCCAGCATATTTTTTTTATTTGATGAAACTCCTAAATATAATTTCTGAGTTTTAGTGCATTTCTATTTTAATGTAAAAATATTTTTGTAAGATTAGTAAAATTGTAACATTTCCAGATTAAAATATAAAAACATCATTATTTATTTAAGAAAGAGAATCCTTTATAACAGCATCAAGTATTTGTAATTTTTAACCCCTATTTTATAGTGTTTATGGCGATGGTTATTTGATTTATGCAATCTTTGTCCCATAATCCTTCTGATACAAATATGAAATGTTATAATATTTCATATAAAGATTTTTTTTCTCCAAATACACACTGGAAAATGCCTAGTTCCATTTGAAATAAAAGTAAGTATTAAAATATTACATTAAGAGTTTATGTATTTCAGCTCTGGCTGGTGGCTCAGTGGATTGAGCACTGGCCTGCAAACCCAAGGGTCACTGGTCCAATTCCCAGCCAGGGCACATATCCAATTTGCAAGCCAGATCTCCAACCAGGTTCTTAGCTGGTGGCAGGTGAAAGACAATCATACGTTGATGTCTCTTTCCCTTTCTCTCTCCCTCCCTGCCCTTCTCTCTCTAAAAATAATTAATAAAATATTTATTTATTTTAAAGTTTTTTATTCATTATTTTCAGGGTGGGAGGAAAGAAAGGGAGAGAAATATCTTTGTATGGTTGCCTTTCACCTACCTCCAGCTAGGGACCTGGCTGGAGACCTAGCTGGGGACCTGGCTTGCAACCTGGTTATGTGCCCTGGCTGAAAATCAAACCAGTGACCTTTAGGTTCTTAGGCCGGCACCTATCCATTAAGCCTCCAACCAGGACATGAATAAAATCTTTAAAAAAAAAAAAAAGTTTATGTGTTTCTTTAAAGTTCATCTATAAAATAAATAATTAATTTATCATATTGCATTATACTTGGATGATTGTACAAAACAATGATTTTGAACTGGTGTGTCACAAAAATTTTCAAAACATGTAATACCTACCTTAGTCAGGGGAACTGACCTCTTTTCCCTTAAACTGTGAAGTAAAAAAGGACAACAGCCAACAACACGACAATAGCCATTGGGTGTGAATGCTCTGTCTTGAACCATAAATACATGTGTCATATAACAGAGTTGCATCGTATTGTTCATGTTATATAGTTAGATTGCAAATGATTGATTAATTCTTGGTACCAAAAATCCTTATATGTAAGTATATGCACCAGATTTTTAAAAAAGTCACTTTGGCACAAAAAGGTAAATACTATTTTATTTTTGTAAATTAATCAAAATTATACTTATTTTTTGTAAGATTGGCAAAAAATATTTTTGATTTGCCACAAAATGTGAATAATTGGTTTATATGTACCATGAGATTAAAAAAATAGAAAATTACTGGTATAATATACAGTCCACAATTTATTTTATCTTTTAAATTCATTCTAGTTTAATATACAAAAATAAATGGAATGTATTATTTTAGGTAAATAAATATTTCCTAATGTTTTATTAATGGTTCAGTTCAAAATATAAGCACTTGTTCTAAACCTAGTTATTAATTACAGATTTTTAAAATATGTTAGTTTATCAAAGTCTTTTCTTAAAAACCAGAATAACTACAGCACACATATAAAATATAAGTTTTCCAAATCAGGGATTTGCTAACTTAACCTCATTTTATCATGCAAAATAAAACAAAGCAGATAATGGATAAAAACCATAGTTTAATAAATTGCTAATAAAGTGGAAATCATTACTCCATCACTTTACTGTTATTATAAAAATAAAAGTTAGCCTTAATTATTGTTTCAGGTTATATTTATAACAACTTTTTCATCAGACTGAGTTTCAGGAATATAAATTCTGATATGGAATGGGAAGTCCAAAGATGGCATTATGCAGATATTCCTCTCCTCTAGCTTATCATAGCCAAATTAATCACCATCTACTCACACTTTATCCTAAATTAGTCCCAGCTATTTCTACCTGTCTGCCCTCCTTCAGGTTTCTCTCCTGACAAGGATTCCTTTCTTAGAGGTGTTTGCAAAAAAAAAAAAAAAAAAAAAAAAATTCTCTAAGAAACTTTATCTGAAAACACCAATTGACAACCACCTGGAAATAGTAAGCTATCTTCATATATATTTTATGGGATATCATTTGACCTGTTTTATATGAACATGAATAAGAAAGTAACAAAAGAAAAACTGGGAAACCGTTTTGGTTTTACTTAATAATTTTTAGCATTATAAGGCTGACTGTGGGCAAAAAGAGTTGTACCAAGTCTCATATCAGGATTAAATTATTGGCATACTTTAAATAGCAATTTAAGCTTTTATTTTTATGCAAATGATAGGTCAAACAACATAGACAACCTCATTAAAATGGTTGTAACAAAAGTTTTATGAGATCCAAGTAGTCAGCAAATGTAATAAGATGAGATAAGCTATCCTTATACTTTATCAAAGTATGGTGTGGCTAACAATAACAATTGAACTAACTTTTTGGAGCTTACTATATCTAGACAATGGGTTGTGTATTTTACTTGTGATATCTTATTTATTTCTTATCACAACCTTCTGAAGAGTGAAGTGAATGTCTTTCTCCACAGCAAGAAGTGTAATGTGCTACTTTAATAGTAATGTTTCCAAAGATTTTAGCAGTAATTGTTCAGTACTGTATTATCAATGCTTTTTGTAAATATATGCAAAATATCCCCGAGTAATCACTTTTAATTATTCACATGCATATTTTGTGAAATATCCAAGATTCAAAATTTTGAAATGCAAGATTAAATGAAACTTTAAAAAAGGATATAGTCCACCCCTGGATGATGGCTCAGTGGATAGGGAGCCAGCCTGAAAACCCAAAGGTCGCTGATTTGATTCCCAGCCAGGGCACATAACCAGGTTGCAAGCCAGATCTCCAGCCAGGTCCATAGCTGGAGGCAGGTGAAAGGCAACCATACATTGATGTTTCTCTCCCTTTCTGCCTCTCTCTCTTTCCCTCTCTCTGGAAATAATAATTAAAATCTCAAAAAAAAAAAAGGTGAAGGACAAATATCATATGATCTCACCCATTACAGGACAATAATGAGCAAAACTTACAACAAGCAAAACAGAACCAAATATAGGAATACAATGAATAGGGCTTCAGTGGTCAGGGGGAAAGGCGTTGGGGGGAGGGGGGAGGCAGAGGCAAGAAAGGGGAGCAACTTAGACAAGAACCTAGTATAAAGGAACCATGGACATGGACAATAGGTGGGATTGACTTTGTGGGGAATGGGTGGGTGGGGAGGGGGACAGAGGGGAGCAAAAAGCGGATGGATGTAATACAACAACAATAAAATTAAAAAATAAAAAAATAAAGGAAGAAGGTCCACCAGGCAGAACATATAATGTATAGTTAATAGGAACTGGCTAGTAAATAAAATGCAATCAATATTCATTAAAAAAAAAAAAAAAATGTGTAGCCCAAGATAGCTAAATATTCCAGCTCAATAGAATTTAAATATTCTCTTGATGTACCCAGTTTTTTTTTTAAGATTTTATTTTTTTAGAGAGAGAAGGGGAGGAAGAGAGGCAAAGAGGGAGAGAGACAGCAATATATGGTTGCCTTTTCCACCTGCCTCCAGCTACAGACCTGGCTGGAGACCTGGCTTGCAACCTGGTTATGTGCCCTTGCTGGGAATTGAACCAGCAACCTTTGGGTTTGCAGGTCAGGTCCTATCCACTGTGCCATCAGCCAGGGATGATGTATCCGTTATTTTCCTTTTTATTTGGTTGTTGTTTTTTTAGTTTCTATTCCCAACTGGAGTTCAAGTAAATATTACAAAACAAACCAGAGAGAAAGAAATGGACTATTAATGAATGAGTGAATCTAAATAAAAATAAGAGTAAAATATACAAAGAGTTATTTTATATTTTTGAACTCTCTTTTTACTTCATGCAGAATAAATAATGCAAAAACTCCCTTTGTGGGTACCATTGCTCAAGAGAAATCTAGAAGTTTCAGTTTGCTACCTGACTACATGACTAATTTGTCAAATTCATTTAATACCTTTCACAAATAATATTGTACAGACTGCTTGTCAATTTTATTTTACTTTATTTTTGTTAACATCTCTAGCAATCTTTAAAGACATTTAAAATGCATTCATTTACACATGTTGTGCAAAATAAACCACTACAGATCAGCTGAATTAATATTCATTTATTTGAAAGCTGTCACTAGAAAACATGCCAAATGACAAAAATGAATTTGTATGTAGACACTGATCTCTAAATAGCTTACACTTATTTTTCTATAAAAAGGTAAATGGAACTGACACATGAGTGATTAAAATATATCTGATGAATGACATCTATAGCTTAGGGGTTACATGACAAGTTCTGGACTGATCCCACTGGGATTTGAATCT
Organism: Noctilio leporinus; assembly: GCA_004026585.1. Classification (NCBI taxonomy): domain Eukaryota; kingdom Metazoa; phylum Chordata; class Mammalia; order Chiroptera; family Noctilionidae; genus Noctilio; species Noctilio leporinus. Next base: position 239,166 of record PVIW01001816.1, on the reverse strand, counting down.
GGATCCTGCAGTTGCTAATTCTTTTAACTTGTGTAAATTACTAAGCTCTTTTATGTCTCATTGGATCGCCTGTAAAATGCAGAGAATACATGTGTTTACCTCATAGGGTTGTGCTGAGAATTCAATTTGATAATCCATGAAAGTGTGTAAAACACAGCCTGGCATTACATGAGTATTGGCTATTGCATAAATGATCATAATTAAAATAAAAATATCCACCTGTATACTATAGTTTATTGATAAACAGTTTAATTTCAACTCAAAAAGATATTTAGAATATCAGGCAGTACTGATACTCTTAATTTATACTACTACTACTGACTGACATACATTTATCACCTATTTAGAGAAGAATTTTTATCCTATTGTAAAACCTAAGATATAAAATTACATCTATATTATCCAATGTGCTTATTTATTTTATTAGATGACTAATAATCTAATTTTTATTAGATTAAAAATTAAAATGATTAATTTTTCATCAACACATTTTTATTAAATATATGGTTGGAATGTATCTAGGTTTTATTGTTACACTTCAATAAATTTGTATCTCTGCACATATGGATATATAAATATATATGTAAAGATCCATATTCAAATGTAAGCATTATACTGAGGTAAGATAAAGCATTTTTCAGTCTCCCTTGTGCTATTTTCTAGCCAGTAATGTTTAGAAAAAAATCCTCTTTAATGCAATTGCCTACTGGGTATACCATTTTTTGCTTTTCTTTATCTCCATGTTCTGCTATTGTATAAGGCTTACTCCTCATTGTCATTTATATGCATTAACCTTCTCATTTTTATCTAAGAACTTTGATTCTGTCTTTGACCAGCTTTTGCCCAACCACCTTGCAGTTAAAATTTTCCTCTATAAAAATTCTCAAAACTGCCCTGGCTGTGGCTCAGCAAACTGAGTATTAGCCTGCAAGCCAGGGGGCCGCTGGTTCAATTCCCAGCCAGGGAGTATAACAAGGTTGCAAGCCAGGTCTCCAGCCACGCCCATACATTGATGATTCTCTCCCCTCTTCCTCCCTCCCTGCCCTTCTCTCTAAAATTAATGAATAAAACCTTTTAAAAATTCTCAAAATTCTCCCTGGTTGGTGTGGCTCAGTAGACTGAGTGCCAGTCTGCAGGACAGCAGTCTCAGGTTCGATTCCAGTATGCCTGGGTTATGGGCGGGGACCCCCAGCTGGGGGCAAGGGAGGTGGCCATACATTGATGTTTCTCTCCCTCTCTTTCTTCCTCCCACCCTTCCTTTCTCTCTGAAAAAGAAAATTATAATAATAATCTCAAAACTCAGTCGCAGCAACCTTTCCTTATCTCACCTCATTATCTGATACAGAAGCACAGGGCCCAATTGTACTTTCAATACGGGGTCGACTATGAGTAAATATCACGAGTTTGACTTCGGCCTTATAATTACTAATCCAGTAATGGAATCAGAAGCTCAGAGTCTTGGGTGGTAGATGAATTTTCGTTCACAGTTTCAAGTCAGATTCCTTAGTTCATTTTTGTTTTGTCAGAAAAGACAGTTCCTCTCCCCTACCGATTACCACTCATACTCTAGCTTGTAAATGGCTGAGATGACACTTTCACATATTCCATTCTCTGCAGAGTCTTATGCCACCCTTCTACTAAAACTTCCTGACACACCGGTAAGAGTTACATAGGCGTGCATGTGTTATCATTGCCAATCCAGTCATCCTCAAAACTGTCAGGTTCACAAAAGAAAAGTGAGAAACTGTAAAAGCAAAAGATGCCTACAGAGATGTGTGACTAACTGTAGTACTGTTAAGAGTCTGGATAGAATGACAGAACAGAAAAAGGATGGTTGGTTAAAACGAAGGAAATCTGAAAAAAAGAAAAGGACTCAATTATGTTTCAGTGTGAGTTCATTTAAAAATCATTTAAAATATTGAGTGAAGATTCTCTTCTAATATGTAGACAAAACTAAATTTGTAACCATTTGATTCTCATCAGTAATCCAGGACAATACTAAACTGAAAAGAAATCTTGGTTTCCACACCTAATATTTCACATGCATGAAATGTTTTAGATTTTCCTGGAAGCAAGCTTTCCTGGAAGGTTTGTGTATGCCGTGGCTGTGATACAAGAAAAATTAAATCTGGTTTTGCACTTTTATGGTTTAAACTTAATTATGTGGAAATGCAAAAATGAAGGAATGGATGTTCCTTTCTGTTTTTCTTCTTTCTTCCCCTCCCTCTTCCTTGTTTTGTTTGTTTGTTTATTTTTTCTGCCTGGCTGCCTTTCTGCCTCTCCTTTTTTTGGGGAAAGCTCATCATTTACTACAGATTTAAGATAAGTTTTGAAGCTGAAATATTGTTCCAACTTGAAGCAAACTGTTCCTAGTGTTTTATTTTATACAAGTACTTTTTGAGAAATAATTTTATGAATATATAAAGTTTTTAAACAATGAAAATATAATTGTAGGATTTTATATGATATGCTGGCTTTATTCTGGGTTCTCATTCATAAAATTTAAAGTTATTTAAAATATTTCCTGTAAATTAGTACCAATGCAGAAATCCCTTGATTTACTGACAATAAATTGTTTCTATTTAAGAAAGCATCAGTACTCTTTGGCTGATAAAGATCAATGTTGAAGCTGTAAGCTTCAATATCTAAATTTTAGAGGCTTACATATGTGTAGATGTGAAACCTAATCATATTGAAACTTGAAGCACAGAGGAATCAGGCCGAAAACAAAACAGAAAACAGTGTGAAAACTTGTACATAAAGCATCAACCAGAAATTTATACAACCTCAAATTTATAACCTGTCACAATCCAAGACTTAGGGTTATTTTCCCAACACCCAGATTACTGGATGTTTGGAATAATAGAATCCCAGCTATACTGCTCTTTACCTTTTTCTTGTGGAAATATAATAAACTTATACAAGTATAGCTTCAATTTCATAATAATTGAATCACTCTTTTCTTTTCCCCCTCTCTTTCTTTTCTCTCTTTCTCTACATAGCTAGCTATTCACTGGGAATTCTTTGTATCTGTACTGTTTTCTGTTCTGCCCTATTACTTACTACCACTTTAATTTAAAAAGCTAAGCTATACGTTGGTCAAGAAGCAGAGGAATCAATGTCAGGAGAATAATGTGGGATATGGCAAAGACATGATGTGGGACTGAACGAATCCAACAGAACATCTACAATAGCACAGACCTGAAGCACAGCCGTGTAGTTAATTGACACAGGCTTTCAGCTTCAGAGTACATCCTGATAATCCATATTGAGGTAGCCAAAGCAACGATGCGCAAACTACACCTGCAACTCAGTTATGGGCTCAAGAGTAAACATAATAATTACTTTTGGTTGTGTGCAGGGGAATGGCGAATAACAATGCCGGAAGAATACTTACTTTTAAAGCTGAAGACATTCATTGACTTTATTTATCATTTAAAGGGATATGGCATTTTCAATAATCTTTTGACAAGAAAAAATGATGGCATAAATTCATCAAGGGCTTTCCTTAATATTTAACTCTTAGTAATGAACCTTCATCTTGTCCCATGGAACACAGGTCAAACTGTGCATCCTTGTAATAGGAATTGAGCATATTTAATAATTTGTTGCCCTGTACTGGTATTTTTCTCATTTTGTCTTCGCTATATCTTAATGTAGTTATCTCATAAGTATTTTATAGATAAAACTTTATACATTGAAAGAGTTAAATGATTGCAAAATATTATGATATTAAGAAGTAGTTAAGCTTGCATACAAACCAAGTCTCATTAAAATACAACTGTGGAATTGATGATTATTAATTTCATATTAATTAAAAGCATCTAAAGTTTCATTGGACATTTTACTAAAGCAATTTTAAGCCATAGCTTGACAGATAATGATGGCTAAAGAATCCCAAATAATTCTGATTTTAAAATGAAGACATAGTCTGCTACTTTCATGGTGAAAAGTAGAAAATAAATTTAAAATATAAAAATAAGTTTTAGGTATGAATCCACCTTTGAGGATACATTTCAATGTTTAAATTTTACTTTATTTGATGGTTTTACCAAAGAAGCTCTAAATTTAGTTTTGTTTCCATTTATATTATTCAGTTCAACTCTTCCTAACTTCAACTCAAGGGTGATGTATTTAAGGAATATTTTCTAAAGAAGACCATTCTAAGGGTAGATGCTATGCATCCAAGTGGGCTGAGGATGGTCTTGTTGACTTCCAGGTACAAGGGGAAAAAAATAGGTAGAAAGGTAGGGGAATGCTAGTGTCCCTTTTATATTAGAAAGTCAAAAATAGCCGTCTTTCAGTTCTAACACATCTGTGTGTAGCACATCTGAAAAAGGAACACACTATGATATGCCTACCAAAATGCACTCATTCCAAGTAGAATACTGTTCAGTTTACTTCTTAGGCTTAGAATACTAGCATGAAACTTTGCAAGTTTAAGCTATGTCTCAGAACCTCCCTCAGGACTCATGAACTGCTAGCATATGAATTATATGACATACACAAACAGATAAGGATGGAAGGTAAAGTTATGATTAAAAAGAGAGCCCTGAATGGTGTACCTCAGTGGATTGGCATCGGCCTTGGAACCCAAAGGTTGATGATTTGATTCCCAGTCAGGGCACATAACCAGGTTGCAAGCCAGGTCTCCAGCCAGGTCCCCAGCTGGAGGCAGGTTAAAGGCAACCATACAATGATGTTTCACTCCCTTTCTTCCTCTTTCCCTGCCCTTCTCTCTAAAAATACTGAATAAAATCCTAAAAAAAAAAAAAAAAAAAAAAAAAAGAATGCCCTTGGTGAAGCTGTATAGTGAATTATAAGCAAATATGAGGGTAGTAAGTGAATGGACAGTTTTTTAATCAGAGGGGAAAAATTGAAAAAAATAGTGGCTTTTTATTTTAATATTTTGTTTAGAAATATTTATTCAACAATGTATATATTTTACATATTAAGGCCCTCAAGAAATAGCTTTAAATTCAAGTATTAAGCCCTAGCTGGTGGCACAGTGGATAAGGCGCAGGCTTGCAAACCTAAAGGTCACTGGTTTGATTCCCAGCCAAGGCAACATAAACAGGTTGCAAGCCAGGTCTCCAACCAGGTCCATAGCTGGAGGCAGGTTAAAGGCAACCGTATATTACTGTCTCTCTCCCATATCCTCTCTGTCTAAAAATAATACATAACATCTTTAAAATAAATTCAAATATTAATGTTTTAAGCAATTGATGAATGTGTGCAACAGGAAATCACCCTGATCCCTATTTTCATAGGCCATGGCAGGCAAGGAGCTGTCACATTGACTACTAAGCCACCAAAACCAATGAGGACTTCCTTAATGGTCTAACTGCTCACGATATGTTGTTCAGGGTGTCTTCTAGTGTAGGCAAATACACTTTTGATGTACTTCTAGATGGCTGGACTGCCCACCTTGAAGTTTCAGAATTGTATGTAGATTAAGACTGCTTCTATATGTGTTCACCTCAGGTTGGAGTTATTGTGAAAATATATTGTGAAAATATATCCACTGCCTATGCTTGCTTTTTTCCCCTTCAAATGGTATAGAGAGCTAGAGAGAGTAAGCATTTTGCATTGGATTATTTTGAGGGGGTTGTCGCACCTGTTTCTTTATCTGATACTTGGGCTTCGAAGAGAAGTTGCTTGCCTGTGGACTTTTCTGTTGGCACACTGATACCGTTAAATGTCTCAGGTGTGCTGATTCTCAAAAAGAAACAAGGTTAGAGCTGTGTCTATGTATTACCTATGCCAGGTCTGTATCAAGTCTAAATAATCTAGACAGATGTGAAGTACTTGGGCTGCAGAATTCAGGGGGAAAGGCATCATCACCTGTTTCATCTTTAGAAATTAGATTTTGGAGATAAGCTGTTCAACTGGAGTATTTAGCTGTCCGGGAGCAGCCACAAGCTTCATGAGGCCAGCTGCCCAAACTTATGATTGCCAATGCATCAACCATAGGATGGTGAACCCTTCCAGGCTGCCTCAAAGGCTACACCTAGGACACCAGTTCTCATCCTTAAAATACATACTTGGTGTCCAGAGTAATTATTGTCTTACATCTGCAAGTTGCTGAGTGAAACTTTTTAAAGCTTCTACTGAAAGAGTACAGGGACTCTAAAGTATGGCTAGATTTTCATGGGTATTTACTCAAATCAGTAAGCCATAGATATCAAAGGTCATGACTGTTTTTCCATGCCTTCTTCCACACATACTTTTTTAAATAGGTTTTTATTATTTTTATTTATTTATTCATTTGTTATTTCCAGAGAGAGGGGAAGGGGGAGAGGTAGAGAGGAAGAGAGACATCAATGCATGGTTGCCTTTCACCTGCCTCCAGTTATGGACCTGGCTGGAGACCTGGCTTGCAACCTGGTTATGTGCCCTGGCTGGGAATCGAACCAGGGACCTTTAGGTTCGCAGGCCAGCGCCTTATTCACTGTGATACGAGCCAGGGCTTCCACACATACTTTTTATACTTCATGGCCCAGAATAAAGACCTTTTCAAAATTTTTGCTTGAAATACTCTCTGAATAACTTGCATCAGAATTAATTAACTTCTCTTCTGTAATTCACTCTTTATACACCATGTATCTGTATTGCTACCTTAGTTCTTACCACATTCTTGCTGGTACAATTACTTGTATTGGCCTCCTCTGACCTACCATTATGCATCCAGCAAGGATTTATTGGACAGAAACCACCACAAACCCTTACTTCCTAGGCTACAATAACATTACAATCTCATTTTCAATTCCCCACTACTAGCAGTATCACTGCTTACAAGGGCAAACTTATTGTCTATCTGTAATCCACATCTGAAAATAAAATCAAACAGTTATAACTTAATTTTAAAATCACAGTGAGATACCACCTCACACTTGTCAGAATGGCCATCATTAACAAATCAACAAACAAGTGCTGGTGAGGATGTGGAGAAAAGAGAACCCTAGTGCATTGTTGGTAGGAATGCAGACTGGTACAACCACTATGGAAAATAGTATGCAATTTCCTCAAAACTCTAAAAATGAAACTGCCTTTGACCTAGTGATTCCACTGTTAGTATTATACCCAAAGAACCCCGAAACACCAATTCAGAAGAACCTATGCACTCTTATGTTCATAGTAGCGCTATTCAAAATAGTCAAGTGCTGGAAACAGCCTAAGTGCCTATTGGTGGATGAATGGATAAAAAAAAAACTGTGGTACACAATGGAGTTCTATGCAGCAGAAAGAAAGAGAGGACTCCTATGTTTTCAGCAGAAAGAAAGAGAGGCCTCCTATGTTTTGTGATAGCATGGATGTAACTGGAGAGTACTATGCTTAGCAAAATGAGCCACATGGCAAAAGACAAATATGATCCCACCTAACACAGGAGACCAATGAATGAAACAAACAGACTAGAAGAATGGAACCAAAGACATGGAACAAAAAAGGAGCAGAACAATGGTGACAAGAGGGGAGGTCGAGGGGGAAGGAAGAAAGGTTGGGGGAGAGAAGAGGTAGGTTTTAGGCGTGGAGTTAATGTGAAAGATTCACCGATATGGACAAGGAGGTGGGGAATGACTGTGGGAGATGGGAGGGGGGACAGGAGAGAGCAGTGGGGGGGGGGGGATGGAACAATTGTAATGCAACAATAATCAATTAAAAAGTAAAATATAAAAATATGATTTATAGAGAATAGTATATTTAGCAGATAGTTAAGCAAAAATGCCAGTGATCTTCTGGAATATGATATTGTAGATTGTTCTTGCTTTTGGCAACTTTGGCTTTATCTATATACAGTAGTAATGTACTAACCCTAGCTGATACTCAATCAGTAATTTTTAAAGAACAAAATGAACTTCTGACAGTAATATCATGTCTAAAAGTCATATAAATATCTTCATAAATGATAAAAAATGTAAATAATAAAAATATATTTCCATCTATATTCAAATTATAGAGAAGATTCAGGCTTCTCCTATCACTGTTTAAATGAAAAGAAAAAAAAAAAAAGACAAACCAAAACAAATACTCCCAACTCCCAAATTTTACATCATTGACATTTAGCTAGCTTTCAGGAAATGTGAATGATATCTATAGTTTTAAAGAGTGTAAATGTTTAAAAAATGCTTGTAAATCACCCGTTGCTTGCTGCCAATGAATATGCTGTGGTGCAGGTCATATCTGCCCTTATAATGACCCAGGGGGAGTGATTGAGAAAACTGCATATTTAAATTAATACACCATATTAAACTGTTAGGTAGGCCAGCAGAAGGGTTAAATCTAAAAATATTTGGCACTGCAAGTTTTTAAAAATGCAGCAATTTCCATAAAAATACAAAGAAATGCATCCGTGAAAAGTAAACTCTGGAACACCTTGAATCTGATGATGATAGTTTGCAATGTCATCTGCAGTGTTACTTGGGGCTGCGTAAAACACCACCTTCTTTGAAAAGCTCAGTGTGTGTGATTCCCATTATACCCTTAAACTCTAAATACCCTTGTGGAATACATATAAAATGTTAATAAATTAGATTAGAGAGGTTAGATGATCTACCTATACCCACAGGGTTTGGAACAGCCGGCTGTCTTCTGGCTTTCTCCCCTTTACTCTCAAGTAATGCACCGTAGCAATTTTCATTCTGGAGTATGAGCATAAAAGGCTTGTTTATCGCAGTGTATATAAAGTTTGGAATTTCTGAAGGAGAATTTTAATGGCAAATGTTAATGAAGACAAGTAGGAAGTAGATACTATTAAAACATGCTATACTTAGATGTTTTATTTCTTACTGCATCACTTACATGATAATTCTCTTAGCGCAGTTCTTATATTTTGCTTTTTTAACTTATTTTCTATTGACACTATTATAGAGGTCACCACTCCCCCTTTTCTTATTTTCAACCAGCCATCATCCTTCTTTTCTTTTACTGATTACAGTTTTATATATATTAAATGTAGTTAGATATAGCTATTGGTATACTACTATATCTATACATCTACTGTATCTATTTATCATACAGAGGGGGGCAAGATGAGAGGCAATATCCCTTTCCTAATGCAACTAGAAGTGCACTTTGTGGCATGGCTATAGATTTCAAATACATTGTTGATGATGGGGGAGAACATTAGGGATATTTTATTACTGTAATGAAACATGTGGCATATAGCTTAGTAATAGAACAAGTAGGTTTTTATTTACTTATCTTCCCTTCACCTTAATTTCTAATATCTCTTTCTATTGTGCTGGGTGTATTTTTGCAAAATTCTTCAAAATTCATTTTATATAAAGAAAAACCTTTTCATTGAAAATAAGGAAAACACTACTAGCACATAATTATTGCTGTATTTCTGATCTTGAAAGATACCTTTTTAATGCATATAACACAAGACTTTATATTCCCATTATGTTAATTCATACTAAATTATCTTATCTATAATTTTATAGGAAACTATTAATAATGTCTATCATGGGTATTTATATATGTCAAAGCAAGACATTTGCTGATTTGCTAATTTTTAGAAAAAATTATCACTTTGGTGACAAGTATTTAATAAATGGAAAAAAAATAACAACTATAACAATGATAGTTTTATATCTTCCTTTGAAATATCTTTAATTTCTCTTATTTTATGTGCATTGTGACAATTAACATTTCCAAGGCAGTGTAAAATAATTATACAATGAAACTATTAGCATCCCATTTTGTTTCTGATTTTATTTTTTTAACTTTTCAGAATTTCAGTGTTAATTATAATAAATTAAAGATGAATTAATAGTAAAAATTAGTAAAATTAATAGTAAAAAGAAGTAAAAATAAACAATAGCTTTAATTTATTGATGTTTTAAAATTATTTTTAAAGTTTTACATTTACATTTAATTCTATCCCAGCATCATTTTAGATTTGTCTAATTAATTCTATTCATAATAAGCTTGCACAAATTTTGTCTATGATTTTTAAAAGTCACAATTAATAGACCTTGTTTAAAATAGTATTTAAAATTACAATTAAGAACCCATTTAATGTTTCTCCGTAACATTGACCTCTATCAACTCCAGAAAATCATTAAAAATATGAAAATATACCCTCAAGACTTCAGAATTTTGCATGTGCTTGTCTGTTCTTGGTGTGCTTCTTGCTACTCTCAGGGAATCTGAAGACAGAAGAATAGAAATTATACAGATGAAAAATTAAGAAACCTGATAGCCTCAGCAGCATGCAGTACAGAATAAGTTGTACATGCGTACAGCTGGAATCACATGGAACATAGATGGAAGTAACTGAAAAAGATATTTTAAGGTATTAATTTAAAAATTTCTCAAATTTGGTAAGAAATTTTTAAAAAGCCACCTTATATCAAAGCTTATGAATCTTGGGCAACTAAATCTAAATGCTGTCTCTCTCTCTCTCTCTCTCTCTCTCTCTCACACACACACACACACACACATACACACACTTGAGCAATAGATAGCCAAAGAGTCATAAAAATACAAAGAGGAAGCACACTAAAGAAAATATTTAAGTTAAGAAAATGCAGCAAGAGTGACCAGTAACAGGAGGGAGGGAAAACGCATTCTATATCATGAACAACAATATGAATGACAGCCACTCCTCATTGGAAACAGAGGAACAACAGCTTTACAATTTTGAATGAAAAAATTCTTCTGTACTGTCCAATCATTGTTTTTTAAAAAGTTATTTTAGCCCTGGCTGGTGGCACAGTGGATAAGACTGGCCTGTGAACCCAAACGTTGCTGGTTTGATTCCCAGTCAGGGCACATAACCAGGTTGTAAGCCAAGTCTTCAGCCAGGTCTGTAGCTGAAGGCAGGTAAAAGGCAACCATACATTGATGTTTCTCTCCCTCTCTGCCGCTCTCCCTTCCCTTTTCTCTAAAAATTATAATTAAAATCTTTTTTTTTAAAGTTCTTTTTTTTAAAGTAGGTGTCAGGTAAGGAAAAAACCAAACAAGACTACAACAAACAAAAGCTTTTTTCATGGTAAGATAAACTATCAACAAAATGAAAACCCATTGGCTGGCAAAACGTATTTGTCAATGATCAGATAAGCGGTTAATTTTCAAAATACATAAAGAACCTATACAACTCAATACCAAGAAGACAAACAACCCAATTAAATAAATGTGGATAAGTACCTTGAATAGTCACTTCTTCAAAGAGAACATACAGATGGCAAGCAGGCATATGAGAAGATGCTCAATGTCACTAATCATCAGAGAAATGCAGATTAAAACCACCAGGAGGTATCACTTCATGCTTGTAGGTTTGGCTGTCATCAATAAATCAACAAAGAGCAAGTGCTGACAAAGGCACACAGAAGAGGGGACCCTAGTGCACTGTTGATAAGGATGCAGATTGGCTCACTCATGGTGGAAAACAATATGGAACTACATTTTTACCCTGTGATCCCCACCTGAACATATACCCTTAGAATTCTGAAACACCAAGTTGAAAGAATATTTGCACTTTTCATCCCTATGTTCCCAGCGGTGTTATTTACAAAGGCTAAGATTTAGGAACACCCCAAGTGCCCATCAGTAGATGAGTGCATAATAAAGCTGTGGTAAATTTACACAATGGAATACTACTTGGTTGTAAAAAAGAAACAAATCTTATCTTTTGGTGACAGCATGAATGGACTTGGAAATTATGATGCTAAGTGAAATAAGTCAGTCAGAGGAAGATATATGAGTTCTCTTGTATGTGGAATCTAATCAACAAATAATGAAACAAAGTAGAAACAAGAGCATAGATACATCAAACTGACTGACAGCTGTCAGAGGGGAAGGGAGTAGGGGAGCTAAGTGAACAAAAATGAAGGGATTAAGAAATATATATAAATTGTCCCTAATTATCACATACACATGGGCAAAGTATACAATATGATGACAGCCAGAAGGAAGGAGAGGGGTAGGTAGAAGTGGGCAAAAGGGGAATAAATGAGGAAAGAAAGAGACTTGACTTGGTTGATGTACCCATAATGCAGTATGCAGATATTCTACTGAGCTGTACACTTGAATCCAAAATTGTTTTATTTACCAATGCCAATGCAATAAAGTCAATAAATAAATGTCAGCAAACCATGGCTCTGTGAACTAAAAACAGTTATTTAAATTATTTGTTTGTTTGCTTGGTTGTTTGTTTATTTTCACCCATCCCACCACCCCTTTCCTCTATGGTAACCATAAGCTATTTCTTTGTCTCTATGGGCCTGCTTCTGTTTTGTTTTGTTTTATTTAGAGTCCACATCTAAGTGAAACCATAGAGTATTTGGCCCATAGCATTACACATTTTTCTAATTAATTTTTACATTTATATTCATCCTTCAATTCTGCATCTTCACAGGAATAGCACCTGTTTCCATTTGAAAGAAATAGAACTTAAACCAATTTAGTTCTAAGGTAAAATGTGCAAGGGGATTCAATTACATTTGAAATATTGGAGCAAGAGGAAGGAACTTTTGTCTGTAATGATTAAGGTTCAATCAGACCGCTTCACTGACACAAAATTTCAAAAGTAAAACTAATGTAGCCTTGGCTGGTGTGGCTTAGTGGATTGAGCACTGGCCTGCAAACCAAAGGGTTGCAGGTTCGATTCCCAGTCAGAGCCGGTGCCTAAGTTGTGGGCCAGTTTCCCAGTTGGGATATCTCAAGAGACAACCACGCATTGATATTTCTTGCCCTCTATTTCTCTCCCCCTTCCCTCCCTCTAAAAGTAATTAAATAAAATTGTCTAAATATAAAAAAAATAAAATAAAATAATTGTCTGAGAAAGAAAAAACAGACAAATTCATTTTGGGTTAAATGTTAATGTTTTTAAGTAGAGAAAACAATGTATTATATATTACAATTATAATGAGTTTCTGTTATGTGCAAAGATCACATATATTAGTTCCAGTTATATTCTATTTGTCTTGGTGTAATTACAGATGACCACAGAGAAAAATGTGACAAGATGTATATTCAAAAGATGAACTGCCTTAGTGAATAAGTGAAATCTATGCTCAAGGAAAAGAATTATGTGAAATTGTTAGAACAATTTCTTAGTGAGTGTTTCTGTTATAAATATGATGAGAAGACAAATTACACTGTTTTTTAAACTAAAAATTGTTCACAAAATATTAAACATCCATGTTTTTGATTCATTGCGAATTATTCATTACACTATTTATGGTTTCAACTCCTTGTCAGGGTAAGTTAAAAACAACAGTAATTATTATGACAACGCCATGCATATGTAAATAGAATTTTCTTATATCAACAAAATGTTTTTCATCTTGCTGCCTACAAATTACAGCTGGATGGGAGCAGGGGAAAGCAAAATTAATGTTTAGTAAGTTATTTATACATTTTTGCTACTCAAAAATTCAAGAAAGTTTGCAAGGCTAATGAAACTATCTTATCTGACACCTAGTACCAAAGTAAAGTTTACCACAATCATCATTTACAGAAATTCAATAAAAACTGATGAGGAAAATGATTAAGCAAATTAAAGCTGACTTTTCTGGACCATAAGACTGAGAAATTTGGAATCTAGAGTCTTAGACTCCAGTTCACCTGGTTCCCAGAGTCTTTCTTCCCTTTTGCTATGAACACTACTCTAAAGAGATCATATCTAAGATTCATCTTTGCTTTTTTTCTTGAAATCATCCTCTTAAGAGAGATCTTTAAAATAACTTGTTCCTATTTACATACATAATTTGTTCCTATTTATCATGTATACTTTTTTATATAACTTAGTTTCCTAAACTTGTATTCAACATAATTATATATGTTTAGCTTTTAATTATTTCAGAATTGTTTTTATTTTATTCTTTTCTCTCCATTGTACTAAATGCAATCATTTTCCATTTTCTTTTAATGTCAACCTGTTACATGTCAGGCAAGTGTTCAAGGTTAGGAAAAATTTATGTGAACAGATGCCCACAGTTAGCAGGGGAAAGTGATGGTTTTTCCATCCAGTTAGTGTAGCAGCAGCTGTTGATAAACCTCTACACTTTGCCAAATGTTGAACACTTCAAAATGCTAAACTAAGGACTCAGAAGAAGACCAAAATCTTTATCAGATAATAATAATGGTGCTTTTTAAATTATTTACTCTTACCTTTCTAAGTCCAATGGTCCAGTTGAAACCTCTAAGAAATACAGATTGCCCTGACTGGTGGCTGAGTGGATGAGCACCTGCCTGAGAATCCAAAAGTCTCTGGTTCAATTCCCAGCCAGGACATATAATCAGATTGGAAGCCAGGTCCCCAGCCAGGTCCGTAGCTGGAGGCAGGTGAAAAGCAACCATACACTGAAATTTTTCTTCCTTTCTTCCTCCCTCTCTGCCCTTCTCTCTAAGAATAATGAATAAAATCTTTAAAAAGTACAGATGAACATAATAATAAATTCAGGTTAGCTCTCATGGCATAGTCCCTCATGTCTAGGTTAAAAGAAAACAGCATATATTTCTGTCAAATATGTAGCTGTAAGTATTGGTGCTGCCTTTTTCTGTGTTTATGTGTCATGTTTTAATAGCTGAATGGATTATCTATAAATATTTATGCCTTTGCCCTTACAAAAATGTTTTAATCAATATAATCACTCAGATAATGAATTATATATGTCATTAGAAGTCAGAAAATATTTATTTATGCCTTATAACCCAGTCTCTAACTTCGAGGCTCTCAGAGCCCAGTGGTGTGCACAAGCATATAAGTAGCACACAATGGTCTGTAGTACAGAGATTTCAATGCATAATACTTCTTGAGAGTCTAGTGAGTGTCAAGTTTTCTGTTAGTAAGTCAGGCTGATTTTAGTTTGCACTGAATGTGGCTGTTAAATGAGGGTCCTGCTATCCTGGTATTTCATAAGGACACACACATACACACCCACACCCACACACAACACTGATAGAGTTCATGCAAGCCAAAATTTATCTGGAACAAGATTTACTAAGAAGTTTATAAAAAACCAAAAACTTAAATTGAGAAGATACGGAAAACAAAAGCAATAACTTGAACAAAAATAAATAGGAAATTAAAAGTAAAAAGGCCCAACTAATTTTCACTACCACTAACAATGACAAGCACAAATGTAACAAAAATCTGAGATTTCAGCACTGCTAATGATTCAAGTACACAAGGTCCCCCATGTTCATAACAACTTTAATTTTCTCTAGCAGGTTATGCAAAATTCAGGGTTCTGGGTGATGCTGTAAATTTTTCTCTCTCTTAGTGCCTGTGTTAAAATATTTCATGCGTATTCCATCAGGAACAATAACATAGTTATTCTTCCTCTTCTCAGTGAAACAGGATGTTTCAGAAATTCAGTAAGACAGGTCACCCTCTGTTTGAGATCCAAACTTGGAAGCAACTTCTCTCCACCCCTGTCCTCTTCTATCCAGAAGAATCAATGCTCTCTGGTTGAAGCAGTGCATGTCAGTCACAAGGCGTTCAATACTCTATTTGTCTAGCCAAGCACTTTATTTGGAAAAGGTAGAATTATTATGACCACACAGATAAATTCCTTTTTTGAGTATTGGATGTGATCTTCATCTCTGTATCCATAGTTCTAATATTTTTCTCAATGATTTATTTTTTATTTACTATTTAGTTCTTTTAACCTAAATCAAGTATATAAAATGTGTGTGCTATTTCTTCATTTTTAATATCTATTTAATACTTAGGCTTTGGTCTTATTATTAAGATGCTGTCTTCTATTATTACTATTTCTATTCTTGTTTCATAATTATGCCCAAACATTTATATTTTTAATAGTAGTTCATCTCTTTGAAGTTTCTCAATGACATTATCATAGGTTACTCTGATATACATAGATCAAATTTTGCTTTTTATTTATATATCTTCTGGATTTTACATTAATATATATTTGAATACTCTGAATTTATACTAAAATACAAGGACAAATACAGGGAACTGCTCTTCTACAAGTGTTTTATTAAAAATATCTTCCTATTATCCATTTATTCCCTTTCATTTTGCTCTCAGTACAGTTTACCTCTTTTGAAAATTACATTATTTCCCTGGCTGGTGTGGCTCAGTGGATTGGTGCCAGCCTACAGACTCAAAGGTCGCTGGTTCAATTCCCCAGCCAGGGCACATAACCAGGTTGCAAGCCAGGTCTCCAGTCAGGTCTGTAGCTGGAGGCAGGTGAAAAGCAACCATATATTGCTGCTTCTCTCCCTTGCTTCCTCCCTCCCTCCCCTTCTCTAAAAATAACAAATAAAATATTTTTTTTAAAAAAAATCACATTATTTCTCTTTTTCTGATAACATAATTTTATTGAGTTCTTACATGGTAGAAATAATATATTAAAATAATTATAATTGTTCTGGATTATTTTTATAATGACCTTATCAGTATATGGAATCTTGTTTTACAAATAAGGTAGGGCTGAGGTGACAACTTTACCTAATATTTTAAAACTCTATAAAAAGAAAATGAGATTTAAATTCAGAAAATATTAAGCCAGAAGTCATAATCTAAACCACTGTACAGAAGTCCCACCCTTATCCATGGGAGATGCTTTCCAAGACCTCCAATGGGCTCGGTCAACATGAATGATATTGGACCTCATAGCACTATGTTTTTACTCTTGTATATACATACATTTGATAAAGTTGAATTTAAATTAAGCACAGTAAAACATGAACAACAATGGAAATAATGATATAGAACAATTATAGTAATACACTGGAATGAAATTTCTGTGAATGTGTTTTCTCTCACACAATTATCTTATTGTACTGTATTTACCTTTTCATTTAAAGGAAGCACTTCCGGCTCCTCTTTGGCAAATGTGAAATGCCAGCTTCGCAGCATCACCACTCTTACTCTTTGGAGTCATGATTAAGTAAAATAAGAATAACTTGAACAGAAGCATTGCAAACAGAGACAGTTGATGTGATGAACCAAGACAGCGACCGCAGGGAGTCTAGACGGCATGGCTACACCATACGTTCCTTCACAGTCCCCAGCAGGACGGAGTGGAATGGAGCAAGATCTTTGGAATGGCTTGAAATTCAAAACATAGGAATTTTTTACTTCTGGAATATTCCAGTAAAATTATTTTTGTGCTGTGGCTGCCCGTGAGTACCTAAAACCTCAGAGAGCTAAGCCGCAGAAGGGGAACTACTGAATCCAAATCTCCTTGGTAAAACTACTGTGGTACATGCAGGTCTCGGGACTAAAGTGGGGTTAGTAAGGGTTTGTCTCAGGATTCACATTTAAGGTGGCATCTCAAATGCCAGTGATGAAGCTTTACAGTATCTCAATCTATTGTTTCAAATTAACCGAAACTCCTCATAATGAACAAAATAACAATATTTCCGATGAAGACAGGTGGCTGTCTCCTCTTGCCTCAGGTTCTTCTATGCTCTACATGTAACTGCGTACAGATCCTCAATTTAGTTAAAATTTGGATATTCGTTCAGCATGGATTGTTGCAGTAATTTGGAGCTGTTTGTAAAATATTGAATGGAAAGGTTACTTATTTTTATTACCGAGTTTTCATGCCTCCCTAAATGTTGCACCTGAGTCAGATGCCTAGTCATCTTAGTTCTGGCCTGGCTGTGAACCAGAATTGCTCACTCTCAGTGGCAGTCATCGTAATACTCCTTGGATTCTTTAGTGTAAGAGCATATGGTCAGGTTGCACTTCTCTGATCTCTCGAAGGTAGCTTGTGTGCATGACTGGCATTCCCCAATAAAATTAGGAGGCCTTAGCATACGTTAGGTTTTGCTGAGAACCTTTACAAGGCAGTGCATAGTTTGTCTCATTCTCTCACCCTTCTATTCCAGGCACTGGTGTTAAAGAATTTGCTGGCTTGTGTTCAGACAAGAAGGAGGCAGTACAGAGGTACGGGTCAATCTCCCAAAACACAGCACATTGAAATTGAATCTTTTTGGCTTTAAACCTTCAATATTTGGCTCCTTATTGTGGCTGCAGAATAGCTGAGTCTATTTTCATTTATATACCCCTTCAGCAACTTAAATCCTTGCTAAATGCCATTTTTCATGTTCTCAGTGATGTTTATTCTGAGTCCCTATTAGAAATTGCAGTCTACAAAAATATATCCTCTCCTATACGTCTGACATTTGAGGAGCCCACGCAGTCTTTTTAATAGCATGCATCATCTTTTGACATGCTGTATTAGTGATATTTTGTTTTGTTCTATGTTTACATAGGATTTAATGCTAAGATTGCCCACTCATTCTCACGAGTCTTAGGGCAAAGCTGTAACCCACAAGGCCACTGACACAATAGCCAATAACTGGAGTTACCATTCGGAGAGCACTAGGTAGAGCAAACAGAAAAGATCACAGGGCCTTCTTCATTAAGCAGTTTCTAGACCAAGTACGTACTAGGGTTCTAATACTAACTAATGGTAGGTTTAGAATCTTGGGCTGCTAGATGTTCCCTAAAGCAGGCCATTTATTACTGAGTTTCAAAACAATTTTTAATAATGCCATTTTGAGGTTAAATAATGATTGAACATTTGGCTTCTTTTTGAGACCTAAATGTCAAGTTAAGTTCCTTCATGTGGATACTTCATATACTCTTTGGATTGAAAGATGGAAGTTATGTTAACCTTCTGTAATTTGCTTTCAAGCTTACTTGAAGTTTGGAAGGTTAAGAGAGTAGAAACGTTATTAACAAACCCTTATGTAACTGACTTATTGGATTAATTTATTCAGACTAAAGTATATAATATGTTAAAATTAAAACTCTCACCTATTCATTGCTTATCCATCCAGTCAATAGTGCGAGGCAGCCATGTATTTTCTAGTTGTATTGGTTTAGTTTAACTTAATTAACTCTATTAGCAAAGTATGTGAGTTAATGAAAAATTAATTGATTTATTGTTATGTTTAAGTAATTTAAAAAATAAAAGAAAATGGCTTCAAATTGCATTTATTTAGTTATTGGAAAGATACATGATAAATATTGAAGGAAATGCTACAAAGAGATTCTAGAGAGAAATTGCTTCAATAGTATCTTTATATTTTAAAGATATACAACATGTTTATGTCATACATTTGTGTATTGTAAAATGATTGCCAATTTAGTAATAGTACCTCTATCAAAGTCTTGAAATTATTTTTTTTTTACTTTCACTCTTAAAGACAGTATTATGGGTATGGTTTATGAAAGAAAATAAACCCACTCACTCAAAATTTATTTGTAACACAGTAGATTTTAAAATTAATGTACATATCTGGTTTAAAATAATGTGTATGTTGTAAATGTGCCATTGTAACCAAACATTCAATTAATCTATTTATAATGTGTCCTAATGGCATCAGATAAAAGGGTTTCTAGTGTATAATTCTTTTAAACTGGAGGCAATTTTAGAGGTCATCTATTTCTACTATTCTCACCCTGGAACTTATTTTCAATTTAAAGAAATATATTATCAATACAATTAAATGGCTTGAAAAATTATATAACATGTTTGTGTAATAAAGGGGGAAAAGCTAGAAGATATTTTTTAGACTTCTAGTCTAGATATCATTTTCTTGTATCAGGTGGCTTTTTGTACTTTTTCTCTGTTTTAATTGTATTGAGAAACAAAGCAAACCAAAAATCAAGTAACTCCTTCTTTGCAATACAAACCCTTATTTTGGGGTCTTTCAGAAGCAGATTGATCATAAGACACAGCATGAAATGCATAGGTAGTTTGTTTAGAGATGATGTAAAGAAGAGTAAGAGAACAGTGAGGTAGGGGAGGAAGAGAGGGAGCTAAAACAATCAAGTCTGTTGACGGATAGATTGCTGTTGTGAATAACTTGAACACAATTCTGCTAAAGGCATTCTGAGAAATACTTCAGAACATTCTCATTTTAACATGAAGACTTTGGGGAGTTTGTCCACAGCCTTGTCTCCTGCTGGCTGAGGGCTACCTCTAGAGTGTCACTCACTGAGATGTCCAAGTTGCCAGCTACCAGCTACTCTTTTGCCAGAAAAAAACACACAGAGAAGCAAAGAGAGAAGTACAGTAATGAACCCAGTCCTACCTGCCTTCCAGAACATGTGCAACATACCTACATGGGAACTGAAAGGTGCAATGAAATGGTACAGAGCATTGCATTACGATTGTCTGCTACAATCACATTACTCACATAGATAAATGCATCAGCAACCTACTTGCTAGACAATAGCATCTAGGATTCTTCACTCTTCTGTTATTCATAACAATGAATCTAAAACTATACTTGACCCATTTCCTCCAATATGATCATGTGGCTTTTGTATTTTTAAAATGGACTAATCTATTTTAACTTGAATAGCCTTTTTTTAAAAAACATTATTAAATTAGTTTTCTCCCCAAAATGATTGACTTATTAACCCTTTTAGACAATTTAAGCTCTCAGTACATTTTATGAGTTAGCTGTATGTAACAGGTGTTAATGTGTTTTTGTTGAAATAGTAAATACATAAATATCACAGAATTATAAAACTAATTTGGGTCTTTCTCAAGAGGACCATAATCTATGAAATGTTGTTTACATTATTTATATAAGGAATATTGTGTGTAAAATAAATTCATGATAAGTCAATAGTTTTAGTAATCTACTTTTTATACATAGTTTCAGAATTCAAAATTCTTTACATTTTCTTGTTTCATTTTGGGAGATGCTGCCACTATTGTGGCATACAACTCTTGGGAACCATTCTTGACCTCTGTAAAACCAGCACAAAATGAGTAGGCAGAGAAAATGGTAAGGGGCAACTTTTCAAGAAGACATACACTCAGTAATATTCAAACAAAAACAAATAAAAAGTATAAAGTCAAATATTTTATAATGCTTCTGAAATAGTTATCATATTCTCATTGTTCCTGTTATTTTTCCCCTTCCATTCCCAGGCTTAAATTTCATCAAAAGCCATGCTATTACCAGAATAATGAATAAATAACAAACCTTTATTAAATATTCTCCAGTTTATTAAAATAGTGCTAAATGCTTCAACGTGGAATCAGATCAAAATAAGTGTTGATCTCAAATTTGAAACAATCTAAATGTTTTTGCATAATACAGTGATTAAAAAATAATAATATGACTCGAGAGTTGACATCCAAAGTCACAATGGTTGACAGCTGAGTGATTTCTAGCTATATTTTTTCCTTCGCATTTTTGGAAGTAGTGACTTTCAGACACTATTAGATTTTTGTTGATTGATAGTTCATACTGTAAAATTTCACTAGGACTTTTTTTTTTTTTCATTTTTATTACTATTGGGTATACATTAGTAGTTATTTTTATGGAAACATAAAGGATTCTCTTTTATTAGTTTCGATTCCAGCTATAATCCTAATTTGATTCAGAAAGCGGGAAGCCATCACAGCAATAAGCTTGGTATATAATGTTCTTTCATTTTAGACAATATCCAACTTCAAATGACGGGGCCTGTCTCCAGGCAACATCTTCAGCTCAGCACAGGAGCGGCTGTCAGATTACAAAACGAAATTCTGATTTTGCTAACCTTAGTGTACCCACAACTATGTGTATGTTACACTATCACTCATGTAACTAATTATAGCTAATACCAATAAATAGTTATCAAAAAGATAATTTGCTTTGCTTCTTTATTTTTTATTAAGTGCTCACTTCCTTTTACAATTTGTATCTTTCAAAGTAAAATTGGAGCATTACAATGCTCAATTTCATCACAGCAAACATCTGAATGAATTACAAGGGAATATAAAACACAATACCGAGCAATTTGCTGAAAAGGCAGAAAATCACACATGGTTGGTCCGATGGTGATAAAAATTTTAAAGCTGGAAGGAACTGTGCTGTTACAGATGAAGAAATTTAAGCCTAGGTTTATTAAATGACTTGTTCAAGGGCACACGAAGATCAAGTGGGCCTGGAATTCACATTTCAGCCAAGAAATCCACTGTTCATTGTAATGTTTCCAAGAATAAAATGGGTTAGTGCATGTCTATACATATAGTTTATATAAAATGTTTTAAATAAAATATTATAAGCAAATACAATTTTTCCAAGATTTTATTTATTTTTAGAGAGAGGGGAAGGGAGAGAGGCAGAGGGGAAGAGAGTTATCAATGTATGGCTGCCTTTCACTGCCTCCAGTTACAGACCTGGCTTGAGACCTGGCTTGCAACCTGATCATGTGCCCTGTCTGGGAATCAAACCAGCGACCTTTGGGTTCGCAGTCCGGTGCCTTACCCACTGTGCCACCAGCCAGGGCCTGAAAATACATTTTTAAATACATAAGTCATCTTTCATTTCAAACTACTATGGCCAAATATAGAAACAATGGGGTAGAAGAAGTGAAGCTCTTCTTTGTGACAGCTTGGTGTTTCCTGGACAAGTGATTTTTGTTTGCTTGTTTGTTTTTGTTTCTGTTTTTAAATAAATCTTCAAAAGTTCTGCACAGGTATCCTGAGTTCCCATGTTAATACATTCAATGAAGCCTTATTTATCTTATAGTATCATCAATAATTACCATATTACAACATTACAGCTCACAATACTTTACATTTATGACTCACCACATCCACATCATTCACATTTGGTCTATAGTTACCCAAAATGCTGCAGGACTTGAAAGGGGCTTATCATCATCTGCTGGTTAAAGTTATGATACAAGAGATGGAATGACAATGGACTTCCTCACACTTGTGCATCTAAAAGATGAGTGTATTTTGCACAGTTGTATTAGTCTATGTGTAGGTGTGTGAATGTGTGTAAGAGAGGAACTTGGAGAGAGAATGTAAATAACCAGAAAACTTGTGTTTTAATGTGGAGTTTTCCAATTTTTTTTTGAAATGGAAAATGTGATTTGAAAATATCTTAACTATGGAATAGAATATCTTTTGCAAGAACATATTGCTAATTTCACTAATACAGACTAATTCAGTGTTTAATATACACATTTTCCTCTAATTTTAAAATTTCTGACTCTCTATGATTCAGCATAAGTCTTTCCTTCTAATATATTATTGATTCATCAATTATCTATTCTGTGTTTAAACTAATATTTGAAGTTTTAATTGTATTATTGATTTTTCTTTTATTTCTGAATTTTTCACTAAGTGGTTTATTTATATTTCCTTGTCCTCTGCTCAATTTTTCTATATCTAAAAACATTTGTCTTGTATGTATTATGCATAATATTAATCTATTAGTGAATGTATTGTATTTATATCTAGTACTAAAGCTCAAAAGCAGCTTATGTTAATGCAAAGAATATAAAATGAATTGAGTTCCCTTACTGGTTCTATGTATATCTAAGAAACTGCCTTTCAAAGCCAATTGAAACTTGTTTATTTTACTTGGGTCACTTCCTTTTTGCAAGCCCTGACCTTCCATTTCTGTCCCCCTAGCTCTTTGACACTTAATTGCTCAACTTTTCTCCTTCATTTTCAGATTTGGTCATTTTGTCAAGAAGAAAATAAACACCAAATTTTGGGCTCACATTCCTAGTCTTTCCTTTTCTCTGGGATTCTAGCTATTGAGTTCTTGACTGCCTTCTGAAACTTTTGATGAAGTTAGACTAATTAAAATATGTACATTTTTCACCACATTATCTAGTTGTTTTTGAAGGAAGATTGGTCTGCACAAGCTGGTCCACAATTACACAGACTTTCCTGGATTTTTAATTTTTTGATAGCTCCCATATGAGTGTAAATTACTTTAAAGCCTAGAATTAACTTCCAAACTTCTTTTTAGTCTTTTTAAGTTCATGGATGCTAGGCCTAAACAATTATCAACTTATATTTGTTTAATTGAGTAATTTCTCAATCTCTATAGAGATGTTCAATTACATGTATATTTCATAGCAATTACCTGTAAACAAAATTGAGATGTAAACATTAAAATACATTTCTCAGTAAAACTGAGCATCATTATTTGTAAATATAAGCATTTGATGGTATTTTAAGTCATGAGTGTCTGAAATCAGACATGTAAAATTGAAATGGGGATAATAGTCCTACAAATAGAGCCATTGTACTTTTTGATTTCCGCCAATATGTAAATTTATATAGATAATTAGTGACTAGTTTAAAGTGTCAAGAATAATGAAAGAAGTTTCACTCTTTTTATTATATACAACCTTCTACTCTCACAGTGGAAATTGAGCATTCATTGATATAAAAAAGTACATAACTTAAAAATAGAACACCCACACACAAATGCATATATTTAATTCAGCCAGTCAACTAGGTTTATGTAGAATAAACACAATTGCTCAATGTTATTTAAATGACACTAAATGTATCCCTTAATAAAACATCTCCTCGATGGATGTTTGAAAGTCTGCAATTACCCTTCTTAAGGGTTCTTATATTTTAAGTCTGTTGTAGTCTGCTCTTCTGAATGGACAAACTTTGCAAGTTAATTTTGCTTGAGAAGTACTTATCTAATCAACAAATAGTTATCCATTTCTATGCAGTAATAACAATAATAATGTTTGAACCTTGTTACTCTAAAGCGTCTGACTTCCTCAGGGAAACGCAAAAATAATACACAATACGTGATAAATGTATAGCAATAAAAAAATCGGTCAAATGCTTGCTTTGTGCCAGAGACAATGTATGTTATATTAGGGGTAATATGCATATACCCACTATAAATAATCCTCTGTGTGTGTGTGTGTGTGTGTGTGTGTGTGTGTTTGCTTCATTTTCTCTAGGATTATAGCCTTTTAGGTTTGCACTGTCTTTGTAGTCTTTTATATGTGTATGTGTAACCTCTCTCAGAGGAAATATGTTTATTTCTTCATTTTGCTAAGGAAGGACAGGAAGCTTAAAATAGTCAGTAAACTATATAATCTGACATAATTAAGGAGTGGCTGATCTCAAATCCACAGAGAAGTTTTAGGGGTGTATGGGATAGGTCAATATATTTCTAACTAAGCCCACCAACCACTGGCTGTTAAAAGACAGAACTGTAGATCGAATTATCTATAAATTGTGTGAAACTTTTCATCTTTTATTTGTATGTTAATGTCATTCAAAATCAAAATAAGTATTCTAGATCATCCATCAATTCCTGACATGAACTTGTAACCAGTCATGAAGGTATTGGTTTGGCCAAAGAGCCTGTTTAGTGTTTTGTTATGTTTTTTGTTCCCCCCATGCAATGGCTCTAGTAGTGTTTAGTTGTCTTTAGCTGGATTTGAAACAATTGTGTTAGATTTTTGATCAAACACTTTAGATGTTTGAACAGCTGTCATATCTCCATGTATCTAAAAAAACATCAGAATGGCCCTGGTTGGTGGCACAGTGAATAAGACACTGGTCTGCAAAACCAAAGGTTGCTGGTTTGATTCCCAGCCAGGGTACATAACCAGGTTACAAGCCAGGTCTCCAGCCAGGTCCATAGCTGGAGGCAGGTGAAAGGCAACCATACATTGCTGTCTCTTCTCTGCCTCTCTCCCTTCCCCTCTCTCTAAAAATCATAAATACAATATTTTAAATAGACAAATAAAGTTAAAAAAAAAAAAGGGTTTGAGCATTAAAAAAAATCAGAATGGGTGAGTTTTTGTGCAGCAATTCAATATTGAAAATTGAACATATACAACAGTTTCAGTGTATTGTGCTTTATTATTTCAAAAAAGGTAAAACCACAACTGAAATGGAAAAAAAATGAAGAAAGAAAGATTTGAGCCCTGGCTGTTGACTCAATGGGTAAGGCACCCGCCTGCAAACCCAAAGGTCATTGGTTCAATTCCCCAGTCAGGGCACGTAACCAGGTTGCAAGCCAGGTCTCCAGCCAGATCCATACCTGGAGGCAGGTGAAAGGGGACCATCCATTGATCTCTCTCTCTCTCTCTCTCTCTCTGCCTGTTTCCCTTCCTCTCTCTCTAAAAGTAATAAATAAAATATCTTTTAAAAAAAGAAAAAAAGATTTGTGCAGTATTTGTAGAAAATATTGTGACTGATCAAACATGTCAAAAGTGGTTTGCAAAGTTTCTTGGTACTATTGACATTTTTGCCAAGTAATTTTTTGCTGTGGGGCTGCCTTATGCATTGGAAGATGGTCAGCAGCACCCCTGGCCTCTTCCTACTAGAAGCTCATAAGGGGAAATAGCTGACATACTCAAAATATCCAAATCAATATATTTATTGGTGAAAATGGAAAATGTGACTTTTATTTTACAGAAAAAAATAAACAGACTCTTTGGCCAACCCATATTTACAATAGTTTTTATTTAAAATTAGGTTATGCTAAATTATAAGACAACATTGCTTGAGTTAATTAAAAAAAAAAAAACAGAGTAGTCTTAGTTAATAAATTATGATAAATATGACTAAAATTTTTGGAAATACATACTAACCTGGCAATTGTCTAACATAATTTATATAGATATGCAACCTGAATAAACTTTTCTGTATGTCAACATTATACATAATCATATTAAGAAATGCAATTGATTTTAGATATTTTCGAATGTTTCTGCACATAAAATTAATATTAATTGGAATCATATTAGCTTGAAGTTTCTTTTTAGTTAAATGCCATTTTTTTTTTATTTTGTAGAAACTATTAGTATAGTTTGTACTTAGTTTTAAATTTACATTTCAATGATGTTGAATTTCGAATTCAACATCATTGAAATGAAAATTGTTTAAGCCAATGGCAAAGCCAATGATAATTATTTTCCCTTAAAATGGATCTAAAACAGTACTTCTGTTTTAGAAACACTGGCATGAGAATAGTTATGTCTGATAAAATAGAAATAATGCATATAAGACTGTTAGGCAGTTGGAAAATACATTAAGTGAGAAAGTCTATCTCATGCACTTGTCATATGAGGCCTTAAAGATAATTCAGGGTAAACTAGGAAGGTTGATAAACATAATCTATAAATTTACCACATTATTTTTTAAGACCTGATGTGAGGAATGGACATTTCCATAGTATGATGATAAGGCAAAGCCAAAATTTTATACGTTTCTGTTGTGCCATACACTATTATCTGTTACAAAACCACATGCTAAAAACATTTTTAAACTATTTGTTGAAGAGTTTATTTATTATTTTCAGAGAGAAGGGAAGGGAGAGAGGTGGAGAGGGAGAGAAAGATCAATGTATGGTTGCTTTTCACCTGCCTCCAGCTACAGACCTGGATGGAGACCTGGCTTGCAACCTGGTTATGTGCCCTGACTGGGGAATTGAACCAGTGATTTTTGGGTTTGCAAGCCAGTGCCTAACCACTGAGCCACCAGCCAGAGCTCACATGCTGAAATATTAAAAGATATTCTTATAAAAGCAGTGAAAAGTTAATCTATACATGGACAACATGTGGGATTGACTTTGTGAGGGAGTGGGTGGATGGGGAAGAGGCCAGAGGGGAGCAAAAAGGGGATGGATGTAATACAACAACAATAAAATTAAATTAAAAAAAGTTAACCTATAGATATAAACTAACCTCAAAAATACATAAATACTTATTAAAACAGAGAAAATCAGATAGAACCAAATAAAATAAATATATTTGCCCACATAATATGCTTATATTTTAGTGTATCTGGGCATTGATCAATATCTTGTAATATCTTTTGTAATAAACTGGTGATCTACTAAGAAGATGGGCTTTTCAAGTTCTGTGAGCCGCTCTAGCAAATGAATCAAGGTAGTGTGAGACAAGTTACTAAGAACTGGAGTCACTAAGAATTGGAGAATTGCTCTGAAGTGCTGCAAAATACACATCAAAGTGGTTAGCATCCACTGTCAGTAGACCTGAAACATAGAAGGTTAACCTAGACATGTGGGTCAGCCCCACCAAACGGTTGTGGGCCTTAAGAACAAGCTGTTTCCCTCTTAGATCAACCAACAATTCTGTTTCAAAGTCCTGCCTATGTATCTAGTCCCCCACCTACCCTGCGGATTTCAGGCTTGCCATCCCCATGATCAAGTAATCTAATTCCTTAACAGTTTTGAGGCAACATAGTAAGATCTAGGGAAATTTCTTTACAGCTGAACTGGGGAAACTGAGACAGATGGCCTATTCAAACCGGCCTCCTCAGCACCCTGACTCACTGGTTCCTTCTCCCTTTCACAACCACGCACTTGAACATTAAGCCCTCAGGACAATGGAGTTCTGATCAGCATTAGATCAACCTTAGAAACAAAGCCTCAGGTGTGTTAACTACAAAAACAGAGTTTGTTGAGACTAGTGATAATGCCTCAGCCCCATCTGGGGCTGGTTATGCAGTTTCAGCTGCATAACCAGGAAAGCAGCACATCCAGTTGAATGAAGCAAAGCCATGGCTGGAATCAGGACTGCATGCCATGACGAATGGCCCCCTACCCGAGTACCAACCAATCAGTGAAGACTATGACCTTGACCCTATATGCTCATTTAATGAATCAGCATATTAAATGACACACCTTAAAAGTTGATGAATATTCTATTGATACCCTTCCTTAAGACCTCTCCCTAAAATACCTGCATAATACTTAGCCATTCAAAATTTCCAACTAAAATATAAGGAAACTTCACTACATTGGCTATAAGAACGAGATGAACTGTGGCTTGCTTTAGTTCTGCTATCCTGTTATCTAAAATCTTAGACAGGGACACATAAACCCATATTATGCTGACAGCATTTCTGTTCCAATCAGGTGGCCATGGGCATCTACACATATAAAGCAACACAGCTCTAAAAAGAACCTAATTATAGGACATAAAATAAGCCAGTAATATAGAAGGTGGATTACTGTGCAGAAAATCCAAAATATGTCTACTTTAACCTGATGTTAACTGTGGTCAACAACCTGATTTATCCATTTAATTTTCTTTATCTGTAATCTCACCAGTATTGCCTATGTCCTACTTTTTATTTCCACTGTGAACTGATTCACTAACATTAGATTTCATTAAAACTCAGAAATGTTTATCATATGTTAAGTTTTTTCTTTCATAGCATATTCCTTTATAAATACATTAATTGAATTTGTTATATTGACAAAGTAACTACATTTTTCCCAATATGGCAGGAATTATGTCATATTCATATCTAATTGCAATGCATACTATACTCAATAAACATTTTTAATTTGTGTATTTTTAGAGCTTAATTATTATCCTAAAACAAAACCTATGTATCTGTCACAATTATACTACTTATTTTTCTGTCTAAATCCTCAATCTGCCAGGATCTAGATAAATAAATAATAATGTATGCCTTAAATTAAATGTTACTTGTTCACTCTTTGTAAATCCATTTTTTGACTTACATACAAAGTGAAAACATTCCAGAGATTTTGATTCTTCTGTCATGAACATTCTGTCAGTTTTCTCTCTGTGCTTCTAAACTTCATAACAAATCCCTGACTTCCTGAAATATGAATGATTACATAGATGTATTCTTTAAGTTTCTTTGAATATAATTAAACACATAACTTTTTGACATGCAGCTGCTCTGTTTTCTTTGTCTACCTTGAACGACTTCTTCAATTTTTTTCTACTTTTGTCCTGCCTCTGTGTTCATTTATAACTGAGAGATGTAATCTTTATATTTTTACTCATATTAAGGGAGGAAAAATTCAGGGCATATTACTCCAAAAATCATCAATTCTTTTTTGCCTGTTCTTCTTATTCCTGCTTTTCTGTCTTTCTAGTTTCTTTCATGCTGATCCTCTTGCAAGCTTTGGGTCTGAGTATTTGAATTGCTATTATGCCTCCTGGAAGCACTCACTCTTCTCCATGAGGCTCATGAGCTTCTTTTAACAATTCTCCAAAGTAGACGGGGTAGGCATTATTAATCTCAAGTGGGTTCTGAAGGACTTGTTGGAGACATCGAGGTACTGAATGTTCATGTAAAAATAGGCAGAGGAAAGGCTACAAGCGTGCATTCAAGCATTTTTCTTTTAAGTGACACTGAATAGTATACTAGGAATAAGAGCTGATCAAATATGGTCACCGACAACCAAATGGGTTTACTGGAGAGAAAAGACCAAGCAGGCTGCTTCTGCAGCAATTCAAATCCAGCTTGTTTCAAATCCCAAACACATGCTCTTTTCACTCCATTACATGCTTTCTATAGCTCGCTGCTCTGGAATACATGAAATAAATGTATCTTAATACACGTTAATCACGATTTTATACAGGAGGGATTGAGGCAGCAGGGAATCATGGTTCATTATAATCCTAAAACCATCCAGAAAATCTCACAAACACTGCCAGAACATTCTTATGAATTCTACCATGCCTGGTGAGGAGAAAAATTGTTAGTTTCCATCTCACTTAGCCCTTTATGTAATGGTCATTTTTAGTTGATTAAAAAAATAAATATAGATGGAGCGCAGATGACAGCGGAGGGCGATTAGAGATTGGAGGGATTGAGCAAAAAGGGAAAAGGACTCAGGACATGGACAACAGTGAGGTGATTGCTGGGGAGAGGGGGTAGAAGAGGACTAAAAGGCAATGGAAAAAATGCAATCAAGAGTTTAAAAAATAAAATAAATACTCAAGCTAAAAACATTCTCTTAAGTGCTATGTTTGTGTGTTTATACAGTAGTGTTTGAATGTGACTAAAATCAGAAAGGATGTCTGTCTATAATCCCAACTCTCATGACATGTTTATTTAATGTTCAAGTCTCTCTTGATCATGATAAAGGCATGGCTTTGTGGAAGAGACACTAACTCTGCATGCAAGATCCAAAGTTAGCAAAGGTTGGTATTTTAATCAATATCTTATCCTCCTTAATATTCCCCTGTCTCTTACATTTTATTTTGTGTGTAGTATCTTTGATTTTATTTATGTATTAAATTATTTTAGTAAACAGTTATTTATCAATAAATTATTAAATAATTAAATAACAATATTATGGAATATATAATTATATTAAATATACATGTATTATTAAATAACTTATTACTAAATAATTATTTAATAACTAATATTTTTATTAAAATGCTATATTGTAGTTAGGAAATGATATTTTAGATTAAACATGGACTTTACTGGTGATGGTTAAGCATATCAATACTCTCTTACCTAATTTCTTATGGATGTATCTACAGATATACTGTATTAAACCTCTGAACAACAGATATGCTCCAAATTGGCTTTAAAAGCACTAACAAAAAAAAAAACAAAAACAAACAAACAAACAAAAAAAGCACTAACAATCAGTCTCCTTCCAGAAGTTTATGTGACATATAAAGAGAAATGTAAAACTCGGAGGGCACAAAACCGCACAAACATCAGACAGAGACCAACAGAGCACAATCAACAGTAGCAGTGAGGTGACAAGAGCCAGGAGCAAGTAGCAGCCTTGTTACAGTGTAAATAGAGTTAATTCAGTAAGATTGCACTGGAGAATGAATAACCAATGGAACCAAAGACAGAGTAAGCTGTCATGAAGGCAGAGCTGGAGGAAGGCGCAAAGTATATCAACTTTGGGGGAGATAATGTTAATTATGAGAGGAGTTTATGTGTCAACTGGAGATGTAGTCGCCCTGCATAAGAGCTCTACAGCCTTGTGTTTCTTGCTCTGTCTCACTTCCATGAGCCTACTTCTAATAATGCGGCACTTATTGAGGTGATCAGTGCCCTCTTTCTAGCATTCTGCTTGAGGATGAGTAGTATGAGTAGTACATTGATATACTTAGGATGTATCTGCATGAAGGAAACTACAACTCCATTGCCAAGTGGGATTCTGTTCTCTAAATCAACGCAGATTGCATTGTCTAAAGGAAGAAATCTATCAAGCCATAATAAAAATGGAATTTGTCCTATCTGAGATGTGTCAGGTGACTTTGGCTTTGTCTAGAATATTAAAACAATATTAATAGAAAGTTTTAATGTTAAGGAAAACTGCCCATGAAATGTGGATTCACAGTGTTACGATGTAATTCATTCTCCAATATGTGTATACTCAAAGAAAGAAAGTTTTAGTTGAATAAACATGCTCACAGAACTCTGTTTTTTAAATAATGAACACACGGAAAAAAAAATGAATGCATGAAAAAGGATTCACCACATGCCTTAATGTTCTCTAAGATATGACCAATTGATACAATTAGCATCTGCATTTGAGTTACTTTTCTTTAACCTCTTATTTAGGTAAGACCAGTTTTTGTATAAAAATGCATTGTATCAACCAAAGAATGCACAAATGCATAAGTAAGTGGAGCAGCAACCTGATCTTTCTCTCTGTCTCTGTCTCTCTCTCTCTTTCTCTCTCATATTTAAAAATGTATTGTACAAATGAGTACAATGTCATGGTCAAAATTTAATATTTGGAAAAATATGTCAACATGATTATCATTCTATTATAAATGACTCATCAGAAGTATATGAAGACATTTCATGAGTTACATATGTCTAGTTATACAACTAAAAAGTATTGCTTCTCAAATTAGCATCTAAATCATTACTGACTCTATTCTATCTATGAAAAGGAATAACTATGTGGAATCCAAAATAATTGGGAAAATACATTCATTATAATGCATATTATAGACAGCGTAAATATGAACTAACTTCTACTGATACATGGTTAAAAAATAAAAGAGAAATTATTTTTTCATGTAAAAGAGATTTCTGCTCTACACTTTTGTACCAGAAACAAAAGTATCAAAGTTTTTTCTTTTCTTCTTAGCTATTAAAATATCTGCTGATATTAGAATTTATTTATTTTGACACTAGAGTAAACATCTTATTAAGTTAATGTTAGTAATAGTCATTTGATCATTCCTTCACAGTAAACTTAGAAGTCACTTATGCTACAACTATAAACCATGAAAAACATCAGTGAAAGAATTGTTTCAACAGCTATATATTCATTTAGAGCATATTTATTATATAGTCAGTAAGATAATTAACACTTCTGAAATATGTCGGTGATATCTGAAAAATTCTGCAGCATTATTAAGGGACCATTCTGCTCTGAGTTGGGCCCATTTATTCTATCACTCCATTCAAACAGAAAACTCCTAAGTTCTTCACCACAGAATTTATTACAATTATTATACAAACAAGAATCTTAGCTATCTTAGCATTGTCTAAGCATTGTTTTTCATATTTGTTTCTAAGTCTCATTGATATAATTCTATAGACGTACAATGAGTGTTACTTGTTTTCATTACTAAGTGTTAAGACCAGCCTGTCTTTGTTGAATCTCCCTTCTCTAAACCTGTGAATTCCAAAATCTTGAATGCATCAAAATCACTTCAAAAGATTTCTTTAATAGATTACTCTTCCTGCTCCCAGAGTTTCAGGTGTGGTAGGGGCCAAAGGATTTGTATTTTTTATGGTTCCCATACACGCCGAAGCTGATGGTTTCTGAAAGTACGTATTAAAATATTCAAAAATTAAATACTTTGGTACAGTTGATGAATTTGTTCCTAATCCACATAGCTGTTCTTTCATGCAAGCAGCCTAATTTATTCTAAAATGACATAAATATATTTAATAGTACATTTTTAAGTACTCATGATTAATAAATGTAGATTTTTCATCATTACTTATAATTTTACAAATTTATAACACCAATATTTTGATCAATGTAATTCAGATGTGAAATGAGTTTAAAGACTCTTTTTTGTCATGTTCATTTTCACTAAGACATGTAAAAAAAAAAAAAGAGCAGAAGTAAAATCACATTTAAATTACACTTCTGTTAGAATTTTCATGCGTTCTATACTAAAAAGGAGGAATAAAAATATGTATCAAAGTATAATAAGGTGCGGAGAGCCGTCCCCCCAGATAGAGTATTTTCTCCTCAGTCCTTGGCTGGGGAAGGGACCGTAGATGACACAGCTTAAGATAGTTGGTGTAACTGTGGCAAGCTAGTAGCTAGTTGGCAGCTGTGCCACCTCCCCAGGAAACAGGCCCACAGAACTCTGAGAACATTCGGTGACTCTTGAGGTCGCTGGGGAGTTTATACCGCGCCTGTGAGAGAGACAGCGAGAGGCTGACGTCAGTGTGTCACTAAGAACACTTGTCGCGGCTAAAGATGGCAGCCAAAGGAGGTCCAAGCTGTGGGGAAACTGGCAGAAGTAGCCCATTGTAGGAGGAGCCGGCTACGAGGTTCTGTAGGAAGCTCCAGGTTGGCATTTAAAATAAGGGGGGTGGGGGGGCTGAGAGGGGAAGGCCCTGAGGAAGGAGCCGTGCAGCAGGGGTTCCACCTTGGGGTCAGAGAGGCAGAGGCGAGCAGTATGGAGCCTGCGACCTGCAGCGAGCAAGGCGGCCGAGCAGGCTGAGGACACCGTGTAAGGAGAGAGCTGACGGAGCCGTGGGGAAACCTGTCAAGCCAAGCCTGGATGCACGGGAGATGCCTGGGACGCTGAACTGTGACCGAGAATGGAAACTTCTGCTTCTCCGAAGAACGTACGGAGATGCCACTCTCTTAGGATGTGCGCCTCTCTGGACGCCACCATGATGCAGGGTAGTAACAGGCACGTGCTTCCCGCACTGCGACGTGGAGACTGAGGTCAGCGCACCCCAGACCCTGCAGGGGAGCGTGCTGCAGGGGGTGGCGACTCTGAAACCCACAAGTGGGGGACCCAGAGGGACTGGAGACCTGTTTGTGCAGCGGGCTTAACTACAGAGAAGGGTACTGGGAACTTCTGGGCCTGTTTTGACTTGTATCCTGGTGGGTAGATAGGAAAGTGACGAGTTTCATGGGAAAACAGGGCTCTGAGCATGAGCCCTGCCAGCCCCACCCTGAGGCTGAAATCCTGTAATTAAAAACCTGTTTCCTTCCATGCTGATTGTTGGGTCAAGTGTCGAGGCAACACGTGAATGAGCCTCTTTTGCTCAGTTACAAAAATAACATGGCATCGTTTTTAGTCTGTGTAACAGCTTCAATGTATGTGTTCCAAACCATTCCCAAATGATGTCCTTCTGTATGATTTCTAATGGTTAACTACAACAAATATGATTAATTTTTAAGTATTAGGAATACTTTGTTACTTCTAAGTATACATCTTTCATTGACTCTAGCTTTTCCAGATATGACATAGTGTGCTTTGTTTTAGGGGTTAAGATATACATTATTCTACATGCAATTTACTTTTAACTACGACAATATTAGGTGGAACTGGTTGTCATAAATCAACGAAACATCAGTTTAGAGGTTAAAGCTTTCTACCAGAGAAAGGTCGCTCACATTTTTAAAGTGACAAAATTGAATACCTTCTCCCTAATCCATTGCTTGACATAGTGTTTGTACAGGTCTCTGTGTCTGTGTACTTTTGCGTAAAACATATTATATGGTAAATGTTAACTAAATTCAGTTGCTTGTTACCTTATTCAATTAAAGCAGCTGTTGAGAAGGTGGTTGCTATGCCAATATCATCAGTTCTTACATTTAAAATGCAATGCTAATTTTAATCACACAGTGATATCAATTTTAAAGAGGCATTGTTTCACTATTTGCTTCTCCATTTATTAGATGTATATTCAATATTCACCCTGTGGCAGAGACCACATTAGGGATGCATGGATGAGCAAATAGTTCTTTCTGGCAAAACCCATAGCTTTCTGGAAATATTCCTGTATCTTCTATTTTTTTTTTTTTCTTTTTAAAACTGTATCCAAGAAATTGCTGAGTTTTAATAGGACTTCAGAGGCATTTTATTTGTCTGAATAAAGCCATCTCACTTTAAATAAATTTAGAAGTTCATTTCTGGAAATGTCCTCGAGTTGTGACACTCTACTCTGAATATTTAAAAATGAAAAAAACACATCTTTTTTGATTCAGTGTAGACACTCTTTTAAGAGAACACCCTTCTCCCCATTCACCGCCAATGCTTGACAGTGAATGCCTCTCCTGGCACAACTGGATACGAGATAATGAGACTGGACAGTCAACTCAAGCAACTCAACCCAACTCTCTTTTCCTCAAATTCCAATTGAGGAAACTGCTGAGAAACAGTTCGTGATAATCACCTGAATTATATTTAAAGTACATAAAATCATGAATAAAATTAATCAGGGAAGTAATATAGAAGACAGCTGGTCTTGCTTACCTATGGAAGGAGGATGGAGATGCTGCAAATGAGGAAGGATGTATGAGCGCCAAAGAACGGTAGGAACCCCACAGATGTAATGCCCCACTTCACTGGAGCTGGTTGACGTTTTCTTGACATTAGAAGTTTCTTGACTATAACAAAACTGATTTTGCTCCACAAAAACAGCTGCAAATAGTGTGAAATGAAGTCTATTGAAGACAAATTTAGTAATCAAACTTTGTGGTCCAATTAATCCATCAGGTTATAATTTAAGAGATATTTTTATACCTGCAGGTAAAATATCTTGAATATTGCTGTCATTCAGGTGGATGAAAGACAAGTTAGGTTATGAAGTCTTTTAGTGGTTCTCTTTTCAACATCTAAAAGGGGAGTTATGACCCATTTTGAGAAATGGTTTTATTATTAGAATAACTCCAAATTTCTCTTAAAGTGACAATAACTCATTTTCCTATTTAGGGATGCTTTTGAAATCAAATAAAACTTACTGGTTCATGATCTCTTTCTGTATGCTGGCTCACAGTTTTTATTTTGACTCCTTTTCAGCTGGGTAAAAATTATGGGTAACCCTAACTTAAGAGCAAATATATTATGCTCTACAATGTAAAGGTAAAATTCTGTTTTGAATCCAAGGACATTCATCATGAAGTTTTTCATAGAAAGAAATGTTTATAATCTTTTTCGAAAGAATATATTAAAAGTTGCTGAGTTTCCACCACCTGTTCCTGACAGCTATTTCAGTGTAAGTAATACATCACAGGGTGATGGCAATCTGATGATGTATTGGAACTATACATCATTGTGGGGACAGCGTTTTAATGACAGATGAGCAATACATCTTCAGGGAAAGCTCTCAAATATAGGCCTGCCTGGAAAATGGAGTTTCCGGAAGAAGAAAACGTCTTATCAACTTTATAAAAGAATGCGTGTAATATAACATCGTTTGCTAAATAAGAGCTGCAAGTTTGGGTGCAAAAATGAAATATCTTTCCATGATCATAACTTTCTCCTTTATGTGTTTATTCCAAGTCAAAAAGGTCTTTTCATTAAAAATTGTTCCTTTTTTTTTTTTAGACTTTATTTAGCCTTCTTTCAATGTGTACCTTTTTTTTTCTTAGAACTGAAAGAAATTTCCTTTTAGCTAAAAATGTTGATAGACTTTCTTCTTACTGATAAAAAACCTCTTTAACTCCATACAGATAGGGATGTTGACTATCAATGTACTTCTACTTCTTCTATGTTTACTAAACTGGTCAAAAACATCTCTAATTGTTTTTTAGGACCTTTAATTCTTCTACCTTTATATGGATATGAGGAGCAAATTTTTGCCTATTTTACTCATTAAAAGAAAGAATTTTGGAAAAGACTAACAATATTCTGCACTTTCAAATAAGATTATTATCTTCTATCTACATTATAAAGTAAAAGCAATAATGAGCAAAACTAACAACAAGTAAAACAGAACCAAGTGTATGAATACAAGGAATAGGCCTTCAGTGGTCAGGAGAAAAGGGGTTGGGGGGATGGGGGAGGCAGAGGCAAAGAAGGGGAGCAGCTTAGACAAGAACCTAGTATAAAGGAACCATGGACATGGACAACAGGTGGGATTGACTTTGGGGGGAAAGGGTGGGTGGGGAGGGGGACAGAGGGGAGAAAAAAAGGGATGGATGTAATACAACAACAATAAAATTAAAAGAAAAAAAAAGTAAAAGCATATTTACATTATAAAATCTTTCAATTGTTAATTATAAATTTAATTAAAAAATAATAAAAAATAAAAAAAAAGTATTAAAGAATACATTTGTATAAATTTTATATGTAAATTTTAGTTATAATAACAGAAATACTTGATGATATTTAACAGGTTATGATAAAGGTGATAACATGTTTTTCTAAATAGAACATTATAATCAGATAAGAGGTAGAATGACAGTTATAGTGTTAGATACTTCTATCTGTGTGACATGTTAGAAAAGTTCACTGTCACATCATGACTTAACCCAGGTTTGCTTCTGTGATTATTAACACAAGGTAATTATGCAAAATAAAAACTAAGAGCAGATGGTTCTGTTAAGCTGTTAATAGAAAAACCCATGACCTTGGTCTATAATTAAGACAATAGATTCAGCATTTTTCTTATTTAGATGTAAATATTATATATATATACATATATATATATATATACACACATATATATATACACATATATATGTTTTTACTCTCTCTTTAGTAAATTGTTTCTGAAAAGAAAAGAACATATCTAAAAAACACACAGAAAGTGAAACACAGTGCCACCTAAGCTGTCTTAAAAAAAACAATAAAAACCAAAAACAAACAAAAAAAAACAGGTCGAAGAAAGAAGTGCTCTTTTGTGGCAGTCAGACCAAGATTTCAACTGTGAGACGTCTTGGCTGGGAGATTATGTCATGACTCTGAACTATGTGAATCCCGAGCTGATCTCCCATTGCAGTTGAAGACATTGTGAAACTGGAGGGCAACCAAATGCAGCTCCTGCTGTCTGCCGCCGCTCAGCCAAAACCAGACACAGGGATTCGTTTATAATTGCACATTTCTTAATATCAGAAGCCAACACTATGAGAAGGTGGCAGGTTAAAGATCTAACATGCACTTTACCCTGGGCTTTCAGAAGCAAGTTTATCTAGAGGAAACAGGAATTTGAGAGGGGGAATTCCTAGTAGGGAGTGCAGACAGACTTGCTTCTCTTGAGAGGGAAAGCTGAAAAGGGAAGTCTGCAGCTTCTTCCCAGGCTGGTTCCTCTGCTCCCGTGTCATCTCTCCACTTGCATTTGAGTTCCTCTTCCTCTCCTGGACACCTGCACTTTACGGCTGGGTGGTAATGTGGTTTCTGTTCAAGTCTTGCAGATCTTGGCTTAACTGGGCTTTGTTTAATTTTCTTGCCTCACTTGCTCCATTCCACTTTCCTGGAAATTTTCCCAGCTTCTTACTAGCCTGTCTCATTCCCCAATCAGAGACTTCATTCCCTAAAATGTTAGGGAGGATGAGGGAGTTGCTTTTCTTATTAATAACTGCTTCTTGATGACAAGGGCCATATTCCCTGCCTGATGTGATGTAAGGGAGACAGGAAAGGGGATTCCAGATTGACATACAGGGGCTGTTGGCTTATTCTTCCAAATAGAGATAAGCAGAAATCCAGGAAGCACCATCATCTTGGTGGGGAATTGTTGTGTCCAACTCAACCATCTAGTTCTGACAGGTCCATTCCGCCACACCATTGAGCCTCATTTCAGGAGGAGGCGATGCGAATGGCCATCAAAAGTGAGGTATATACTGTTTAAACCACCAGCCAGGCAAACAGGTCAGAGTAGGCGCTCCATGAAACCTGAAAGGACAAAGGTGATGGCCAGAAATGAAAAACTGAATGTTTAAAATAATAGCTATTTACTCCCTGTGGCTGGGGTTGCATGTTTCCTGCATGTATTTTATCTACACAAGAAGCAGAATTCTCTACATCCCTGAACACCTGCTGACCACCCAAAAGGAGGCCATCTCGAAGCATCTCATGTAAAATGGGACCTACTACAGAGAGGTATCAGTGACTTTACTTTTCAATCGAAGATTCCTTAGAAGAGAACTTGGTTAATCCAGCCTGAGTCAGGGTGAATCTTTCCTCCACCCTCAGCTTCACACTAGAGTTAGTTTGGGCAGACAGAATTGTCAGTTAAATGTAAGGAAGGAAAACTATTTTCTCCATCTCAGTTTTTGGCTAACACTGCCCCCTGTTATAAAAGGCACATTCATAGAAGAAAAACAAACAGAAATTAAATAACATGTATACCGTCTCCGCACATGGGAGACTCAAGCCATCACCTTAAATACCATCTTTAGCAAAAGGCCAGATAAAAAGGTTTGGGAGGCAGTATGATTGCTATGTAGATTTATATTGGTAGTTTTCTCAACCTACAAGCGTTTCTAGAGGCTTCCTCACCCTTCTCTTCCCAATATCAAAAGGAAGACCCTTACAAAGGGAGATTACACTTATAAATGTAAGTATTCCCTACACAAGAGTGACTAACTTCTAGCAAGTTTTCAGAGGTTCTCCTGTGTCTGCTGTATCTTAAAAATAACCAACTCAAGACAATATTTATGTGCAAGGGACATATTTTTAAATAGCAAGTTCTGTTCCCTTTCAATACAAAGTTGGAAAATGTTGTTAGAAAAGAGTTTATAGGTTGGGTTAAGGTATCATTGCTTCATTGCACTATCAGTGCACACATTCCTTAAATAAAAGTCACTTTTTTGTAGTGTTTAAAAAATATATCTGACTCCTGGCTGGTGGCACAGTGGATAGGTGCTGGCCTATGAGGCCAAAGGTCACTGGTTTGATTCCCCAGCCAGGGCACATAACCAGGTTGTAAGCCAGGTCTCCAGCCAAGTCCTTAGCTGGAGACAGGTGAAAGGCAACCATACATTGATGTCTCTCTCCCTGTTTGCCTTTCTCCTTCCCCCTCTCTTTAAAAATAATAAATAAAATCTTTTTAAAAATCTTATCTGAATTATAGAGTGATCCAAATGAATACAATATTTTAATGCATTAATAGTTAAGGGCTTCATATAATCAAAGCTATGATCAAGCTAATCACAAATAAACATATGGAAAAAACAATTGACTCAAAGTTGTCAACCTTCTACAAAGCATAAGAAATAACTGATATATAAAATTTTAGCCAAGTGAACTTATGAAGCTAAGAAACCCAAATTATAAATAAACACCTTAATGGAAATGAACATTTCCATAAAGTGTCAAGTGTAATATAATAAATAAATGGTATCGTTCATTGACAAAAAAAGAAAATAACAATGCCTAACTCAGGAGGCTTTCTGAAGAATACACAATGCTGTAGAAATCACTAATAAATAAAAATAAATACCTGATAAAGCAACATATCTTACATAAGTTTTATCTCTAGTAACTTGAGAAGAAACATTAAGATAAAAACTATTTATAAGATGGTAAATTAATAAACAATATCTGTGACTTTTTGTGATAATTGATTTAACAGCTATTAAATGTAAACAAAATTGAGATTCCAAGTCACTATAAAATGGAGGAGGTAAGAATTACCTGAATGCATGATAAATTATTATTAATTTAATATCATATATACATACAGTATATGTATAATAGTAAACATTATTAATTACTACATAATGCAAAATTATTTTAATAAAGATACTTTCATTTAATTCTGTATGCTACTGATTACCTTAGCTGATTCTCCAAACATGAGAAAAAATGCTATTGCCATTCAATAGTTACCTAGTTTTGAAAAGATCCAATTTTGGTGCTGAGATGAAAGTCAACCTGTGAATCAATTAAAATTGATGCATCTGCTTAGTAGTTTTTGCCATATTCTATGTTTTCTATGTTTTTCTATGTTCAATAGGTTAATATATTTGGTAACACTCTATTCAAATATTTTGTAAATAAACATTTGTTTAATATAATAGGAACTTCTTAACTGAGCTAATATTCATGGACGTATACATTCAATTTTATATGATCCAAAGTGAGTAGATCTATACCTCTGAGCCAGAATATTTATATTAAACATTAGAAATAGAAAAGCATCTCCTTATTAATGAAATGAAAAAATATGGAGATGGTTGTATGCATGTAATGTGTATTAATGAATGTTTCCTTTATAATAATAATTGAAAATGTGTTTTATTTACCTTGAAATGAGGTTATGCACTAGCACTCAAAAGATGTATTTATTGTCAGATGATGTTTCCTTTAACAACTATTTTCTTTTTGATTTATTTGGTAAAAGAATTGCTTCTCTGTAGCTGCATTTGTGTGGATAAGAAGTAAATAGAAATCAGTAGCCTTGAAATAAACTGATGTAAAAATACTTATTCATAGTTTGTTATGATTTAAGTTATCTGTTATGATTCTTAACATAGCCATTGTCATCCTTCTTTTCTTTGTGATTACTAATGGAATCATTATTTACCTTCAATGAATCAATTTTAATAGTTACCAGACATTTATTCAAAAACTTCGGATTAGATTTCTCTCCCTAGTTACAAGTACCTTTTTTCACTGTAAAGAATTTGCTATTGGCATTTATTTTTTGCAGGGAA
The DNA here is from genome assembly GCA_004026585.1 of Noctilio leporinus. Taxonomy (NCBI): domain Eukaryota; kingdom Metazoa; phylum Chordata; class Mammalia; order Chiroptera; family Noctilionidae; genus Noctilio; species Noctilio leporinus. Next base: position 197,061 of record PVIW01001816.1, on the reverse strand, counting down.
AATAGATGGAATTTACTGTTTTTGATTTTATTTTATTTTTTCTTAATGTGCCTAGGGACTATTGGTACATGCAGCAAACAGTTGAATTGTTTAGACTAACAAAACTAGCTTTCAGGAAAATTATCAAATCTACAGTCTAGTTAAACATAACCCATGGGGATGAAAAAACTGTTAACTTGACAACTACTATCTTAGTAGGACATGTCAAATAGGATGTAACTCCTCCGGAAAATAGTTTCTGCTCTATACAAATATTCTTGTTTTTAAAATATTATCACTCATTTTAATATTTTGCAAAAGATCATCCTTAGAAAAATACAGCTAGAGGCAAATAAACATTCTAATCCATTAGCAGATTTATTAGAAAAATGTCTTTAAAAATGTTTATTTTAGTTATTTCTCCTCCAAGTTTTGGTCATTATCTTAAGTGGCAAATCCGTCACTTTGCTTACTATGTAGAAACTATGAAACAGATGTCACTTTAGTTTATATACATTCAGTAAAGAAATATTTATTAGGTTATGTGTATATATATATATATATATATATATATATATATATATATATATATTTAAATTTACTACACTTGGGCCCTGGCTGGTGGCACAGTGGATAAGACACCAGCCTGTGAACCCAAAGGTTGCTGGTTCAATTCCTCAGTCAGGGCACATAACCAGGTTGCAAGCCAAGTCTCCAGCCAGGTCCATAGTTGGAGGCAGGTGAAAGGCAATCACACATTGATGTTTCTTTCTCTCTCTACCTCTCTAAAAAATAATAAATAAAATCTTTTTAATTAATTAATTAATTTACTAAACTTGAAACTGCTTATTTGTAGTGACACTGTCTTAATCTAGATTCTAGTACCTGATACATTCCATTGTTGTCAATAGGAAATGATACTAAGCAACCATTTTTAATAAGATTTATACTTGTGTGGCCCAACATAGTATTCACAAACTAAATCTATTGAGCAATTGAACTGTAACTAGTCATAATCGAGATATACTGTAAGTGTAAAATACACACTGAATGGGTAATATTGGGTATAAAAAGAATATAAAATATCTCAGGGATACATTGTTATGTTAATGACATTGAAATTATAATGTTTGAGATATATTAAGTTAAATAAAACATTATAATTAATTTTTCTTTCATTTTAATACCAGAAACTTAAAATTATACACACACATATATATGTATTATATATACACATGTATACACTCATATTTCTATTTAATGGAGCTATATTATATAATTAAGCATCTACAAAATATATGAAAAATATACTAATTATTAGTAAATAAGGAAAAGAAAATTCAATGAGCTTGATTGACTTGGCTAGTTCACCTAAATCAAAAGTAGAGGTGACTTCTGCTTCCAATAATTTTTTTCCCCAAAACCATTTGCAATGTTCTTAGCTTAAACATTGCTTAGGCAACAGGTAGCATGAATTGAAAGCTTGTTAATATACCTTTTATTTTATTTTAAGAACTTAGTATATTTTCACATTAATAAAACATTAATTGTGATCTGGTGTATGAATAAATCAACTCAGAAAAGTTTAAATAAAATTGATCTATTAAAAATTCTTATTTATTCTTATTTTTTAAAGACTTTTATTCATTATTTTTAGAGAGAGGTCAGGGAGGGAGAAAGAAAGGGGGAGAGACATCAATGTATGATTGCCTTTCACCTGCCTCCAGCTACAGACCTGGGTGGAGACCTGGCTTGCAACCTGGTTATGTGCTCTGGCTGGGAATTGAACCAGTGACTTTTGGGTTCACAGGCCAGTGCCTATCCACTGAGCACCATCCAGGGCCAATTCTTATTTATTGATCTGGCAATTGGTAATGTGTGTGTTTTCACTTTTTGCAAATTTATCAATCTACTTATTATTATTTTTTTTATCTTATGGTCCTTATTAATGCTACACATTAAGGGCATTCACTAAGGTATTAATGGTCACAGTTTTCAAACCTAAAACAATATGAATTTTGCTGTCAATATATACTTCTGATGAGTTATTACTGGGTTGTTTTCTTGTTGACACATTAAATATTATACATAAGTTATTTGGGGATCTGTAAGTCAATAATAACTAAAAAACATGAAATTCCTGAATTTGACACCAAGTTACTACATACTCCTTATTATAGTTTTTAGGAAGATGAAAAAAAACAAAAAACTAAAACAAACAAACAACAACAACAAAAAAAAAACAGTGCAAAACGTCAATGTAAAATAACAAGTTACAAAAGTGCACAAAAGTTGATTTTGTAAAATTGGGAAAATAATATAAATAATAGTAAGAAGTTTGAAATTATGTGACAGTATTCTAATTTATACTTTTTTAGTGTTTTCATTACTAAATGTGATCCTTACATGCTTATTTAGTCTACGCATTATAATCTGCATTAAATTTATGTTATAACTGTAGGTAAATTTGAAGTTTGATTAAATTCAAGTAAACAATTCAAATTTTATTATATTTTATTATTATTATTTTCTTTTTATTCTTAACCAGAGGACATGCTTAGAGAAGGGAAGGGAGGGGGAGGAAGCGGGAGAGAAACATTGATGTCAGAGAGAAGCATGGAGAGGTTGTCTCTTTCACGTGCCCCAACCCTGGAAGACAGAAATCACAACCCAGGCCCTGACTGGTGGCATAGTGGATAAGGTGCCGGCCTAAGAGACCAAAGGTCGCTGGTTCGATTCCCAGTCAGGGCACATAGCCAGGTTGCAAGCCATGTCTCCAGCCAGGTCTGTAGCTCGAGGCAGGTGAAAGGCAACCATACATTGATGTCTCTCTCCCTCTCTGCCTCTCTCCCTTTCCCCTCTCTAAAAATAATAAATAAATAATAAATAAATAAATAAATAAAAAGAAATCACAACCCAGGCTTGTGCCCTGATCACAATCCAAACCGTGACCTATTAGCCCATGGAATGACACACCAACCAACTGTGTCACACCAGCCAGGGTAAGCAAACAACTCAAATTTTAATGGCTAATTAAAAGTTAATACAAATGGTTCTCTTGATAGAAATCTGTAATTATCTGCCGTCTGTCATGATTGTAAACATTTGTTAAATTAATGAAAAATTATAGATTTTGAAGCCAACCTTAAAATGATCTGATTTCAATCATGCCTTTGCTCACTTATTGATTAATTGATCAATTGTAGTCTGGACAAAATCATGTCTCATTGTGTTGGAATGGAGTCAGTGAAGAATGAATTACAGAATTAAAGCAGTTTGCCTCTCATTTGTATCCAGGCTAGAGGTTTTAGAATCTATCAGAGTATTATCAGTTTAACATACTAAATACAGTAGCCAGTCCAAACTAATTTACTACTTCTCCACCATTAGTCTGTATTAAAAATGGGATTTATAGTTGAGAGGTTAGACTAAAATATAATGTCTTAATTTATTTAGTTATCTGTCAAAGTAAATCTTTTTACTTTGATATTAGTGAGTTTTCATATGTGTAGTACAAATTAGTTTTTAAATTTTTGTGGGATTATTTTTTGTAAGTAGTGACAGGTAATTAAATTTTCACTTTCTGTTCGAGCTCTACTTTATTTGCCAGTGTGAAAAAAAAAGTATCTACATAGAAAACATATTTCTTCCTCAGATAAGTATTTTTAAAATACTTCAAAGACATAAAAACATTTATAAGTAAGTAAGCCAGACAAAAGACTATTGAAATTGATATCATATGGGCTGGGATAGAGATTTCCAGAATATGCTATTTAAATCATCTGTGGAAAGAGCAGCAGGAAAGAAAGAAATTTGGTCTTAATTGAGAGAGGAAGTAGGTAATTTCTGGAGGGAGACTGACTTCACAGCATTCTCCTCAGGTGGAAACATGGTGGGCAAAACCCAGTGAGTCTTTCAGAAATCATCTCAGTAGGAAGTTGGATCCTGCAGAAAAGGTATCTGAATATTTTCTAAGCCTATTTAAAGCTTCATGCTCTTCTATATGTTAATGTTGACTGTTTTTGTTTATTTCTTCTTCATGACTTGGAGTTAAACACCAACAATTTGGAAGTTCTTACAGTTTTACTAAGAGGTTATTGCAGAAGAAAAAATAAATCTATTGAAGTGAATGGATGATGATAGCTTGCAAAATTCTTTAAATGTTTAAATTGCTATAAACAAGTAATATCTCTCTTGCTGTGGAAGTTAACTCTTACATTTACTCTGATAAGTTGATTAGTGTAACTGAACATTCGTAAGGTAATTGCTTGATATTTGAAATTGTATTGGAAAAAAATTTAGATGCAAAAGTTTATTAATTACATACTTGACCTTGGCAACATCTTATCATTGGTTAAATGAGCAGGGCTCAAAACAGAGGGTTGATTAAAAAGTGTATTCAAGCCCTGGCTGGTGGCATAGTGGATAAGGCACTGACCTCCGAACCCGGAAGTTGCTGGTTGGATTTTCCAGCCAGGGCACATAATGAGGTTGCAAGCCAGGTCTCTAGGCAGGTCCATAACTGGAGGCAGGTGAAAGGCAACCATACACTGATGTCTCTCTCTCTCTCTCTCTCTCTGCCTCTCTCACTCCCCCTCTCTCTAAGAATAATTAAAAAATAGAAAGTGTATTCAGTTCCCATCATTCTTCAATGGATGAGACATGTAACAGCAGACAAGCTCAATGGTAAAACACACAAACAAAAAGAACAGTGTTGCTAGTCCTGACTTCAAAGATCCTTTTTCCTAAACTATCAGAAAATGGTTGTATCTACCAAGTCACATCATGCAATGGTGAAGGTTAGTGTTGCCCAGGGCAGAGAATGGGATTTTGAAACAACAGAAGAATTTGTGTGATTGTTTCTCTGCCTGGTTATTTATATTAATGTTTTCCTTTTGGGGGCAGAATTTGGATCTAAGATTTTCATTCCTTACATCTTGACACTTTCTGAACGGGCAATAAATTCATGTCATCTTGTAACATATTATGTATTGGGCTATGTGCTGAAGAAGGAAGGAAGGAAGGAAGAAAGGAAGGAAGGGAGGCAGAAAAGGAAGGAAGGAGGGAAGGGAGAGAGGCAGAAAAGGAAGGAAGGCAGAAAAGGAAGGGAGGGAGGAAGGAAGGGAGGCAGAAAAGAAAGGAAGGTAGGGAGGAAGTAAGGAAGGAAGAAAGGAGGAAGGGAGGAAAACAGAGAGGAAAGAAGGAAAAATGGAAACAAGTTTTCTTATTATCTAAGTTAAGTTCTACAGTTGAGTGCCACTTTTGATGAGCCCAATGTCTTAGTCTTCGAACCATTTATCTCCTGCTCCTATCTGATTTAGCTAATCTTCTGATTAGCTTAAAAAACTGAGCCAGCTTAAGATTTTAGTGCTTTTCAAATATCAAAAGGTTAGTGGTAACTCTGCTATAGTTCCTCTGAATGACTCATTAGTACTATATCCTAATATAAAAATTAATTGGATTTGCTCAATATCTTTGGCCTTTCTAAATAAAAAGGAGTTGGTTGTTGGGCAAGAGCAACTTAATATAGAATATCTACAGAAAATAATTAGCAATATTATAGTCACACAAGATCATCTCCAAATAGTTTCTAATATATCATTCCATTGTCAATCTCAAAATAATTTCAATAATTTTAAGATAAGTAGTAAGAAGCTTGGAAGTTGTAAGTGCCTAAATAAGTGCACAGATATCAATAGACAATTCTAAATCGGAAAACTGGTTTTGTTTTGTTTTTTGCCCCCAAATGTTATTCATTTTATATGTGACTATGTAACCAAAAGTTGACTTTTGGTATGTTCCAGACTCTTTGAAATTATTCAGTCAAGTGATGGTATATACACAGCACTGTTATTCAGGTTATCCAGGAGTTATATAAACAAAGCTTCTTTATCCGTATTTAAATTTTACTTCCCTTCTGTGTACATCACCCACTGTGGCTAGTGTTGGAATTTACAGCATATCTTTTTATTACCAAGACAAATAAATGTATGATAAGATTGTCTCATAAAATGAAAATGCAGTTAAATTTCAACTTTTTTTCCCTAGGTGATAAACAGAAGTACCTAGTAAATATAAGCTTAGATATTTCTTCCAACACTTCTTCATTAAAACATTCATGCAGATATGATCTTCTGTATGGTATTAGAACTCCCTGTATGAAATTTATCAATTTCTTTCTGTCATGTGATCAGTAGATTTATTTATCTACTATATACCTTGTGTTACAAGCCAGCAGTAGAAATATCCTAATGAATAATCTAGATGAAACCCACCTTTACCTTTTTTTAAATGAATACATGCATTGTATTACTTTAGGAAATGCACATCTGTAATGTTTTTTTAGAACTAATTATTCATGACAAAAATCCCACAGTGTAGCTAGAAGTGTAGATATGCAGTGTTAATATTAGTAATTAATTTCAGGAATATATAAATGTAGATCCTCCAAACTAGGCATTGAACCTGATATTCAAATCTTTAATACTTATAAGTACATAGAAAAATTAAATATGAATATGAGAATTTGGGATTTTCTTACTAGAAGCTGCTTTTTTTCTCCTAAACCACCAAGAACAAATGTATTAACTTCAGTAGCATGAATTATTTCTCTCTGTGAAATGGCAAATGACCTTGGAAATAACATCTTTGAGTTGATAGAAAGCTAACATAACTCTCTACCTAGAACTTTTTCTTTTAAAAGTGTACATATATTAAGAAGTGTGCATAAAATAAGTAGCTCATAAAATGAACTTCACTGATTCACATTAGATGGAGAAAAGATCAGTCTGAATTACTGATATGCCTAAAATGTATGTATGTGACTTTCAAACATCAGGCTAAATGAAATACTGCATAATAGAAAGTACTTAAAGAAATATATCCATAAATAAATAGTTTAATTAACATATCTAAATAGAATGCAAAAAGAGGGTTTAAGTATTATGAGTTCTGGCAAAGAAGTTGGTGTCATATAATTCTACCTCTCTTAACAGTTTTGCATGTAGTATTTATGTGTCTCTTGAACAGTTTAACTTTATTGGATAGTGATGCTTTTTTCCCCCTAGTTTTGCATTAGTTTACTTTCTATTACACATGCTTTTTTTGACAACTGTTACTTAATAAATCCCAATATATTTTATCACTGTACAAATAAAATATTTCCCAGGGCATGTTGAGGTGGAATGTGGCTGTCAACTCAAAACAGAAGTAAGGAAATCAAGCCATTAGCCCTGACTGTTACCTTTCTATGCATGGAGAGGGTCAGAGTCAAGCTGACACTCCTGGAAATGTTATCCTATTATCTTAGTCACAATATATGCAGCAAAATTAACGTTTGATTGGAAAAAAACAAGGCAAGGTGTATTTCAGGTAACATTACTAGAACATTTTCCAATTAACTTTCAGAAATCTTTTAAATGACCTTAGACCCATCCCAGAGATGAATTTCAAGAAGTAAAGTTCTACACCATCACTTTCCCAGTTTTGTTTTCATACACTATTTTATTTATTGTGCATTGGAGTTGTCTTGAAATAATTAAGAAATGTATATGTGGAAAATATATCAGAAATGTTTTAAAAGTACACAGTTACCTTTAACAAATTAGCAGATTGAAAGAATTAAACCATGAATAACTACCAAAGTTGACTGCTGAAATAACTGGCCCAAAATAATAATAATAAGCAATAATATTAAATGGCATTGGATTATTTCATATGAAGTCTGTCCTTAACCATTAACTACAAGTAAAATGTTAAAAAAAAAAAAAAAAGAATTACACTGACTTAACCATAGTTTGTCTTCTCATCAATAAAATTACAACAATAATATAATCTTTCTTATAGGACTATTGCAAAAATTAAATTAAATTATTCATGCAAAAATTCTTAGACTGGTGTATCATATATAATTTAGAATCAGTAAATAGCAACCAGAAAAACTATTAGTTGGACCATTTTTCTGCCACTGATATGTTGAAATAGATAAAAATAGTTAATGTACTAATATGTATCTTAATTATTCCTTAATTGACTAGCCACATCTTGATCATGTAAGCTAATTTACTTGAGATAGCTAGCAAAATTTAGTAACTAAACAGTAATAACTAATGCAAGACTATTCACTTAAATTAAAAAGCAACTCCAAGCCCTGGCTGGTGATATAGTGGATAGATAAGTGCTGGTTCAATTCCCAGTCAGGGCACATAACCAGGTTGCAAGCCAGGTTTCCAGCCAACTCCATAGCTGGAGTCAGGGGAAGGGCAACCATACATTGATGTTTCACTCCCTTTCTTCCTCCCTTGCTTCCCCTCTCTCTAAAAATAAATAAATAAAATTAAACTTAAAAACAGTAACTCCATATATGACATTTTATCAAACTTTAATCAGAATATCAAAACATATTATATTAATTCCTTAGGTCACAAATATTACTATGAATATCTAGAGGAAAGGTTTTAGAACTCCCAATAACCCTGAAAGATTTTATTTATGTATTACTAGAAAGCAGGAAGGAAGGGAGAAGAAAGGGAGAGAATCAGCAATCTATTGCCTCTCTCATGCCCCACCACCAGGACGAGCCCACAACCCAGACATGTACCCTGATTGGAAATTGATCAGGAAACCTTTGATTTGAGGAGGAAACCCAACCAACTGAACCACACTGGTTCTTCTTCTTGAAGAGAAGGAAACAGGCAGAGAAGACGACCAAATGAGAGATGGCTGGACTCTATAAAAGGAGACACAAGCACGAGTACATAACTGGAAGTTGTCATGGATCCAATTAATAATATTCTTTTTTCTCATTTCCTTTGCTACAGAATTTCCTAATAGAAGTAAGAAATAGAGTTTTAAATCATTTATTTTTATGTTGTCCCAGAGCTCTAGGTAATAATGAATATTCATGAGCCTTTCATTAGGTGAACATGTACATACAATTTGAAATATTACAGAAAGACAAGTAGGTTTTTGTATAGTCAGTTCTAATGCAAAATGCAATTATCTTTAGTAGATAATGCCAAAATGAAATCATCTATGTAGTTTTTTTTTGAGGTGTATTTACATTTGTATATTTGCCTTTTTTGCAGGGTGGTTAATGTATGGTATCAATCATGCGCTTTTTATATTTTCACCTATTAATTAAATATACTAGTGCCTTAATAAATATAGTGTTAAGCATTTCAAAGAATCACATAATAAAATTTGCTTGGACACTTGATTAATACTCTAATAAATTTGCTTTGTCTCAATATATAATATAAACTTTTATAAAAATATCCATAGCTGAGTGTGTTCTATTATTCAATTTTTTTATATTTTTTTTATTTTTAAGTGGTTTTATTGAGAAATAGCTTGTATACTATATAGTTCACCCATTTTTTTTTTAATTTTATTGTTGTTGTATTACATCCATCCCCTTTTTGCTCCCCTCTGTCCCCCCACCCACCCACCCATTCCCCCCAAAGTCAATCCCACCTGTTGTCCATGTCCATGGTTCCTTTATACTAGGTTCTTGTCTAAGCTGCTCCCCATCTTTGCCTCTACCTCTCCCTCCCCCCTATTCAATTTTAATGTATCGCCCTTCCTTTTCAAGTTTTATTATCAGGATTATACTAGTATAATTGATGAGTTGAAGATATTTCAGTTGCTATCTAGTTTGAAATATTTAAAGAATATAATCTCTTTCTTAAATGCATGGTGAAACTATATTTGATCAGAGGACAGATTTTTCCCTTAACTATCATTTAAATTTAATGGTTCTACTTGGCCTTAACCAAATTTTGGCATTTGTATTTTTCCTAGAAACCCAATGATTATAGTTTTCAATTATAATCCTGCAAATATATATTAAAATCTCTTAAATACTTAAAACTGATTGGTATATAGAATTAGGTCTTTATTATTTCTAATGGTGTATAGTCATGTTTTCTACCTTTGTGTCCTTATATAACTTGATGAAACATCACTATTTTTAACAACTTCTTTGTAATTATTAGTTAAACCCAGACACTGATCTTTTTCTATAGTCTTAATGTTACATTTTATCTCAGTAATTTCACATTTTGAGGTTTTCTTATATTATCTTTAGTCTTTATGTTAAAAATACGGTAATCACTTTTCAAATTTTACTTTATTCAATGACTGTGTTATAGAACTAAAATCTGCAGCCAACACCAGAAATTACAGAAGTAGTAGTTTTTAAAAATGTATTAAGTACACTCCAGAGGGAGAGAGCAAGGCGTGCAACTTAGCGAAAGCCTTAAGTTGAACAAGGTGAAAAACAAGGTTGGGAAAAGACAGAAATTTTTAAGTAGAAGAACAAGTACAGAGAACAGCAAATTAGAGCCAGACATGTTCAGAGCCTGGAAGTAATTCAGGGTTGCCAGAATTTACAAGGAAGTTAGGAAAGACTGAGAAATTAGAGAGAATAGGAGATAATATATGGGTAGATCTGCAGAATAATTTGTCAGAACAATTTAACTGAACTTTACACTAAAGGCCATAGAAAAGGTTTTATGGCAGAATTAGTAAAATTAAAAAAAAATAAAAAAAGAAGACATTACAAAATGTTCATTTGTAATAATCATCATGGTGAATAAAACATTAGTTTTCATCATTAAACCCCCAAATTGTCCATTTGTGAAAATTATTAAATTGGGGCACTATTTGGAACATTGGATGTAGGAAAAAAGATTAAAATGACACAGCAGTATTATAGAGGAAAGAGGATACAGATGCAGAGTTAAAATACATGCATGTGCGCTGCTTTAACAAGTACGGACCCCACGTGTCCACGGCGTCCTGAGCTCGCGCCTGTCTGTGTGCAGAGATGGGAAGGCTCCGAAGGCTGGGCGGCATTCAGGCCATTTACTTCTCTGAATGTTGGTGCAACTAAACACCTTGAAAACTGAGAAAAGTATCTCTCTGGGCAAAGTACTGGATTGTTTACACGCAACGTAAGCCCGCAACTGCCCGGTGCGCGAGCCTGTTAGCCTGCATTCAGCGCACTGCCCACCACGACTCTCCTCTGAGCCTGTCCGAGCACGCAAGTTCCTGTCCTTTCTGGCACTGGCTGTGCTGTACAGAACAACGTTTTCGTCTCCTTCAGCAGCTGAGCTGTGGAACTTGGACAGGCTGACACATGAGCTTGAGGGTGGGGCAAAACCCATGTCCTCACATTGGCATCAAGAGATACACATACTTTCGCAAGCATAAGTAAAATGTTTGATAGTCTAGAAAATGCATAACCTACCCAGGATTTAAAATATGAATTGATTATTGCATTTTAAATGAATTAAATAAGGTATCACATTGTTCTAAAAATATTTTAGACACGTAATGTGTTTAGAGAGTTCTTCCAAATTATTGAAGACTTTGAATGACAAATTCTTTTCACAGGGATAACAAGTCTTTTGAAAAGCGTGTGGCACAGTGGATAAGGCACTGGCCTGTGAATCCAAAGGTTGATGGTTGGATTGACAGCCAGGGCACATACCCAGGTTGCAAGCCAGGTCTCCAGCCAGGTCTCCAGCCAGGTCCTTGGCTGGAGGCAGGTGAAAGGCAACCACACATTGATGTCTCTCTCCCTACCCACTCTCTAAAAATAATAAATATTTTTAAATAAATAAAAAGCATGCTAATTCATTAATATAATACTAAGAATTTGAGAAGAAATAAACAATGGAGAACTGAACAGATTAACCACAATTATACACATGGCAGCAAAAATACAAATACAATCATTAATGTTGTATATGAATTAACTACTGATATACAAAATGTATGCTCTCAGCTATCATATTATAAAACTCCAACACTATTGAAACAACTCATTATTTTAGTATTTGATTTCATTAGAGACATGAAAGAGAGAGTTTTGAGTTGGGATCTGTGAATACCAATTATGAATCAAATTTGAATATATATTTATCAGTTTGAAAATTCAGTTTTATGTTTCATAGTTCACTGAAATGAAATTTGATGACTGGCTTCTTAAGGACAATAGTCATGACCTGATACTGACAGTGCCTAGCATAATGTCAATCATTTGGAAAGCTACTAGTATAAGCAATTAATATTGCAATCAGTAAGGTGGTATTTTTTTTAAGTCTACTGTGGACTTTGGGTTTTATTGAGTGCATCAAACATAATTATTTTCATATTCACTGCAGGAGACATGGAAAATGAGGTTATGTAAACTTGACTTCCCCATTTGCAAGAGAAAGAACTGTTTATATTGTTATTTTCAGCTTTACAATACAAAGTGTATGAATATTGGCTTAATGAGTTGTAGCAGTTTCTGATGGTACTGTAAAAATCACCACAAATTTAGCAGCCTAAGAAAACCCAGATTTGCTATCTTACTGTTCCGTGGGCCAGAATTCCAACATGGGTCTCACCTGGCGAAATCAACTTGGCAACTGGACTGTATCTCTTTCTGGATATCTGTTCTCTTGATGCTTCATGTTTCATTTGAAGAGTTCAGTGTATGGCAGTTGTGGAAATGGCATCTTCATTTCCTCACTGGTTGTCAGTTTACAGCCTCTTACTCTCGAAAACCATCATATGGTTTGAGTTCTTGTAACCTGTTGGATCTCTCCAGCCTCATTTTCATCTTTTGTGTTCTCGCTCTTATTCTTTCTTTTTCTAGTGTTAAGAGCTCAGATGTCATATTAACCCACCAAATTTTCCTCTTTATTTAAAATATTTATATATTTGTACTTTTATCTACAAAAATTTTTAAAGACTATTTATTTATTATTTTTTGAGAGAGGGGAAGGGAGAGAGACAGAGAGGGAGAGAGACATCAATGTATGGTTGCCTTTTCCCTGTCTCCAGCCACGGACCTTGACCAGAGACCTGGCTTGCAACCTGGTTATGTGGCCTGGCTGGGAATCAAACCAGGGATCTTTGGGTTTGCAGGCTGGTGCCTTAACCACTGTGCCACCAGCCAGGGCACAAAATATTTTTATTTGCTTTATTTTTATGCTATATGTTGATTCATTATGAGGATTAGGATCTGAATCACTAAATTAGCTATTATATGCATTACTAAAAGTACCAAATTATCTTGAGTAACTCAAAAATGTACTTATTTTTATTGAAATCATTTACCTTATACACAAAATAATATCCAGATTTATTTATAGGAAATATATTTGACAAAAATTTGCACATTGTAATTTTAAATTTATTATAATGAAGTTTAACCATATGGCACATTAGAAAATTTATGGGTGGAAACCATTTCTAATAATAAGGAATTCCTTAATAATAAGGAATATTTTAAATTTATACTTTAACAAACAAAATGTTCTAGCCATTTTATTTTAAACTTTATATAAAAGTGCATTGAGAGTTTCAACTGAAGAAATGTCAACCATTTAATGTTAATAAGAACTGGAATTTATTTTAATTAGCAAATTTAAAATAGTATTGTTAGTTTTGTTCCATACTTCACATTAACACAATATATTATACCATTTATTTTCTTTGTTTTCCCTTAGATGGTTTTGCATTTTTCTCATTTTATTATAATTTTGCTAAAATATAGTAAGCTATCTTGAGAAGATTATTTTTTAAGTGTAATGAGATGTTTGGTTTTTATGTGGAAGTTGGTGTAACATGATAAAACACACATTTTGGAAATATCACTCTATAGTAAGGAAAATTGGTTCAAGAGAAACAGAAGCACTAGAGGGAAACCAATTATTGAACTGGTTTCAATTATAGTGGTAGCAAGCCCTGGCTGGTGGCACAGTGGATAAGGTGCTGGCCTGCAAACCCAAAGGATACTGGTTTGATTCCCAGCCAGGCCACATAACCAGGTGGCAAGCCAGGTCTCCAACCAGGTCCATAGCTGGAGGCAGGTGAAAGGCAACCATACATTGATCTCTCTCTCTCTCTCTCTCTCTCTCTCTCTCTCTCTCTCTATATATATATATATACACACACACTCACATATATATGTCTCTCTCCCTACCCCTCTGTCTAAAAAATAATAAATAAAATCTTAAAAAAAAAAAGAAAAAAATAGTGGTAGCATAGATGAATAATTATTGTGATTTCTTCAAATTAATTATTGAATCCAATGAAATAATTCTGGGGTTTTCTTTCTTAGATTTCATTTTTCTTGTTATTTTATTATAGTCATCCCCATTTTCCCCATCTGCTTCCTGCTGCCCTGCCCCACAGCACTCTCACAGTCAATCTCCACCTTATTGTCCATGCTCATGGGTCACTTGTTCTAGCTCCTTGCCCAATTGCTTTCCCTTCTTTCCTGCCTCCCTTCCCTTCCTCTTCCCCTCCAGTACCATTAGTTTGCATGTGGTTATTGAGCTTTCTTGTGTGTGATACTGAATGGATGTTGAGTTTCTGTATGCTGTCTACAATTCACATTTGCCTAGGATTTGTTATCACTATGTTTCATTTATTTTGATGTCATTCATTCAGAAAAGAGGTTTTTGACATAGCCATCAGAAGACACTGAAGATGACAAATTAATCTATTAAAAATTAATATTAGTTGAAAACTAGTGTTCATAATTATGCTCATTACTATCATTAACCAAAAATGAAATAATAACACTCATTGAATCTGCATATGCACTCATATAGATTATATTTTAGGATATTTTGTTAAGGGTATATATTAAGAAAGGGCTAAAACTTAAAGTACTTACATTGTTAAACTTATTGTGGTTGAATGAAAACAATACCAGAAATAGTTAAAATTTCATCACTTTGGGAAGTTCAATAATTCTTGCAGAACATGATTTCCAGGAAGCAGCTAGTATTTAAATAGTCAAGTAAATGAATAAGTAATTTAAAGATATAAGTTTGTGGATAGAAGGACATATAATGTAGACTTGCAGCTATATTAGATCTTTATGCCAGAGTATTATAAATTAAAACTTATGGATGGAAGAAGGAAAATAACAAAATAAAGAGATACTAGATATGTGTGATAGCCTTAAATTTGTTCTAAGTTTTACACAAAACTTAGTGTGAATATTTATAGTAGTTTTAATTGTTATCATCGAAAGTCAGAAACAACCAAGAAGCTCAATAACTGAATGGATAAACTGTGGTACATCCATACAATGGAAAGCTATTTAGTAATAAAAATAAATGAGCTTCCAAGCTACAAAATGACATGCATATTGCCTGGTGAAGGGAGCCACACTAAGAAAGCTATATATTGCATGATTCCAACTATATACGTACATTACAGAAAAGGGAAAACTATATAAAGAGTAAAATGACCAATGATTTCCAGAGAGGAAGCAGGATGGGGAGGAAGAGAGAGGAACAGGTAAAGCACAGGGGGCTTTTTGAATCTGTATGATTCTCTAATGGTGGATATGTGCCATTTTGCACTTGTCAAAACCCATAAATATGTATATACAAAGAATGAACCTTAACTAGCCTATGAGCCCTAGTTAAACAGTAGTGATACTGGTTTATTAATTATAAAAATATATCACATTAATATAAGATTTTACTAGGGGGGCTAGGGTTGGGGGTATATGAGATTTCTTTATCATCTCAATTTTCTGTAAATCTAAAACTGTTCTAAAATAAAATCTATAAATTAAAAAACAAACCAATTTTTAAAAATTCTTTAACTAAAGAATGTTCCTCATAGTATAATATGTATTTAAACTGTATAAAATGAGAAGTTGATATTGATAGCTTTCAAATTCAGATGTAGGTGTTTAAGTGACCCATGACTATTATTTCCTTCTCTGTGTGTTTAAACTATAAGCAGTTGACTAATAAAAAGTTCCAGTGATTATTCAAATACTTTCTAGTTATAAGGAAATACTGCAGTCTTATGTGTATGCCTATGTTTGTTTACACATAAATGCAGTTTCATGAGTGTATGTTTGTATAATACAATAGAAATATATGTGCACATTATACCAAGGAAGACTACCACAGGTTAAATATTTACTATATTTGTAGTTTTGGATGTATGGATATAATGATAAAGCAGCTACATTTCTTCTTGTGGGTCAGGTTTCTGTGTTCAACAAGAATAGCTGTATATCCCACTCAGTGAGTCTGAGAAAAGCTAGTAAAATTGTTTTAAGGCATCTATAGCATTTAAGAAAAAGCATTTGTTTTGTGTGTCCTTCTTATTTTTTCACAAATCCAACTCTCTAAAGATCCAATAAACAAGACATCCAATAAACACACACACACGTACACATGGGTATACCCTATACATAAAATCTGTCATATTTATATTCCTCCATCCCTTTCTATGTTAGTTTCTAGGCTTGTTACTAAAATGAAAATTAGTTTCTTTGTGACAAGTTATCGATGTCTAATGGTCATAGACCTTATTTATTTTTTCATGTCAATTTTCCTTCATGCCCCACAATCCTTATAAAAAAAGAGAACATTTTACCCACAGGATGAACAATTTTGTTGCTTAGGGGTAGGGGCTTATTTATTGCTCCTGTGTGCTCAATTATAGGTGGTGGAGGACATAACCATTATGACAGTTGTGAAGCCAAATAGTTGGGAGAGACACATAAAATATCTTCAGTTAGGTTTTCTGATCCCTGTGGTGATAAGTAAGGAGGGAACACATCACATTGCCACCAGCCTCATTCACTTACACACACCTCTGAGGCTGGCTCAAAGATAGATCTTTTCTCCCCATGTGACAAAACAAACAAAACTGAAAAACTCAACCTGTTTTCTATCCAATGTATTTTTCCATCAGAGAAGACTATAAAGGTGGGGGAAAGGGTTGTACACAAGAATAACACATATATTCCAAGCTCGACAGTCTACTCTCATCATCATTGTGAAGCATGATTAAGTATAATATGTCCCCTTATTAGCAGAGTGTTGGAATGAAAGAAGACATTAGGAATAAGGTCAGGCTAATTTAGTCCTAATATTTTGATTCTTGAGAGTTAGAATGAGTCCCTCGACAACCACTCCAAACTCAGGCCCTCTCTAATACTGTTTACTTTAAATCCACTAAGATCAAACCCATTATGTCCTTCATTCTTGTTCACAGTAACCACAAAAAATCCCCAGAACCAGTCATTCCTTATAGTCCCAAAACTCCATGTCCTTTAAAGTACTATGTCTTTTTCCTTGCACTTATCTTACTGAGCTCTTAACATACTTAGTATGTGCATATAAAATTATTTTACATTCTTTTGTTGACCTATTTTATTTTATTTTTAACAGATTTTATTCATTATGTTTAGAGAGAGGGAAAGGGAGGGAGGAAGAAAGGGAGAGAAACATTAATATATGGTGGCCTTTCACCTGCCTCCAGCTGGGGATCTGGCTGGAGACCTGGCTTGCAACCTGGTTATGTGTCCTGACTGGGAATCAAACCAGCGACCCTTGGGTTCCCAGGCTGATGCTCAATCCACTGGTCCACACCAGCCAGCTATTTTACATTCTAAGACAAATTTTTCTATTTCTTATAATGATTTTTCTAATGGAAACATGGATCTCCACTGAAGACGGTTTCTACTGGCCTCTTCAGTGATAGTTTTGCTCCCCCAGCTCTGATAGGAGTGAGTCTAAATAGTTTTAGATTTTATTCTTGGTTTGAGGCCACTCTACTTTTCCCTAAAGACTCTTGGCTTTGACTTTCATACATATTATTAGGATTTTTTAAACCATGAACCCCTATTGTTGCTGACATCTACAATGTCCTTATTCATTTCCTCTATTCTCCATCATGGTGCAATAACTTTAGCATTGGTTCCTACACAGCTCCTGCCTTAATTGTGACTCCAACTAACATGTAGATAATCTGTTAACTGTCACTTCAGTTCTTTGAGTACCGTTCCCCTGAAATTCCTATATTTAATTCAGTTATACCCTTTTCTTTTTGTAGTCTAGATCTGTGGTTACTAATAAATGCAATGTCTCCATGATCTCAGTTTTGTGGTTTCTAATTTTTTTGAACACCACCTCTTTTCTCAAATCCACTCTATTGTGTTAATCCAAACAAAATTTCAATTCCATTAAAACCTTTATTTTGTTAATCTTAACAACTTTTCAGTGACCGTCTTTAATTTGATGTCTTATATTTTTCATTCCTCAGCTTCGATTCCATAGCCATTAATTAACTCAAAAAATACCCAGCAAGTAACTACCATGCATTATGCTAAGTGTTTTAAATATATTAGTAAACTAAGATGAAAAGGTCTCTGCTTTCATAAATCACAAATTATAATAATTCCCTTATATATATCATAATGTATCAGTCACTTTGAGCTAAAATGCTGTGATAACAAAAAAATATTAGTGATTTCCCAAAACCAGGTATATATATATCTCATCCATAATATATGTATATTAAGAATTGGCTTAGGTTCTCCTCCATTAAGTGAGGACACAGCTATATCTTTAACTTGCTAATTATGTTGGAGAGAGAGAGAGGAAATATAGCACTTCAATGTGATAGCCCTAAAAGTTCCTGCTTCTAAGTGAAATATGTCACTTCCACTATTAGCCCAAATAAGTAATGTGAGCAAAATTGGAAATAGTGGATACCAAAATAGAAGGACTGTAAAACAGATCCTGAAAAACATTTGTCCTTTCTTTGTCTCTTTTAGTGGATATTGTATTTATTTACTTTTAGAGAGAGGGAAAGGGAGGGGAAAAGAGAGGGAGAGAAACATCAATGTGTGGGCCTGTCGTTTGCCCCAACCGGGGCCTGGCCCACAACCCAGGCATATGTCCTGACTGGGAATTGAACTAGGGAATCTTTGGCTTGCAGGTCAGCACTCAGTCCACTGAGTCACACTAGCCAGGGTGTCCTTTCTTAATCATCAAAGTTACTTAGCAAAACTGTAACCTAAGCTAATTCCAACTCTGCTTATTCTCATCTGCATCCATACATTACCTCAGGAATTGGCCAAACTTTATTATCAGCCTCCCCCAATTCACAATGTTGATGTTACAATCTCTAGCCCCTCGTATGTGACCTTATTTGGAAATAGGATCTTTGCAGAGGTAATTATGTTAAAATGAGTGTGTTATAAGGAGCCCTAATCTAATATGACTGTTGTTCTTGTAGACACAGAGACCCACATAGAGGAGATACCATACAGACACACAGGGAGAAAATAGCCACCTGCAAGCCAAGTTCAGAGCCACAGAAGAGATTCTTTATTTGTAGCCTCAGAAGGGATTTACTCCGACACCTTGATTTTGGATTTCTAACATCCAGAACCATGAGGTGATTTATTTCTGTATTTTGAGTCACCCATTCTGTATTGTGGTATGAAGAGGTTCACTATCTCATCTCATACCACCCCTTCTTTTCTCAAACCACCAGTAACACATTCTGCATAGTCAGCCCAATGATGACTTCAATGAGCTGAGGACTTAACTTTCTATCCTTGGAGAATTAATGGAGTCCTCAGAAAATATCAAAAGGAGCCTTCTGCAGAATGTCTACAAAATACCTGTACCTAACAGCATCTGTATCAACAACTCTGTATTATTGCTGAATACCGTATTTATTGTGGAATATCCTTGATTCATCTAAAATGCATCCCTACACTTTCCTCCTCTCATACTTCAAGTTAGCCACTTCAGCAATTCTCCTTTCTCCCTATTACATCACTAAATCTTCCCTCTAGTTTAAAATTTTCCATGACTACACAGTCTCTCATCAATAAAAGGTAATAATACTTTCATCTCACTTGTTTTATCAAATAAAACAATCAAAAGTCCTTGAAATTATTTACAATTCCCCTTGTTTCCACCTACTCTATAATTTTCTTTTAAATATGGTAAGAGGAAGATCACTTGGAAAATCTAACTAAAGGGGTAAAGAGAAATTTTACGTTGTAATTTTTTTTTTTAATTAAAAAAGAAACAGGACAGAAAAGAGAAAACATCTATTATACAATAGTGAATTCCATTAAATTTTAGGTTTTTGCCCTGGCTGGTGGCACAGTGGATAAGGCGCTGGCCTGTGAACCCAAAGGTTGCTGATTTGATCCCCAGCCAGGGCACATAACCAGGTTGCAAGCCAGGTCTCCAACCAGGTCCACAACTGGAGGCAGGTGAAAGGCAACCATACATTGATATCTCTCTTCCTCTCTGACTCTCCCCCTTCCCCTCTCTCTAAAAATAATAAACAAAATCTTTAAAAAACATTTTATCATTTTCTCATTAATGAATTACTTAGACAGTTTTGAAATATGCTTCCTGAAATATAATATGATTATAACAACACTAATAATAGTAATTAGCTTGCTTTCTCACTATGTGTCATGAACTCTTCTAAATATTTTACAAGCATCTAATGTGATCCTAAAAATGTCTCTAAGATATAGATACTACTATTATTATTACTAGTACTTGAGAAAACCCAGACATCTTAAGAAAATTTACAAAGGTATGTTATGTTGTTATTAATAATTAGAGATGAAGTTTATATAGTTGAGCTGACTCCAAACTCATGTATTCTATATTAAACCTCACTGAAGGTGTACATTTGATGACTATTTCTTTGTTTATGGGAGCAAGTGCTTCCTAGCAGTTTAAAGCATGATTCTTAACCAGGTAACTTAGCTAACCTTGTTTATAACCTCTCCTCTCCACTAATTTCCCAAGAGGAGAATTGGGTAATGACATTATAATATTTACATTTGTAGGCTTTTTTGCTATATGTAGTATTCACTATTAACAATTATAACTTGAACAGGTCAGGATCACTTTTCCCCAAGCATATGTATTTCACTTTCTCAATCTGGTTTATATATATATATAGTACTTATATATATATATATATATATATATATATATATATATATATATATATATAATTTGGAATTATGGACTTGCCTGATTGTGAATTTAGAGGAAACTACACGTGAATAGCATGAGCTGACATAATATACTCTAAGTAAAATGAGGAAACAAAGAGGATAAAACCAACTTGAATTTTTATTGCCAGTGCTCTAATGATTAGGGCATGAGAAACCAGTCATTTGAAGTGAATCAAACTGCATTACATATCTCAGTTCTCCACCCACTTGAAACTGTTACCTATGCCTTTTGACCTTACATTATATCATATTAAGTGATGAAGTGACTTGTCCTTTCCCTTGACTTTGGGCTCCAACCCTGTAACCTAATTTGATCTTTCCCTTAATACAGATATGATGACAGACCATGCTGACTCTTGATTTCACTTGTTACCATTTTCCCTCTCATTGCTGCTGTTTCCATATAAAAGACAAGTCAGGTCTAGTTTATTTGACTCAAAAGATGGATGAAAGACAGGAAGAAAATCACATATGCCCTGGCTGGTGGCACATTGGATAAGGTATCGGTCTGCAAACCCAAAGGTTGCTGGTTCGATTCCCAGCCAGGTCACATAACCAGGGTGCAAGCCAGGTCTCCAGCCAGGTCCTTAGCTGAAGGCAGGTGAAAGGCAACCATACATTGATGTCTCTCTCCATCTCTGACTCTCTCTCTTCCCCTCTCTCTAAAAATAAAAAATAAAATCTTTAAAAGAAAAGAAAAAAGAAAAAAAAATCACACCAAATACCAGTGGAATGAGAAAGCCTATTCAAACTCAGTGGACCTCCCAAGCAAATTCTTTCCACAGTTAACCAACATACAGGCCTATGACACTGAATTATACTTTCTTTAAGCATCTAGTTTTGGAATGGTTTGTTGCATACAATTTTTTTATGACAAATAGCATTAGCTGCAAACCAAAAGCTAAAGAGAGGTGGATAGGTAGATACAAAGATCTATAGCTATAGATATGCACTACATAAATATTGCTGTAGAATATATATTATACATTGTATATTACATATTATATATTTTATATGGCAAGAGACAGAATAGAAATATATATGATACCTTATAGCAACATAGCTAGTTACATGAAGTCACATCAGGAGAACAATATACACCCTTTACAGCTTTAGCTGGCTCCCTAATTCAACAAAACTTTTCCTGGGTTGGATTGGAAGTCTTCAAAATATAGCAGACATTATCCCTAACTAACAAATATAATAGCTACTCCATTATTAAAAATTATGCCCTTCATATTCAACATCAATTAATAACATATTATTGGACCTTGTTCATTAAATTGTTGAATTTTGTTCAAACATTAAAACTTTGTTTTAGAAAGTCACTACACATAAAATTTGGTTTAAATAATTTAAACAGTATTTTTAGTAAATTCCATTGAGGGCTTAGAAGTGCTTTTCTTCTTTTCATTCTTTTTGTGGCAGAAGTAATCAGGCTCAAGAAACCATATTCTAAAAGATTCATATGGGTTTGAGACCATCATCTTTGCCCCTTAAGATTGGTGTGGGAGGACGGAATGGTTTCACTAACTCATCACATTAACAAATCTATAATGGTGTTTTAAATTATAGATGGATGATCGTGTCTTTACGCAGGACACATTTTATTTCATTCTTTTATCAGTTTGCACCAGCTAATTATGTGTGAGGAGTTATATTCTTTCATTTCAAAGGCTTGTCAATGTGCGGGCTGATAGGACAGGGGCTGAGAGCAGTCCTTACTCCCAGCACTCGTACTTTTCTGTGCGTAGATGGCACCTGAAACAATGTGATCCTCCATGCTTCTATCTAAACACATAGACAACAAAACTAATTAATATAAACAAACACACAAATATATCAATGATATAACATGATTCTCACTAATACAGTAAGATTGGCACACACTAAACTAAAAGCATAGGTGTTAATGTGTTTATTTGCATCATTTTTAGAGAACAGAATAGGATTTTTTTAAATTATTTTTTTGTGTCATATATAGGACCTCAAGTGTAAAAGACTGTCATGTAAAAAAAAAAAAGATGTAGATAATTTACAGTATTATAAAAATGAACATAAAAATATGAATACTGGTAAGTAGTTCATGATATGATGAATTTTAACATTATGTAACTGTATTTTCTCACAAATCCTTATTGGAAAATAGCCCTCTAAAATAAGTTAATTTCAATTATTTAAAAATTAATATATATAAAGGAAATAACCTATGTACATACATCTTTTAAAGCTATGTTTTAATCATTTGTTGAAACAAGTTATACAGTAAATATGCTGTGAAGTAATTGGATCTTAATTTAAAACTAATAAAATTTTATAGATGTCATTTAATCAATGTTAAAAATAACAAAACCAAAAACAAAGCTATTATGAAACCAATCTTCTATTGAAATACTTTCTCCAGGATAGAAAATCTGAATATTTTTTGAGGTTTAAGATGCATCCAAGTATCATATATGTCACATTTACCCTAAAACAAAGAGAAGATGATATATATTTGATTAATTCTTGCACTTACTAATTTGGAGAATAGTTATTTTGGTCATCTCTTCTTCTGTCTTCCTAACATCAGGTTATTTAAGTGTGCGGTGACTTTTTATATCAATTTCTCAGAGTAATTTTTCTCCATTGCCTCTAACTCACTTAGCAAATAAACTGTAGTACCCAACCCCAGGCTGATGCCACACCCAATCTTGACACCATGAGCATCAGAATTAATAGCCTTCAACTCTAAGCCTTTAGTTAATCCATATCGGTTGGATGGATGTTTACAGATTAATTGGTAATCCACTTAACACAAAATAGGTGGTTTGCAAACTCATATAGGGCATAACCATATAT
The DNA here is from genome assembly GCA_004026585.1 of Noctilio leporinus. NCBI lineage: Eukaryota > Metazoa > Chordata > Mammalia > Chiroptera > Noctilionidae > Noctilio > Noctilio leporinus. The sequence goes on along the minus strand of PVIW01001816.1, from coordinate 173,411 downwards.
ATATATATATATACATATATATATATACACATGTATATGTATATATATATGTATATGTATAAATTATTCCTTAAGAGATTAAATCTCCAATGCTTGTACACCACATTCATTATATCTTGTGATTATTTTGTTTCAGTTTGTATTTTTTTTAATTCTATGTTCTTTTTTGTATTTTTTAAAACATTTTAAAAATATTTTATTTATTATTTTTAGAGAGAGGGAAGGGAAGAGAGGCAGAAGGGGAGAGAGACATCCATGTATTGTTGCCTTTCACTTGACTCCAGCTATGGACCTGGCTGGAGACCTGGCTTGCAACCTGGTTATGTGCCCTGGCTGGGGATCAAACCAGTGACCTTTGGGTTCACAGGCCAGCACCTTACCCAACTGTGCCACCAGCCAGGGCCTTTTTTTTGTATTTTTTAATGATCATGTATTTTGGTTAGCACATGTATGCATATTTAAAATTGCTAAACATTATAAGAAACACTAGACTCAGAAATACACTTTGGAATATAATTTTGAGTTTTGGTTATTATATCAAAGCCCTAAATATTTAAAATTTATTAGTTTGTCTCCTGAAGTAAATTGTTTTACACAAGCTTTGATTTTTATGTCCAAAGTTATATTTAGGATGGAGCCATACAATTTTTTTGTTTGTTTTCACTCAGGATGAATTTTTGCAAGTAAATAAAAAACGTAGCTCAAAATAGTGTAATCAGTATGGAAATTTACTGACCTATTTAGTGTTTTAGGGAGGAATTCAAAATCATTTTGAGGTATCCTCAACATTAAAGACCTATTATTTTTATTTCTCTTCTGCCTTGCCTTCAGCCCATAACTGGCTCCTTGTGGCTGCAAGATGACTGAATACATAAATAAATATGTATATGTGTATATATGCATTCATATTTTGAATAAATTATCCAAGTCTAAAATTCTCCCATCTAGAATTTGAAGATAGTACAGGACATCACTTGCTGACTTGGCTCATTGACCCAACCTAGAACTGACCTCTCCGGTGAAGCAACTAGGATTATGCTGATGTACTATTGTAAGACTCTGTCATGAAGGTCTGGATGTGTCCTTTCAAGTTCATCAAAGGCAGGACGGTCTGATAAAACAAAGTATATAATTAAAATACTCTCAGAGCTAATAATAGCTAATTATAGCTAAAGCTATATAATTGTTTAAATATATGAGCTTACCCTGGCTGGTGTGGCTCAGTTAGTTGAAGCTTTGTCCCATAACCAAACAGTTGCGGGTTCAATTCCTGGTCAGGGCATATGGATAGGCTGTGGCTTCAGTCCTGGTCCACGTGTATGTAGGAAACAACCAATGTCTGTTTCTGTCTCACACTGATGTCTCTCTCTCCCTTCCTCTCTCTCTAGAAGCAATGGAAGAATGTTCTCACTGAGGATTAAAAAATAAATAAATATATGAACTTTATGCTAGGTAGTAGAAAAATATTACCCAATTTTATTCTGTAAATACAAACTATGATATAGATAATATAAAGAGTTGCTGTAGAATTGATTGTTCACTATGTTATTCAATATATCCTAGATACAACATCTGTTAGAAATTTCTTTCAGATATAGGTTTTGGGAAATGTTTATTTTGTTCATTCTGAGCTGTGAAACATTATTTTTTCCAGTACACAACAGAAATGATTTGACTACATTTTCTACTTCAAGAAAGTCAGGACCAAATTTGATTTTAAACATTAATAACCATGTGGACCCTAGTGTTTATATATTAATATTGTCATTTTTTCTAGCTTCAATCATCCATTAAAATGATATTTTCTTGATACAGGACATTTCATCTTGGAGAGCAAGCACAATAGTCTGATTCAGAATCTTCTTCTTATGTTTCCGAAACAAAGAACAACAAATACTGTTAACATTTCTAGGACACAGAGAACATTGAAACCCTAGTTAAGCTTTATGTAGAAGAAAATAGTGTACAAATTCCTAATTGTGAATAGCAGCCCTGATGTTCTCCCTGTCGGTACAAAAGGCTTGACAGGGGATGCAGCCTGGATCAGTGTTGATACGGTGGCTGGGTGTCATCCATCCCACAGAGCAAATGCTTTCCCAAGGATTCCCAGTGAGGGCACATTCCTGGGTTGCAGGTTCGCTATCCAATCGTGATGGGTTGGAGAGGCAATCTAACAGTGTTGCTCTCTCACATCAATGTTCTCTCCCTCCCTTCACCTCTCTCTAAAAATAAATAAATGAAACCTTAAGAAAAAGAAAAAAGAAAAGAAAAGCTGGGAAGGATCCAATAACAAGGGAAAGATGGGAGCAAAAGCTTAAATGAGAAGTCATTCTCAGAAAGCAAAATAACAAATATGAACATTCTAAATATAGACTGGGAATTGGTAGTTTACCAATTCCCAGTATCCATAGATCTGATCATGGGCTAAAAGCTTGAATGTGTAGAATCACAGTGGCAGTTTTGGAAAAACTGTGATTCTAGAGAAGAATCACAGAAGAGATGGCATACATTGGAGATAATTCAGTGAAGGAAATAAAAGGAATGAAGGGGAAAATTAAGTATCATACAATAAAACACACAGATGGAAGAACCAACAGATAAGGAAACTCAAAAATTAGGAATCCTGGCCTCTAAATAAGAATAGAAAAGGTTAGACAACATCAGTATAAAACTGTTGCGAACAGTTTTTTCAAAGTTTAGATTTTCTGCTTGGGAAAGTCTCAACAATAAATGCACCATGAGGTTGAAGAAAACTCACTTGATGTTGCAAACAGAACTAAATATCCCAAATAAATATATTAGAAATATTAAATATCAGGTAAAAATGAAAGTTGATTGAAATGAGGAAGGAAATATATGTAAAAGAGGGAGAAATAAACTTTGCCTTATACAGAAGTTGTGACGTTTCCTACTGTGGCACCACAAGTTACCTTATTTTCTCTGGTTTAATTATTCATATTAAAAACAAGATACGATTTGTGTAGAATAGTATATGTAAGCAGTAAATGATAAAATTAACATCAAACTCTAAAATTAATGAACTCTCTAGTCTATTACATCACAATACCTTTGGGCCAAATTAAGCAATTGTTATTTTTAAAAGATTCTCCAAGTTCATTGCTACGGCTGAAGACCTCCTGTAGTGAAATGAAGTCTGTACATAATTATGAAAATGATTCAGTGAAAATCCATTTCAAAACAAAATTTATCATTACAGAAATTGTTATTTTTCCTCTTCAAAAGATAATTTATTATTTCAATGTGATTCCATATCATCAGGCATGATTTGCAGCTGTTGATGTTTTGCAAAATTCCTCATTTCTCAGATGATTGCTTTGTGTAGTTTGCACTTCCTTTATGAGAATTTGCATCATCCTCTGAAAAAAAAAAATACTTGTTTCTGAACTGAAGTGCTCATTAAAGTTCTTTTGGCTGATTGCAGTGCATGTGCACTGTGTAATCACAAAGCTTAGTCACAGAGCTTAGAACAAGTATGGCATCTAGTCTTTCTTAGAAAGTCATCAAATGAAATTTACCATCTTTAAACTAAGATCATCTCTTCTTAAAGAAGTTATTTTTCATCTGTCCTCAATTTCATTTTCATATCGTATTTTAGCTTTTTTATCCCCCTTATGATTCTTCTTTCCATGTTTTTCTATTTTTATTCTAATTCAGCATCCTCATTAACTTCTTTATTTTTAAAACATACTGTGTTCTTTTTCCTTAGGCCAATACCTTTAGTGACTTGGGATATAAAAGTCTGTCCTTAATACTTATTTTTTTCTTTTTCACGAATATCCCCTTCAATGTTAATATTGGCATTTATATATAATCTTTTCTTGTAGTGACTCTGAATAATATTATCCTCCATTCATTATCCCACCCCACATAAGATCTGGTTGCTTCTTTAGGAAAATTTCCCTCCAATTCATTTATAAACATGACATGTAAATGGCCTACCATGAGACTTGTGTGTTGACAAGCAATCCAAAAATTTAGCTATGATGCTCCATAGGAAGTAATGCATTCAGAAAAGCTATGAGGGCATGGAAAAATTAAGTACCTGGGCATGCCAGTTTCTAGTTTGGTTAAGAGGATAATATGCCAAAAGTAATTCACATCCTATGTATTCCAGTGTGCAATTCCATATCATTATGAATATTTTCTAAGTGCATTATCTTCTTAATAGTTAATATTAAATTAGAAATTCCCTATGTTGAATTGTTCATCTTCTGAAGATATCTCTGATAGTTAAAAGCTATAATGTTGGCAAAGTTTTTTCAGTGAGCTCATTGTTATGGTTTTGATTGTGTCTCCCAAATGAGACAACTAACTCTTAAACCCTGAAATCATAGAATGTGATCTTGTTTGAAACTAAGGTCATTGCAGGTCTAATTTGGTACATTAAGATGATGTCAGTACATTAGGTACATTAGGTTGTGCCCTTATACAATAGGCAGCTAGTTAAATAGTAATAAAAGAGAAGGGGGCCAAGCATCCAATCCAGCCAGATAAGGGGAAAGTTACTACTTCCCAGGCATTCCAGGGGAGAGCCACATCTACCTCCCCAAAGAATCGTTAATCCCTAACCAGGCAGAAATGACGATTTTCAGTCTCCCTAGGGAATAAATGACCCATTCATTCCTATTGGGAGTGGAAAATAAACAGCAAAGTGGACATTTGTTTGCTAGCTCCATACGCAGTAGACGGTAAAATGGTAACCATCAAGAGTAGGACTCTGGCTTGGGAAAATAACCCAATAGGAAAAGGGCATGAAAGTCCAGACAATCCAGGAAGGAGATCGGATAGGAGGAGGTCCCGGGACCACCCTAAACGCTGAGGAAGAAGGTTTGTTAGTGTGAAAGAAATCTTCCCCCTCTGGAACCCAAGGAGATCGAATCACAGTTTAACAAAGGCTCGGGTGGTCCCCATCTCTTACTAGCTGGGTGGCCTCGCAGCTGCTGGTGCCATTGGGTCTTGGCAGCAAACGTGCAGATGGGAAAATAAGACACATAGAAATCCTGCATCTCTGGGTCCTGGCGCTTGGCTTGGGTTTGGTGGGGAAAGTGTGGGCCAGTAAAGTGGAGCTGAGCCACTTGGTCATGAATGAGGCATAGCCACAGCATCTCCAGGGGCACCTACGCCCGCCATGCCCTTGCATTAAGTCTGCTGCTGCTCTATATTAAATCCTTTAATGCCCATTCCCCAATTATTCTTTTCTTGTGACTTTATAAGAATCTATTTCCAGGCCATCTGGCAGACCCATGTATGTCCTGTTTCCCATCCGACAAGGATGACTGGTATCCTTATATCAGAGAAGAGACACAAAAATAGACACAAAGGGAAAATACCACATGATGATAAAAGATGGAGTCATTTAGCTGGAAACTAAGGGATGTTAAAGATTGTCCCACATCAAAATCCGAAAGCAAATTACAGGTTCTCCTTTAGTAACCTCAGAGGGAACACCCTTTGTCAATAACTTGATTTTGGACTTCTTGCCTCTAGAGCCATGGGAAAATATATTTCTGCTGTTTTAAGTAGTTTGTGGTACCTTGTCACAGTAGCGCTAGGAAATTGATACACCAGTTAAGAATGATGTTCCATCTAGTTTGGGTCACGTCTTGCTCCAAGTTGATGGACTATAGACCCCTCAAATACTAACAAATGGATCTGTATTGCTTTCTGCTCTTTTGGAAAGAATATTATAACATATGTTAGTAATATAAAATATAGCTTTACTTCCTTAAGCATCAATATTAAAAAAATAAACTAAGACTTAGAAAACTCAGCCAAACAGAAGTATAGTTGACTAGACAATGCACATTATGTTTTGATGAACACCTATTTTAATTGGTCAATGCTTACTTTATAACTGTCATTAAATATATCTACTAACACTCCTGGAACACATTATTTATATTGTCATTTTTTTAAGATTTTATTTATTATTTTTTAGAGAGAAGGGAAGGGAGAGAGAGACAGAGAGGGAAGTTGACTTCAATGTATGGTTGCCTTTTACCTGCCTCCAGCCATGGGCCTGGTTATGTGCCCTAGTTAGGAATCAAACCAGCGACCCTTGGGTTTGCAGGCCAGAGCCTTATCCATTGTGCCACCAGCCAGGGCCTAAATTGTCATTTTTGAAATTAAAGGATGATGCTAGATAGTTAATTGACCATAACTCACTCAAGAATAGAGGAAATTTATAAAAATAGAAATCAAACCATAAAACAATAACAAAAAATCCAACTTTTTATAGTAGAGTATCAAGTAATGTCAGACTAATCTGGAGCATAATATTAAATGCCAAAAGACTTTGACATTGGAAATGCTAGTTGTGTTTACATTTCAAAACACATACATTTAAATACCTGTGAAATCTTATAAATGTGTATCAGTAGAAAAACTCAACTACTACAAAGAAGTTTTAACACCCATGCTTATCAACCATTGAAAAAGTGTTTCAATCCATGTCTTGTTTGGAAGTACAAATGAATCACAATAGAAGAATCAACTAGTTCAAATATTTCTTTAATATGAGACAAATACAAATTTTCACAGAGCTTGTTTTATTTTATTGAAACTGTCACCTTTGGTTCCTTTTAAATTTATTTTAAAACTTTGAGGTTACTTTTGCTTTGGATTTCCTCACACCTACATAAACAAAGTCTGAATTCTTAATTTTAAATGTCCAGAAGATTCTGTTTTGTCTTCTCACCCCTGTTATTTTCTTCCTGATTAAGGAGCTAGCTGTGTGCTAGAGTGCAGATCCTGCTGTGGTGTTAATCAGATGAGAGAAGACCCTGCTGGGAGTTGTGGTACATACACTGGGATAGTTCATCTCTTTCTGAACTCTCTCTAGGTTTCCATTCTTCCTAATAGCAACAGCGATGCTAATTAAAAATAGATGATAATTATAAAAGTTTAAAATATCCTCCCTTTACAAGTTAGTGTAATCTTTCCCACCAATAAAAGGGATGCTTTTGTATTCCTGTGGTTCTTGTCTAGCTCTTGGAAACAAAACAAAACAAAACGTTTTAATATGACTATTTCTATAAATCATAAATGTTCTTCTATACAGGGGCATATTTTTATCATTATTTAAGTATGTTTTGGTTCCTAAACCATTCTCATTTTTTTAATAAGTAAACTTTCCATTAAACTTTACATCTCATAAAATTGGTGACATGCTTACAAAATAAATAGAATATTTACTGAAGCTTTTAAAAATTATCTTTATTTATAGAAGATTACTAAACATCAACTAGGTGATGTTTTTTCAAGAATGACAAATGTTAATAGAATTTAATATCAATGCATGCATACATCCATTGTATTTCATCTAACCTTCCTATTTCATTAAATTCAATTTATAATATACTTGGCATTGCCAATGTGAATAGTATTTATTAATAAAACAGTGTCTCATAAAGTTTTATAACATCAGCCTTAAAATCACAAATGCATTAGCAACATATATTGTTTATAAATAATGGGGAAAATAGTAAAATTGTGCTAAGAGGATAAAAAAGGAGAATGTTATTGAAAAATTTTTGCTAAAAGAATCTGAAGGAGAATATTATTATAAGAAAATCTTATGCTTTTTATGTGCTTGATTTAAATGTAAAGTAGTAATTAAAAATTAGAACTATTAGTTGTGTTCCAATTTAACTTTACATTTTTACTTTGCATAAAATGCATTAAAATGTCCAAAAAACATTCCCTAACAGAATAAATATTTCTGACTCATAAGCACCCAAGAAAAGTCTAGCAATTATTCCATGAAATCTGGGACAAAGAGACTAATTGAGTATATTATTGTAAAACTCTAGAGGGAGAAACAACAAGTTCAGCAGAACTGTCATAGGTTTAAAATGTCTCTACTCTTTATAAGATTTATCACTCTGGAAGCACAAGCTCTGAATCAAATCATGAAAGAAGAAATCACATTTTAAGCACTAATGTGACTGAAGAGATTGTCATATTGTGGTATCACCCTAACGTCTTTAAATATTAGATATTCAAAAAAAGTTAAGGTATTCCACTTAACCCTCTATCAAGTTCTTCTAAAACACACTTGCATATTTTAAATCAAATAAAATTCTTTAAAACACACTTGCATGTTTTAAATCAAATAGGTTAAATTATTAGTTTATTACTTAAAAATAAATCTTAATTCAAAAATTTTGTTTGAGTATTGTAAATTGATAATGCCCAGTGCAGTATAATTTCTTAGAAACCTTTTTTAAAATATTTTTTATTTATTATTTTTAAGAGAGAGTGGAAGGGAGAGAGGCAGAGAGGGAGAGAGATATCAATGCATGGTTGTCTTTCACCTGCCTCCAGCTAAGGACCTGGCTGGAGACCTGGCTTGCAACCTGGTTATGTGCCCTGGCTGGGAATCGAACCAGTGACCTTTGGGTTTGCAGCCCGGCACCTTATCCCCTGTGCCACCAGCCAAGGCAGAAACTTTTGATATTCAAATTAATTTACTTCTGTGATCACATTCTGTTGATTATTCAAGATTCTTTAGTTTTTAAATTCAGAATATATTTTTGAGGCTAAGAATATATAATTCAGTTTCCTTTGTAGACATTGTTCCCAATAATGAATAATTTGTGAAGGCCTGATCTTCTAATGACCAAAAATGACTTTGACATTCATGAACCCTGCGTGTCACTAGTTTAAAAAATCACAATTCAGTACAATTTGAAAGATCTCAATATATAGGCTTTATACTGGTTAAGTAATGCAGCACATAGAAATGTAGGAAAACAAAGTAAGTAGCTTGATTTTCAATTATTTAACCGTAACTTCTAGGAAGTTCATATATTAAGTATAATTTATTGTTTTCTCATCTAATTAGTTTTGAGAATTTAATAATATAATTGAATTTAGGAATGTAAATCCATTTACATAATCTATAATAATAATTAGGTATATTATAGATAATGTACATCAGTTTGACTTTCCCAAATACTTCAATATTTGACATATTCATGGGAAATGTGAATGTTCTTTGAAAAGGATAAATAAAACAGATGGAAAATATGTTGAAGAAATTATTTTGTAACTGGTGAACCAAATCTATATATGCATTGAGCTTTTATATAGCTCTTCTTGACTAAAATGGTGTTCAACTTCTAATAAACTTAATTTACAAAATTCAGTAATAAAAATCACATCATTTCATGCAAGTGAAGTTATATTCATGGATTACATCATTACAAAGACATAGGTAATGTATAATTACAAAATGGTTGGCTACAATCCTTCAAAACAAAATAAATACTCCCATTTCTGATGAAGCAGCACAATCACTCGTTCTGCTCAGATTAATATGAAATATTGCAACATTCTCCTTGTAGTTCTCATAATGAATTAAAAAAAAAGTTTTCCTAGAGAAAGGTCCATATTGTTAGCGTTTGATAAACCACCTCTGTTATAATTTCTGGGACCTTTTTTGTAGTTCACAGGATTGATCCTAAAAATTTAGACTCTGTATTTGTGAACCTGCCAACTTACTAAAATTAGTCTATAACCACAAAACCAATACTTGTGGTACATTGATGATCATTTACAGACATGCACAGGTAGTGAAAAATTTGAGTTACCAACACTCAACATGAAGTTGTTATCTTGTTACCAGCTGAGATTGAATAGGGTGATTCTCTTCCTTCTTGTTTTAGCTTTCATACTGTAAACAAGTGTCCTTTTTGTGATTATTTAGTGACACATTTTTAGCATTTTAAAAAAATTTTATTGATCCCCCCCAATTATAGTGAGTTCAATTTGCCAAATGGAGAAAATAGGTGTGTTAGGCTTAATTTAGGCATGAGCTATATTCTGTTGAATGTGAGTTCAATGTTAATATATCAACCACATGTATTTATATGCATATATATTTATTACTTATATAAACTAAAGTGTTCAAACAGAAACACACATAACAAAGTTATGTATTGATTGACACAACTTTATGACCAGAAGTCATAATCCTGTATTTCCCTTAGAATCGATGTTTCAGTATTCACTAATTCTATGTTCTCTGAGACTACAGAATATAACTCCTGTGAGTAATGGGAATCAACTGTATCTCCCTATCTTGATCATTTTTTATTCATAAAAATATATTAATTTATTACCTAGTATGAAAAGGAATTAGTTGCATCAATCACACTCCCTGGTATTTACTTAAATGAGTTGAAAATTTATGTTCACACAAAAACCTGCACATGAATGTTTATAGCAGCTTTATGTATAATTGCAAAAGCTGGGAAGCAACCAAGCTGTCCCTCAGAAGTAAATGGATGATCAAGCTGTGGTGTGGTCTGACAATAAAATACAATTCAGTGATATAAAGAAATGAGCTACCAAGCCACCAAAAGACGTGGCGGAAACTTAATGCTAAATAAGTCAATCTGAAAAGGCCACATATTGTAGAGTTTCAATTAGATGACATTCTGAGAAAGATGAACTACGGAGATGGTAAAAAGCTCAGTGGCTGGTGAGGGCTCAGGATAAGAGAGGGAAGAATTGAAAAGGGGAACACAGAGGGTGTTTAGCGCAGTGAAACTACTCAGTAAGATACTGAAATATCGGTTACATGTCATATTTTGCCAAAACTTGCAAAATATATTACACCAAGAGTGAATCCTGGTGTAAACTGTGAACTCTAGTTAATAATAATGAATCAACATTGGTGCCTTAGTTGTAAGAAATATACCACATTATTTCAATGTATTATTAACCTCTGATTGGGTATAAAAATGATGATAAGGAGAAGAATATGGAAACTATACAACTGAGCAAGAACTAAGCTAAAAATACTGTTAATTTAAAAAAGAAAAAATATATATATGGATTAGGTAAGCTTCTTAGATTCAAGTCAATTAAGCCAAGTTTAGCTAATTTACTATAAATAAAACGAGGATTGTGGATAAATAATAGTTCAGAAGAAATAGGCTTTGAGGCAACTTAAAGCAGCACTGGAAATTAAAAATAAGACAGTAACATCATCCACAGATAGAAATACATTTTTCCTCTTTACCCAGCCTAGCTGTCAGTAAACATTAAATGTTATAACAAACATTAACCCTAATGCTGTCCCTGGAAACTTGAACTTCTGGCCACTACCCACAAATACATATTTCTGTCCTGATTGAAAGTTCAGGGTTTGCTCAGGCTAAGAACTGAGCCTTGATTTAGTGCCTGCCTCTAGTCAGTAGGAGGTCTTTGCTTTCAACTGAGAGGCTTAAGCTAAAAGTTCCCCCTGCACAGGAGGTGCAGATCATGAGACATCAAATAAATAAATAAATACATAAGTAAAAACTGTTTACTGAAATTAAATGTGTTACTAGAAAAGGTAGTAAAAAGAAAATATCAAAAGAGCATTTTTATCTATAGTAAAAATTTAATACTCAATGGACTAACAAGAAACAGTCATGCTTTTGAAAAATTGGATATATATATATATAAATTATTCCAGTTTATAACCCAATTAAAGCTTATTAAGGTTATACTTTCATTCTTTATTTTTTCTTATACCAATCTAGACAATTTTTTACAAGTGTTACTACAAAGAACATTCTACCTATGTTAGACTTACCCATGCATGCAGTTTTCTGTTTCTATAACTTCACTGTAATCACTCTTAATTTAAAATACCCAACAAAATTTATCTATTTTTTTAAAGATTTTATTTCATTATTTTAGAAAGAGGGGAAGGGAGAGAGGCAGAGAGGAAGAGAGACATCACTGTATGGTTGCATCCCACCTGCCTCCAGCCACAGACCTGACTGGAGACCTGGTTTGTAACCTGGTTATGTGCCCTGGCTGGGGAATTGAACCTGCGACCTTTGGGTTCACAGGCTGGCTTTATCCACTGTGCTACCAGCCAGGGCAAATTTATCTATTTTTAATTTTATTTCAGCAATTCTAATTTTTTCTCCCCCTATAATACTTTTAAAATATTTTATTTATTTATGTATTTGTAGAGAGAGGGGAAGGGAGGGAGAAAGAGAGGAAGAGAAAACACCTATTTGTGGCTGCCTCTTGTGTGCCCACAATCCTGGCTGGGACTTGAACTGATGATCCTTTGGTTTTCAGACTGACACTCAGTCCATTGAGCCACATTAGCCAGGACAGCTATTACTCTTTTTTCTTTTTCTTTTTCTTTTTTTAAGATTTTATTTATTATTTTTCAGAGGGAGGGGAAGGGATAGAGGAAGAAAGGGAGAGAGAAATCAACATATGGTTGCCTTTTACCTGCCTTCAGCTACAGACCTGGCTTGCAACCTAGTTATGTTGCCTTGGCTGAGCTATTACTTTGTTATATATTCCTAATTCTTTCACTCTCTCCAATCACTTCCCTCACTAGTCCCGTTCATGCAATTTGTATATTGAGATCTAACACACACAACTGTCCTTCAAATTCTTTAATGGCATGACACACCCCAGAAAATAAATTTCATGCCTTAACTCAGCAGTCACAGCATTTCACAATGTGGTGTCTACTACCCGTTTGTAACTCTGGGCCTTGTTTGTTTTGTAAGCAACCTGTAACATAACTGTTTGCACTTGCCTACATTTGTCATCTTCTTTCGCAATCTCTTGGCAAGTTGAAAGGTAAGGTGAAAAACAGTAAAGATATATGGCTAAGATTTAGAGAAATCTAAGTATGAATCTTTGCTCCTCAACTTATCTCTAACTTAAACAAGACCCTTTCTTTGAGCCTTAGTTTCCTGATTTTTAAAGTGGAGGTACCTGTCTGATGAGTTATACACAATTTAGTATAGCTCAAGAGTTTCGTACATATTGTTCAATGAGTTCCATTTTATCTGGACCCTGCAAAAATATCTTGTAGTCCACTCTTTTATTCATTATTCACTCAATTATCAATTTTTAGTATCTACTGTGTATCAGACAGTAGATACAAAGAATGGGAAGCTTGTATAGTTTTGTGAGCAAAACCACCATGTTTCCTTCTATTGTCCTTGTTCCTTTTTCTTTTCACTTTTGATAATTTTGATCAAAATGTGCTCTTGATCTTTCCTATCTGACAGACCACATTTTCAGATTCACAGAGGTATATTGCTCATGCATTCCCCCTATCCTAAATTTGTAAAATTTATGAAAATTGGTCCTAATGTAGCTTGTAGACGCTCATAAGTCTATTTCAATTTATTTATTTGTTCTTGCTATTATGGAATAAGCTCATGGAGCTCAAAACTCATATCTTGTTTCAGTAGCTACCCACCAAAAGTAGCATATAATAAAAAATAGAAATAGTCTTATTCTCAGATGTTTTAAAGCATGTACATTTTCACAAATATATTTTATTTTATTTTATTTTATTTATTCATTTATTTTTAACAGATTTTATTCATTATTTTCAGAGAGAAGGGCAGAGAGGGAGGGAAAAAGGTAGAGAAGCATCAATGTATGGTTGCCTTTCACCTGCCTCCAGCTACGGACCTGGCTGGAGACCTGGCTTGCAACCTGGTTATGTCCCCAGACTGGGGAATTGAACCAGTGATCTTTGGGTTCACAAGCTGGCACCTATCCACTGAACCATACCAGCCAGGCTCACAAATATATTTTAAAGCTGTATATTAAGCACCATATTAAAAAGCTGGTAGATTAAAATGTGTGAAAATTGCTGAAAATTAGTTTAAGCAGAAAAGGCACTTCCCTGAAATTAAAAATAAAAAAAAAAAAAGTTTGAATTGAAACATAGTTTACTTGACTAATTAGTAGTTCAAGCAATCAACTCAGGTTAGAGAAACATCACTGTGGATTACTCCAGTTAAGTAAAATTTCCATGGAGAGTTCAATTTTAATGAGAGGAGAGAAAAGGTAAGGACGTTCCAAGTGGTGGGAATGAACTCAGCAACAGAGCAGAGCCAGAGATTATGTGGTGAATTTAAGGAGAAAATATCAAATCAATCTTCTAATGGGAAGAATTTACTTAGGGAGGTACTGAGAGATAAATTTGGAGCCATGCAGACTGGTTTAGGAGAGATTTGAAAGCCAGGACTTTAGTGTGGCTATGTGAGCTAGACATAGGAGAAAACAACAGTTGATTCAGGAAATGTAGGTACAAAGCATTGTTTCAGAACACTTGATCAGATAGTGACATACTGCCTAATTTGCTTTCTGGTATGTCCAGATCCGGAAAGACAGTTGAAAGCCAATGTGAATTGATTGGGGTTAACACTAGGTTCATAGCTCATTCTTAGGTCTTCTAGTAAATTCAATTCATCCTTGATGCATAGGAATTGTCACATCCCCAAAGAAAATATGAGTTCTTCTGAAATACATGTACTCTTTACATAATTGTTTATTTTAAAGATTTTATTTATTGTTTTTAGGGAGAGGGGAAGTGAGAGAGGCAGAGAGGAAGAGCGACACCTATGTATGGTTGCCTTTCACCTGCCTCCAGCTACTGACCTGGATGGAGACTTGACCTACAACCTGGTTATGTGCCCTGGTTGGGGAACGGAACCAGCGACCTTTGGGTTTGCAGGCCGATGCCTTATCCACTGTGCCACCAGCCAGGACCATAATTGTTTTTAATATTATTTAGTTTCAAAAGATACATGAAATAGATTATACTAAAAACCTATTGATTCTGGAGACATATTTTTATAATTGTTTGAGATAAATAATATAGGTACTTCCTTCTCATTCATTAAGCCTTTGAATTATTACACTGTGGAAGAGAAGAATAAATGGAATCATTTTTGTTCTTATAATGTTTATAATCTATTATGAAGACAGTTGAATTTATCAATATGATATCAAAAATAATGAGAGTGAATTCTGTGAGAGTTTACAAAAAATAAAGTCTAGGAAAGCACAACTCACAGCCATAACATGCAAATGCCGCGGAAAGGGTTGCAGAGAGACTGTGTATTGAAGTATGTGTGGAATTTAGCCACGGAGATGCATGAGTCCTGGCACAATGTTGACTGTCAAATACAAAGAGACAGGAAAAAATGATATATGCATAGAATGTGTAAAAATTGGTTGGAATTCTATTGTGGTTTAAGAGTATCCTGAGAAAAAAAAGACAGTATAATTAGCCATAGTAATATCATTGGTGTGTGTGTGTGTGTGTGTAGCCACGTTTGGGGGGGGGTGCTGACCTGCAGTGCTTTAAATTTCATTCTGTGATTTTTTAATGTTATTTTGGATGAGGTAAGGAGCCATGGGCATGAGTAGAAGGACAAAAGAAGGGGCTGATGGGATGTGCTGGGTCAGGTCTCAGATATGTAAGATGAGTTTTGGACTCTGATATAGGCATCCAGGAATTGTAGGAGATTTGTAAGCTAAAGAAATGGCTGAGTTCCAGAAATAGCTCCATTGGTAAAATGTGAGAAAGTCTGGGAATGAAAGGTTGTGAAAAACACAAAGAAACCATTTAAAAGATCTCTGCAAGAGTTCATGTGCAATGTAAAGATACCTTAAAACTCACCATCCATCAAGCCCAAGACCAGGATTTGTAGGAAAAATAAACTCAGTTTGAATAAGTAAAATCTGTTCATACAGTCCAAAATACTTTGATATAGATTTAGGTACAGTTAGAATTTATAATGATAGTAATTTTCAGGCACAGGACAGTAAGTAGTTATATACACAATAATTAAGGAAGGCTGTTCTTTATTTTGCTCAAATCACAAAAACTTCTAGAAAAACTATAGCAAAACATTTTTATTTAAAAGTATACTCACAGCCCTGGCTGCTGGCACAGTGGATAAGGCACTAACCTGAGAACCAAAAGGTCGCTGGTTTGACTCCCCAGCACATAACCAGGTTGCAAGCCAGGTCTCCAGGCAGGTCCTTAGCGGGAGGCAGGTGAAAGGCAACCATACATTGATGCTTCTCTTCCTCTCTACCTCCCTCCCTTCCCTTCTCTCTAAAAATAATAAATAAATCTTTTTTAAAAAGTATATTCACTAATAAATAAGTATAAAAATTTGATTTATGATACGTAAAAAACAAAACCTTGAAGTTTTTGGGTGTCAAAGCTCTTAGATTAAATATTAGTATAGTCAAACACATATGAGGTGTAGCAATTCTTTATTAAGATATATTCCTTTTATGTAAATATGATTTTGAATTGCAGATGTTTTCAGTTCCACTGGAGAATATATTATAAAGAGTATATATTACTGCATTACATGCATACAATAATTTGAATTATGAGCAAGTTCAAAATGCTAAAATTATTAACTTAGGACTATAGTTTATATGTTAAAAGCGGATATAACTTTATTAATAATTCCTTATAGGGAATGACCTATACAGACACAAATTGCAACAGGCCCTAACTATCTGCTACTATTACTCTTGACAGGATTTTGTCTGTCAAATAATACATTCTAACCCTTAACAGATAGTAAATAAAGAAGTAGATCCTAGTATTTCACTCTCTAGGTTTCCTTTCATGGTACCATTTAAGGATTTTTACGCTTTAGAGCGTCATGATATCAACTATATATTATATACTATAACTTTGTTTTACTCTTCAGACCTATTAAATCGGATGTTTTTAGTTTTTACCATTAGAAAAAAAAATGTCATTGTTTCACAACAGAATATTCTTAATTTATTATTAAGGTAATGACATTTTAACTGAAAAAAAATCTTTCATTTTTCACCAATTTAAAAGAATTTGGAGTTTACATTAAAAACAGTTGTAACTTATGTATCATAAACTCAATTTTTGTAAAATAAGTGTCTACAGTCTTGGCTGATGTTTAACCAGTTAGCTATTTTTAATCATTTTCTAAGATAATCTAGAAATTTCACTCTTCCTAGTATTTGTTTCTCATAATTAAAAAAGAAAGCTTTTAATTTTAATACTGTTTGCAAAATGTTTTGCAAACATGCTCTAATTTAGTTTCTATGTTTAATATACTTAGTGTGTAAAAATCATTTTCTTTATTTAAGCAGTCTTAAATAATGTTTTACATAGTTTTTAAATGTGTGGAAAATATGTATAAAGACATATAAGCCTAGAGTTTTAGAGAAGTACCACAAAGACAACTAACATTTTTTTGTTTGAATTTAGCTTCTTGATTACTTTTTAAAATGTCATTGTTTGAATATATTGAGTTACTAAATGCTAACTAAATTCTCACATACACACACACAAAAAATTTGGATAATTTTGATTAATGAGATACTTGCCAGATAAATACTTTAAACTTCTCTCTGAGTTCCCAAAACTGTAAATAACTTTAATGTGTTTAAAGTTTTTAAAGGAATAGAATAATTAGCATCTCAAAAGTTGCATGAAAACTACGAACATCCTGCATAGCTGATGTTTACATTGTATTCTGTTTTTCAATATGTTTTTAACTGATTTTAGTGTTCATAGGTCATGGTTCATACTTTCTGTTTTGAGAACTAGAGCACTGTGGTATCTCAGAGCTGACTGGAAGCAGATTAGTCAAATCATTGGGTCCTTTCCAGAAACCCATCTGTATTAGCTGTCATGATTTTTCTGGATAAACCCCAAGACAGATGCTTTATTAAACAGCTTATTGTATTTCTTCAGTCTCATAATTACATATAGCTTTTATTTTCCACTAGGAAATATTTGTATTTAAAGGGGAAAAATTTTTTTGGAATAATTGCTGTCATTCCTTGGCCCCTTCTCTAACCCCCACAAGAGATTTTTAGGAGAGAAAAGTCATTGGAATTCCAGGTTTATACATAAAAGTCTAATCTACTGTTGAGGAAGAAATAAATTAATTACTTCAGATAAATTGGTACTAAATAATATCTCAGGTATCTTATTTCCTAATCTGTTATTTTGAAAGAGAAAAATTTCATGGTAAGAGTAAAGCAATGCCATAGAGTAAACCATGCAAATTACCAGGGTGAGTTCCTAGGTAGAATATGGGTAACTGTTAGAGAGGAAAATATATCAGCTCCATGCACTGACATAATAATAACAATAACTCATTACATATATAAATACACACACACACATATAATTCATCCTCCCAATAAAGTAGGATAAGGATAAAGATAAGGTCAATGCCCTGGTTTCCCACCCTGACAATTGAACTGAAATACCATCTCCACTCTTCCCTGAATCATTCCTTCTGACATTGTGTGACTGAAAAGTGTTGGTGAGATTAAACACTCAAGAAGACAAAGCACATATATTATGTTAGTTATGATATATAAATAGACCATAGTCCCACATGTGCGTTGCATACTTTTTCATATTTAATGACAAAAACAAAAGCTTATAAATGTGAATTCTTTAACCAGTGACAAACAGATAAGAATTTAGAGAGCTGAGAGCCAATCTTAATTAGTGGGATTTCAAAATATTTTTGGTGACTTTCTATTGTTGGGGGAAAAATTTAAATATAATAACATGTTACTTAAAAATGTTTAATCTGTTTCCTAGATCAGAGGCATATTGTTTTTTTTTTAAGATTGGCAAAGCGAGTCTACCCCAGAATGATGCTTAAGCAACAGAAATTTCTTTCCTCACAGTTCTGGAAGCAGCAAGCCCAAGACCAAGATGTCCACAGGTTTCAGTTGTTCTGCAGCCTCTCTCCTGGACTTGAAGACAGCCTCCCTTCCACTGTGTCCTCACGTGGTCTTTCCCCAAGGCTTGAGCGTTGCTGGTGTCTCATCGTGCGTACAAATTTACTCTTCCTTAAAGACATCAGTCAGATTGGTTCAGGATCCACCCTAACAGCCTCACTGTAACTTAATTACTATTTTAAAGGACCTGTCTACAAATATAGTCATATTTGAGGTACCGGGATTTAGGACTTCAACACAGAAATTTGGAGAACAGAATTCAGGCCATGTTTCAGCACATTCAGAAGGTAATTGTGGGAGTAAGTCAAAGAACACTGAAGTCAGGAAATGTGGATTAAAATAATTTCATGACATTTAGGCCCTGGCTGGTGGCACAGTGGATAAGGTGCCGGCCTGCGAACCCAAAGGTCATTAGTTCAATTCCCCAGCCAAAACCAGGTTGCAAGTCAGGTCTTCAGCCAGGTCTGTGGTTGGAGGCAGGTGAAAGGTAACCATACATTGATGTCTCTCTCCCTCTCTGCCTCTCCTTTACCCTCTCTCTAAAAATAAGAAATAACATTTAAAAAATAGTAATAATAATAATTTCATGACATTTAATAAGCAACTCAAAATCTCTGAACTCATTTGTAACTTGCATATGGAAATAATACCAATCTCAAGGTAATTATTATGTGATAACACATATAAATTCCTGCCATAGTGACTTACCCATATTCGTAATACATTTATTGAATGTGCATGTTGTTATCCAAGTCACCGTGCACTTTTGTACATCCTAAGATTAAGGGGATGATATGATAGAAAATATAAAAATTTCAATGAAGTCTCTTCACTTTGTTTTTGTAAGCAACACATTCAATGTGAAGAACATATTTCAGCATAATATATTAAATCTACCCTAAAATTACGATAGCATTTTTAAAAGCTTTCAGCTAAATATTTAGTTTAGGTTTATGTAGTTCTTCAAAAAGCTCTTTTTCATGCATCATTGATTTGTAGACAGTTGTCACAAGCCAAATTGGCCCATGTATTAATAGTACTTGCTTTGTGTGTGTGTGTGTGACTACCCTCAATCAGACTCAGCCGATTAATGTTTGTAATAATCATCCATCTCGATTTTCAACTACAGAGTCTTAACTATCCTACCATTTTATGTTTGTCCCTTAATCTAAATCATTAATCTCTTTAGGGCTTACTGTTGCCTCTTTTTAGGCATATTGATCTGCTTTTAATGTTCCTCTTTTGTAATGCCACTTTTCTAGTATGGATTTTTTTTTATAGCAAAGCATCCTTGTTGACTGATGTGTTGGTGTTTTGTTATATTGCTTTGTCTTACCTTTCTTACCCCACCAACTCTCCTTGAGTCCACTATCTTACATGCTTTAACCTTTCATATGTCTTTATAATGACTTCCCATGTAAGATGAGGCGCCGTGGGTGGACTGTATTTTCTAGTACAAATTAAAATCCCATTTGTTCAGCCTGATTTATGCTTAGTGACAGAGCTGTGGATTTTTCACTGCGATGTGAATACATGAAGGACACAGCATTATACCCCATCTGCGTTGTGAGGTAAATATGATTGGAGTAATTACAACTGTCTAAGTTTTTATTCCTTTGTTTTCTTCATTAAAGCTGTTATCATGCCAAGGACAAGGATAAATAATACCCAATACCTGGCTTTTATTAGTTTCTGTCTTTGTTAAATATGAAAGGCATGAATGGCAATAAGTAAAGCAATAAAAATCATAAATAAAACATTAGCACATTTTTTAACAGTGCAGGTGGAAATGTCACTAATGAAGTAAGAATAAATATGTGATGTTAATTACACTGGTTTTCCTTAGTGTAAAATCTGAAAGGAAATGGCGTGCCTAACACAAATGAAAATAGGAAAATCAAATATATTGTTTTCTTCCCCGAGAAAATACTACTTTTTTACTACTCACCATATAAAAGTAGGTTATATTGCAGGTTTGAACATGTGTTAGACCTATTTTACAGGATGAGCATAATAAGTCATATCTGGCTATTACAAATTTATAAGCTGGCCTCAGACTGAATTCTCAGTCTCTCTACATGTTATGTTCTAGAGTATGTTTTACTTGCTGTTTCTTCAGGGTCAAATAGTCGGCACACACTCCCCCTTTCATCAAATGGCTTGTATCTTTGTCTGCAAATCACTTTTCCTATGTAACAATTACTTCTCTTAATATGCAAAGAAAGAGGAAAGCCAAGTATGTCGAAGTTATATTTAACCAAGAGTAAATAGACTAGGAAGTAATGTTTAAAAAGACAACTGATAAAAGTTTATGAGCTATAAACAATTTTTAAAAATGTATTTGCTTTGTTTTGTTTCTTTGCTTGATCTAGAAAGTAAAAGATGTGTTGTTGAAGTTGAAGATGTGTTTTCTTGTGGACATCTCATTGGTTCTGGTAATATGGGTTTGGGAGATAGACTGTGGGTTTGGGAGATAAACAGCCACAAAAGATCAGATTCAAAAGATTTCTTTGAGAAAGTGACAACAAAAAGTATTCTTTGTTCTCTGCTCATTGAATGTCATTGTATCCAGTGTATCCAGTGCAGGGAGAGAGGAAAGGTCATTCTGTTTGCTTTATAAATTTACCTCTGTCTTCTATGCCACAATAATAATAATTAAGCAGGTTTAGTTCATATGTAATTACAAGTCCCTATTTCAGTGCGAGAGAATAATGACTTCCAATTTCATATAGCCACCAAAGTCTCAAAATTAGGATTCAAATGGAACTTCAACCCATTTTGCACGCAAGGTTCCATGCTCACGTATGCTAAAGAATTATCTCCAGCTCAGATCTAAGTCCTGAGGATTGTGGACCACTACTCAGGCACAGCCTCTCAACACATCCATTTGGGGTTGCAAGCATGTTTATCCAACATTGCTGAACCTCGGTCTTCTTTAACTTTTACTTTTTTCAATGAATTGCATCACCATGCGACCCATTCCTTAAGCTGGAATCACCTTCACCTTTCACAGCTCTTTCTCCCCTGCTTACTAACTGCATCTGCTCTAGCCCCTTGGCCTGTCACAGCTGTTCACCTTTGTCACCATTGTCGACTTCACCCATCAGGGCCAAACGTGTTCCTCTTCTCCCTCACAGCTGCCAGAAGGCACAGTGACCTCCCAAAAGCTCTCCACAGACCTCACCTTCATTCCCAACCATTAGTCCTCTACACTTTAGCCAAATGACTGCAGACTGGCGTTCCACTTTATGTGCTTCCTACGTTTTCCCTTTTTGTTCTTACTACTTTATTAATATTTTCAACCCTTGATTTATTTAAACTACAAAACAAACAAAGAAGCACTTTACTCTCATTTCCTACTAGCCCCCCCTGGAAACCACACAAAAGAGAGATCATATGGCATTTGCCTTCTGCTGTCTGACTTATTTTACTTTGCATAGTCCCCTTGGTGGTATAACCAGTTTTCTCCTTATTTTTGAGGGTTCAACCACTTAGATGTCTTTTAGTTTCTCAAATGAGCCTCACTAACATCTGCCACAGTGCCTTTGCATATACTGTTCTTCTACCTGGAAAGGTACTCAACCACCAGAAACTTACTTAGCTCTTGATTATATCTCTTCATCCTTTTTTATTTAAGTTCAAATGCTGTTCCTTAAACTAACACCAACAAAGCCCTGGCTGATTGGGCTCAGTGGATTGGACCTGCAAATCCAAAGTTTGCTGGTTCCATTCCCAGCCAGGGCACAAAACCAGGTTGTAAGCCAGGTCTGCAGTCAGGTCCGTAGCTGGAGGCAGGTGAAAGGCAGCCATACAATGATGCTTCTCTCCCTTTCTTCCTCTCTCTTTGCCCTTCTTTCTAAACATAATAATCTTTTAAAATAAAAGATTTTAAAGAATACAATCTTTAAAAAATAAAATGAAAAAAATAACACCAATAGAACTTCAAACTAATACAGCTTCCATTTTCTATTGTCTCACAACAGAAAACTTCTATTTTATGGCATTTCACTTTATAATAGAATATTTACATGTATGGTTATTTAATATCTTTTCTATTTTGTGTAGTAATACATTTCATGAGAAAAAATAATATGTCTTATTTTTCTCATTATTATACTTAATAGGTCTAAAATAGTGCCCAGGATTGATTACATAATACTTTAATATACATTGAATAACTGAAGTTAAGTTTTGCTAAAGTTAATTTTTCATATTATAGGACAAAATTGGCTAATGCTATTCAAATACCAAGCTTCAAATATTTATTTTTCAGCTGATCAATGTGAAAGTTTTCATACTGAAATGTTGGAGGAATACAATGAACATTAGCATAATCCTCACTAAAAGTCGTATTTCATTAATATTTTGCCACACTTGTTTCTTCTAGCTTTCACTTTTTCTCTCTTTTTAAAAAATTTTTCTGAATCACTGGAAAGTAAGGCGTAATACTTTATCCTTAATTACTTTAAAATATTTTATTAAAAACAAATATATACTTATTCACTTATTCATATGTTAAATACCATTATCACACCTAAGACATTTAACAGTGGAAACCTATCATGTCTTGAAGGTTATAATAAAATAATTTGCATGTCCTTCTGAATTTACTTATAAATTTGTTATATGATAGGTGTAATATTAGGTATTTTATTTTTAACAGTGTGCTAGGAAAAGGGTTTGAGAGTTCATCTTTCTACAAGGAATCTAAGTGTTAAAAGTGTGATTCTATTTGGGGGTATATGAAACTCCAAAGTGCATTTTTATTCTATCATACCATATAAAGTCATGATCAGTTATGAAGTTTTACACTTGACATTTACATAATATTATTAACCAATATTACCCCAATAAATGTTAATTTAAAAAAATCATGATCATATTAGCAACACTATCTAGAATTAACCGGACTTTAGACAATGCATTTGAGGGTTTAAATAGAAAATGGAATGGGGAAGCTTACTATATACATTTGAATGCCAAGTAGATAATAGAAAATGCTCCTGTTGTATTAAGATATTTTCCTTTCCTAAACTGCTCTGGTACCATATGTGGATATGTAATATTTATATGAACCCATTATGGTGTACGAATCACTGATAAAATCTATAGGTAGAAATCAAATATTAAAATTTTCAAAAGTAACACTTTATTCCAGTCATATTGTGAGAAGATACTGAGTGTTTTAAAACACTGTATTAAAGAAAATTCAGGGACCAATCTTGGAAAAGTATTTCATAGACTTGACCTGAAGACACATTCTGGTCAAAAAGGAGGATTTCAAGTCATATCCCCTGAGAGAATTACTGTCCCTGACAGAGATATTGCCATTTCCATAACACCTTAGAAAAAATGCATGGATCACTACCAGAAAAAACAGCTTTCAGAGTAAATGTGTTAACTCTTTGCAACAGGTTTCTGCCTGAGGGAGAAGTTAAGGGTATTTCACCACAAATCCTTAGCAAGCAGAGAATGATCTCCAGTCAGAAAAAAACAAGCAGGCAAAAAATACACATCAGATAAGCTGAAAAAGCAGAAAAAGAGAAAAAATAATTCATATGAAGGAATATTTAATGAGATAAAGAAGAAAACTTCATATAACTAGATTACAAATTCTCAGGACATGTGAGCATAGAACTGAACCAAGTATATGATTACCAAAGGACTCCAGTAATTTTGTTGTTTTAAATTTACATTATTTTTTAAAGAGGGCAATAAATTGCTCAGGTGCAACTAAATGTATATATTTATTGGATTTTAAAACTTTAATAGGGGATTGAAGAGTCATCATTACTGGACATTACATTGCAAAGTCTCTCCCTCCCTCTCTCTCTCTCTCACACACACACACAAACACACAAACACAATTTTTTTTTTTTTTTAAATAATGAAAACTGCAAGTAAAAGCCAAAGATATACCAAATATATTCAAGATAACTAATATAAAAATGTGAAACTTGCCTTGGCTGGTGGCACAGTGGATGAGGCACCAGCCTGCAAACCCAAAAGTCGCTGGTTCAATTCCCAGCCAGGGCACATAACCAGGTTGCAAGCCAGGTCTCCAGCCTGGTCTGTAGCTGGAGGCAGGTGAAAGGCAACCATACATTGACGTTTCTCTCCCTCTTGGCCTCTCTCTCCCTTCCCTTCTCTCTAACAATAATAAAATAAAATGGAATCTTTAAAAAATGTAAAACTTTATGACATGTCAGATAAAAACAACAGAATTAAAAGAATGATCACATTTACAATATAAAAAGCTTTCTTAGTTCAGAGAAAAATTTTTCTCTATAGACAGAAAGTAGATAATGAATACCATCAATATTTAATTCATTAATTGAACAAAATCTTATTGAGTGGCCTCAATTTGTTAAGCAGAATTTTAAGCACTGGGGTCTCAGCAGCAGACAAGAGACGCCAGGCTTCTTGTTGGGTTTAATGAACTTAGGGATGGCTTACAATAAATGAATGAATATATCATTGTACAAGATTATTGTAGGTTGGTATATACCCAATAATATAAGAAAGTGGGAGGGAATGGTAACAAGTGGTTGAAAGTACAATAAATTACAATGCTTAAATATATATGTGCAGAAAATATCTCACCATTTTCCAGTAAAAATATATTTTTCTAAGAATTTCAAGGCAGCAACTGTGCAGCATTAAACTAAGAGCAGTGTCCTTCTAAGGCAGAGTCTTGCACCCTGAACCTGACCCTGCCACTGTCTTTTAATGGAAACTAGTTGGAAGGAAGCCTGGAAAATATGGTTTTCAAGAGTCTGCCTCACGGTGAAACAGGGGAGGGGAGGGAAGGCTGAGGAGTGAACCTTGAAGCAAATAGCTCAACTTAC
This sequence comes from Noctilio leporinus, assembly GCA_004026585.1. Lineage (NCBI taxonomy): Eukaryota > Metazoa > Chordata > Mammalia > Chiroptera > Noctilionidae > Noctilio > Noctilio leporinus. Next base: position 147,987 of record PVIW01001816.1, on the reverse strand, counting down.
AATAATTAAGTGATAATTGTAATATTGGTTTTGGTGAAAACAGAACAAAAGCTATTGCACAAGTTTACTGTAAATCTACGTTGCAAAATAAACAGGAAAAATAGTTTTACTAAGTTAAACAGAGAAATTTGAATGATATGTAATTCCTATTTCATAAAATTTATTTTATATTGAAGAAAAAATTAAAGGTAATATGAGAAGTCAGCATATATTTATTAACAACATTTAATAAACATAGCTTAGAATAAGCACAATACAATGTATAAAGTTTTCAGTAAAAGGCTGAGTTATTTTTTTATTTCTTGAAGTATTTATTCTTTTGAAAAAATATAAACTGATATATCAAAGCTCTATTGCATTTAAAATGATGTATTTTTTAAAGATTTTATTTATTATTTTTAGAGAGAGGGAAGGGAGAGAGGCTGAGAGAGACATCAGTGTACAGTTGCCTTTTACCTGCCTCCAACTATGGACCTGGCTGGACACCTGGCTTGCAACCTGGTTATGTGTCCTGGCTGGGAATTGAACCAGCAACCTTTGGGTTCACAGGCAGGCGCCTTACCCACTGTGCCATCCAGCTGGGTCTAAAATGATGTATGTTTATGAAAGCCCCCACCATGAATATATCAATTTCTTTTACTTATTATTTTATAGGTTACATAGAAAACCTTTTCATAGTTCTTTAAAGGCATTCAGATGAGTATTCCAAATGATTTTAATCTAGTTGTAATAGTTAGTTGTAATGTTTCATATTTGGACATTTTAAATGTATACCTGACACATTGAGAACAAATCTTATTTTACAAAAAACTATATGCCACATTTGTATTGAGAACAAATCAAGGAAGAAAGTGTATTTATTATCTATTAAAGATTTTGTTCCCATTTACTTTATTCTGATAACCCTATTTTTATATCTAATTAAATTAACTCATTAAAATTTTAGGTAACATAAACATCATTGAAAAAAATTAGACACCATGAAAATTAAGGTGATTCCCTTACAACTATTAAAATTAGAGAATTTGATGAAGTTATAAGGGAAAATATACAAGATACAAAATTGCTACTTTACTGGTCATAATTAGCTAAAAGTAGAATCAGTTTTAAAATCATATTAATGATAGTACAGAAATCTGTAAAATTCCTTAGAAATACAACTTACTAAAATGGATTACTTAAATATAAATAAAACTACTAAAATGCTATTAAAATAAAATAAAATCCAGAATATGGAAAAATTAATATTTCTAGATATTTTAATATTAAAAGGTAACTCATCACAAAATTTAATTTATAAATATAATACATTAACACATTCCAAAATATTGGAATATAAATATCTTTATTTTTTACATGGTAGAATAAATTGCAAGAACTGAATATAATATTTTGAACTGAAAATTAAGCTTCAGAAAGATATTTTGCAATGTGTGGTATAGTGGATATTCATAGTCTTCAATCCAGCACTTCTATATCTAGCATATAATGTAGAAAAACATTTCATAGAAGAAACTATGAAATGTGGAAGAATACATATGCACACATATGAATAGTAGTTCAAAAATTTGGCTTTACCAATAGAAACACACACACTAAAAGAGCATCTCAAATAAAAAAGATGCCAAAGAACTGCTACCTAAGGAAAATGTTTGTAATTCTATAGCGTCTATAACATCTTGACTGTTTATTAACAGGAAAATAATATAAAATAATGAATGTCATAAATTATGGAGAATATAGAGGATATAATATAGCTATTTAGAGATATTTAAATTGCTAATTTCAGGTATTGGTGAAACATATTTAGGAAGGAAAATAAATAGATACATATATACGCATTTAAGCATATCTTTTAAAAATAAAATGCGTGTATACATCCTTATGCACGTTTATGATCATGAAGAATGCGATGGGCACATTAAATCTATGTTCAATAGAAACCTAAGGATTTGCATTGAGGAATAAATACATGTGTTTCTACACACTGTTGTTACTGAGCAAAGCAAGGCTTGTTCACACAGAGCCTTGGTATGAAGCTCAACAATTAATGTTGAGAAAAATAAGTCTTCATTTACAGTAGCTCAACCTTGTGGGAGTTGGGAGCACTGCTGCTCGAGCCTTGTTCTCCCACACGATCCAGCACTTCCATTGCTTCCCAAAAGGCTATAAACCCAAACCAAGCCCAATAGTTCCTCATCCCTTATCTGTCAGCTCTTTCTTTCAGGATCTGGGGTACATTATCATCATCCTTTGTATAACAATCCAGGAAAGTATATGTTGTATTACACTTGACCATGGTGAAGTTCAGGAAAGGCACAAGTCCTAAGAGCATGTCCTCTCCTTATGCACTGAGTTCTAAGAGTCCAGGTAGAGTCCAGGACTTCAAGGCAGAGTAAATTCCCCTTGCTTTTTTGTCATTTGTGTGAAGTCCATCTGCCAGTCATCAAATGGCACTCCCTTTTCCATTAGGAAAAATGGGAGTGTTGTAGAGTGAATGGCATGGCTGAGTTAGTCCTGATTCCAGGACCTTCCAGGCAAGTCAGGAATGCCCATAGATGGAGGGCATGTTTCAGTGGGACTTTCACACATAACAGCTGTTTCTCAGGAGCAAAGGTTATTTGGGCATGAAATCTACAAAGTAAATCTTAACTCAACAATGGAATGGGGCAATCTGACATGTAGGGAAAACTATGCATATGTTTTTGATGGCCAAAAGTTGCAGAGATGCCTGTTTTTGGACCAGGATTGCCTCCCCCTGATAAACCAGGCCAGTTTCAGAACATGCCAGTCAGAGGTACTGTTGTTCAGAAAAGCAGAATTCCACAGCTCAGTATTTCCCATCACAGTTCAGCATTTCGGGCATCTTTGACTAATCCATGCATGGTTAGGCAGGTCCCCACAATTCCAGCCTCTTCAGCTATGCTGCCATGTTCTTCAGGCAGGCTTCCCAGTGGGGCTCCTCTTTCTTACTCCAGATATGATGGTGGACTCTCTCCAAACCATGTGGCTTCCTCCTTACTCATCAGACCTCTTAGCTGACTCCTGTTGATCCCATTTTCAGACTGCATGGCTTCCTCTCTTCTTATGGCTGCCTGCCCTTATTTTAAAAGCTGACCCAGGGCACCATATGTCACTGTTATGAAAAGTATCTTAAGCCTATCAGCCACCCTTTTGCACTAGGATGTAGCACAGCTTTTATCTAGTTACTAACTTATTATAAATATGCAAAGTACATTAAAAGCTGCATTATCTCCTTCCCCCATCCCCAAAACTTGGAGCTGTGGAGACTTTGAGGAGCCCCAACCCCTGCTCTGTTGCAATATTATTTTCTTTGTTACAATGACATGTGTAAAATTGTATGGAAATAGTTTAAAAAGTCAAACAGCATACAAAACAAATAAGGAATCATGACCGTGATATACTTTTTAAAAGATAATATCAAGTATTTTAAAGAAAATGTGTATTTATTAGAAACAGAATGACACAAATGTAAAGTAAAATTTGTCTCCTGCTATGTCAGTATGCAATTTATATATCTGTAAAGTATACATATAGTCCTTCTCCCATTTCTTAGTGCCTTACTGTATGATGATTAACATCTGGGAATGGGGATGACTGAATTGGCAACTGAAAAAACCAAAAGAAGCTTCCATTCATGTGTCTAAATCAAGTCTTGTGATAATAATTGCAGACATGACGTGAAATGCTTCTTGCTAGTGAATCATAGCTGGTCTGATGAATATTTTGCTACAAAAACAGTTCCCTGATTCTGTAACTTTTTAAAAGATTTTATTTATTATTTTCAGAGACGAGGGGAAGGGAGAGAGCCAGAGAGGGAGAGAGGCGTCAATGTATGGTTGCCTTTCACCTGCCTCCAGCTACAAACCAGCTGGAGACCAGGCTTGTGACTGGTTATGTGCCCTGGCTAGGGGATCAAACCAGCAACCTTTTGATTCTGTAACTTTTAATAAGAAATAGCTGGAAGAGGGTTCTGGCAAATCAGACATTCTTGATTGCCCCTCCCCAAGGCTTCAAGCCCACTCAGTAACGAATGCAAGGAAACTTAGCCTCAGGCAAACATGCCATAGACTTGAATGAACAAAAGGGCTTCTTCTGCTTAAGTCTTTTAACAAAGATGTGGATTAAAACAGGATGCAAGGATAGAGAAGTATCCAGCTTTACAAATGAGTGGAATTTTCTTCCAGAACTAAAATGGCCTTAAGGAGAAAGGCTCTCAAGGCCCAGACACTTTCATCACCTCAAGACATCCAGTTTCTTTAAAATCTTTGAAAGACTGTTTGAAATTGTTGCGAAAGAGTCTATAGGGAAGGTGGGAGAACTGTTAAGAAAGTATTAAAGAATAGAAATACCAACACAACTTCACACTTATAATAATAAAATGATTTAAATATCAGCATGTCTAGAAAACAACAGGAACCAAGTTGCTCTAAAAGGAAAATCAAATATTAAATCCACAGGTACTATATTTCTATCTTATCTCAGTGCATACTTTCTCAAACTTTCTTAGGTAATAAAACTTTTGGCTGTAGTTCAAATGTAAGAGAGGGTAATGAAATAAAATATGAAATAAATTAATATTACAGTTTATAGGTTTCTTCAATCATTGAAAGAGAATTATTGGAAAAGGAGCTTACATATGATTTAGCCAAATCTCTCAGGAAAATTAGGGCATAGCAAAGGGAAGAGATTTAGGCACATTTATGAGAAGAAAAAAAAAGCCAGTCATTATCAGAACAAGGATTAATGTGTAGGATGGCTAGTCCTTCTTTGATGATTTTCTGTTTGTATAAAGAAAGAAATTATAAACCACTTCATTTGTCTTGTAGAAAATAAATATTTGTTGGATATATCTTATTGATCACATATTTTCTTAGGATTGAGGATAAAGTTGAGAAAAAGACATGTTCCCTGTTAGGATATAGTTTGCATTTTAATGAGAGAACACAGCTGATAAAAGTGTCAGGGGAAAAAAAAGTGAAATGATGAATTTAGCATAGTATACAAAATAAAATGAATGACGATGATATCATCTGAAAAGGTGATATTGGAGCTAGGTCATGAATAACAAGTGGTCTGCCACATCAAACGATATGTTAAGACAATACCAGGCAGAGGGACTTGAGGCTCCTAAATATGAAAAGTGGAATGAGTTTGAGGTACCAAAGCATTAGACAGATGTTGTATTTGAAGAAGAGTAATGATGCAAAAGAAAGTGAATGAAAATAGTGGAGAATTATCTAGGTCAAGATATGTAAAAAATTGAAAGCATATAACTAAGCCTGGATTATATTCTGATTATATAAAAAAGCATTGGCATATTTTCATCAAGGCAGCTACAAGATTCGGCTGCCATGAATACTTTTATTTATGGAGGAAGAAAAAAGGAGTCGAAGAAATCTGAAGGCTATTGCTTTTGTTCAGGAAATAAATAATGTTTTGACCAAAATGCTAGCAGTTAAAATAGGAAAATCATTGGGTACATACATTTATATTTTGAAAATGGACCTGACGATTCTGCAAAGTAAATATAGTATGAGGCATTAGAAAAGAATTAAGAGTAAATTCCAAGTTTTTAGCTTGAACATGTATGTGGGATCTCACATCCTACAGGTGAGAAAGAAGAGACCTTTGGTTAAATGAAGCATTGGAAATGCTCCATTTAAGTCATGAATGGGACAACAAAGACGTGTTAAGTAGACCATGGGACATACACATCAGGGGTTCAAAGAACTCTTTTCATTAGGGTGTAAATGTAAAGACATCTGCACATAGGTGTTATTTCAAGTCATGTGACTAGAGGATGTCCCCTGATGGATGCTGGCAACTAACAGGAGAGAATATATTCAAGCTCTGATAGCCCAGCAAACACAAGTCAACAAATGCAACTGAGAGCAATGTCTTTTGAGGTAGTAAGAAAATGACAATATTATAGTGTCACAAGAGATGAGAAGTAAATGTGTTTCAAGATGGAAAATGTGGTCAGTTCCATTAAATGCCATACATAGATCATGTACAATGGAAAAAAGGTTATATCTTTCAGCTTCATTATATTGCAACTTATGATTCATAGTAAAGGATGAAGGAATATTATATGAGATTGTACATAATGCTAGTAGAAAGCAGGAAAGAATGGGAAATATCTGAAGAATGTTGAGAGGAATTATTAATAGATTTCATTTGGAATGTACTAACTTCCATGATTTGAGAAACTTCAATGGCATTCTCAACAAGGAAAGTCTGGCTCTATAAAATTAACCTGAGAAATTCATCTAGGCAAAAAAGTTAATGCTGACAGAAATGAAAGTTAAATCATAACTAGCCAAGTGAAATAAATAGTCCTGCTTCGCTGTATAAAATGATTACCTCAAAAAATGATGTACAGAGTCTGCTGCTGGGAGAGACATCACATGGTTAATTACATACTATGTAAAATTACCTAGTATTTTAGAATAATAGGTAACAATCCTGCTTCATTTCAATTTTCAAGTGATTTAAAAAAATATATTACTTTTCAATTCACTTTTTATTTTGAAATAAATCACTAAATATTTAGATGGGCAATTTCCAAGACTTGCCTCACCCTGGAAACAAAATCAACTGTAAGATAATTATTTTAAAAAACAATTCCAGATAATCTTTAAATAAGTTATTTTTCCTACAGTAGAAGTTCTACTACTCTGTTATACAGTTGTTTGATTAGTTCTGTTTCTATATTAAAGTTTATTTTATTTTTTAATATTTTATTTATTTATTTTTAGAGACAGGAAGGGAGAAAGAAAAGAAGAGAAATACCGATTGATTTTCTCTTGCACACCCCCAACTGGGAAACTGGCCCTGCAACCCAGGCATGGGCCCTGAGCTATCAAACCAGCAACATTTTGGCTTGCAGTACGATGAGCAGCCCACAGAGCCACACCAGTCAGGGTTCGTTTTATTCTTTAGAATCACCACACCAATTTGAGGACACAAATTGCTTCAATCATGTTAAAGGACTTTAAATTGTACCCTCAAAGGATAAAGACCTGGACTTTCTTGTGCAATTGAATACACCGTTAACTAATTTGTTTACTTAACATTGTTGGCTGAAGAAGGTAGCAAGGAACTACTACAAACAAACATAAACATAAGCTTGTCATAATTCAAGCTTATCTTAAAATGGAACTCCAACTAATTGCAGCTATTGATTTTAATGAGTCATTTTCATTTTTTGGTGCAGTGAGCTCCGCCACCATGACTGGCAGTCTTATGTTGCATACTTGGAGAATAAGATATTAAAGGATGTTTGTTCAGAAACAACAGCCACACAATGCCAAAATCCCCAGCAATGCATAGTATAGTGTAAAAGATTCATGGGATAATCAATTAATTAATCTGAATGTCTGCTCTCTTTGCTTCTATGGAGTTTGGGGAGAGAATTTCAGTGTAATTCTCCAAAATGGGACTAAATACAATTTTGATTTGCAGTCTTGCTTTGTTGTCTTGAGAAAGAGCCCCGATGCAGCCACTCATTTTGTCTTTAATAAGAGCTGTTTGACTGCAAAACAATTACGGGACTTTTCTGTGGAAAAGAAAGGCATATTTCTAACCTCCACTTTCCCTGGAAGATGTTCAAAGATCTTCAGATGGGTTTGTTATCTGTAACAAATACATGAGTTAGGGCATGTGATTTTAGAATACAAACCTATAAAGTTAAAAGCAGAACATTGAAATACTACCCACCGAAAGGTGGACTCCAACTGTTCATACTTGCTTGCGAATGCAGAAAGTGAGAAAAAGAAGGGGGAAAAAAAAAAAACACCCTAATATTTTCGATTCATTGTCATGATCCTTTGGCCGGCTGCTATGAGGAGAATCACCCGTGAAGCGTGCGGTTGCGTGCGGTCTGGCCCACAGCATGGACCACGCTCCGCGTTCGGGTCATACTTTTCACCGCCTCCAACACCAAAAAGGTCCACGTGTTTTGAACGCATTAAAATAAGACACGGAATATTATTTTGCTTTCTTTGAAAATCGCTGGCAGCTCCCATACCGTTTGCGAGGCTGACAGCATTCTGTGGAGCATTGTTCTGTGACATGAATGCGGGGTCACATGGTGTGAAAGGAAGAATAGAGAGCTGGAAGTTTTGCAGAACCTATTATTTAGTAAGGTTTTTGTTAAGGAGTTAATAGTGTAATAGCTCACTTGTAAGCTTTGTTTCTTCTTCTGAGAGAAATGGGGTTTTGCTAACAATCAGATTGTAATGTTTCTTCCATTTTTTTTTTTTTTCAATATTCCTGTCGCTGTTTTGTGTTGCATTTCCTAGCGCTATAACATCATTGTAACATTATAGCTTGCGATAGAGTGCTGAAAGCATAGCGTTGAGATTTTCTTACTAAGTAATTCTTGCAGTATCAAAATCAAAATTCCTAAATGCACTTTAGGTTCTGGCGTGCTTACTGTAGATTGCTGGGTTGCTTTGAGGGGTGTAAATATGTAGTTCATTATTCTTTTTTAAGTTTTTCCTCAGTACTTTGTCCTGGCCTTGAAATTGAGATTGGTTTTCAAGTGTGATTGATTTTCAAATGCAAACAATTTCTGGCATTCCATCTGTGAATACTAGCTGTCATTAACAGAGGAGCAGGTATTCTATCTTATCTACTAAAAACACGCCCTACCTCAAAATGTTGAACGTAAGTTGGAAGAGCCATTAAGTGTGCTTACTTATATTATTTAGCTCATATTATGAGTTTGGTCTATGAATAATACAATAAGGAAATTAAAGAAATCATACACACAGGCCACATACCTGATTCGCTGATGTTTTCTGAGTTAAAATCACAGCCAAAGCACACTCGTGGATATTGTGAATAAAATAGAAAGTCACCATAGTTGCTGATTGTTATATAAAGCCTAATGGTAATTTTTAAAAATCCTTAGATAATGTGTGTGTGTGTGTGTATGTAGGTGTAGGTGTAGTATATATGGCCTGTGTAGTATATATCGACCTGCAAGCTGTTTAAATTCTATTGACAGTGGCTTGATATGTGAATTGATACTTTCAGGACAGACTTGGTAAGTATTTTCCCTCTCAAAATCCCCCGTCTTAGGCTCTCCAGAAAATAGTATCTGAGTACTTGAAAGCAATGGGAAGGTAATCTGTTGAGACATCCTTAGAAACACCCCTGGTCAAAGAGAGGGAATTCTTGGATATTGTGGCAAGATGAGACTAAGCAGCTCCAAAGTTGAGTTTAGGAGCTAGGATGGGCATTGAGGTAGGGAAGGCAGGACTTGAAACTTCAGCAGAATTAGTCACTAAAGACTGGCTGTTCACAGAACAAAGCCCCACCTTGGACAAGAGAAGCCAATATCCAACAACAAACACAATTTTACTAAAGTTGTGGGCATGTGGAAAATCTTCTAGCTATCATTTTAAGTTTGACATTGTTGTCATAAATAACAATATGAGGACAAAATATTACCTTAATTGTTGAAAGGGAGTGTAAAGTTTCATTTATTTTAAGTAATGAAACTTCTATTTGTTGATTTTTCTATTCTATTGGTGATATTGGTGGGTTATAAATATACATGTGTTTAAATTAAAGGGTATTAATATTTATCAATGTAATATTGCAAGTTATTTTTTGGCTAGAGAGCACCCGAAATGTCTTGTTAGAGTTTGAACATTCGTTTAACCGAAAGGTAAATATTAACAGGGAAACAAAGATTTTAAAAATGTCTTAGAGAAAATATAGCATTTGAAATGTCTGAATGTATTTTGTTATGAAAAGTGAGCTAGGTAAATTTAAAAACATTTTCAAAAGCTATAGTGTAAATCACCCAATAATTTTTTCATTAAAATGCCAGATTGATGCTTACTTAGCAAAGTAATGATACAATAAAAATCAGTAAAACCATACACCCTTCAGAATTTGCAGAAGGTATTTTTATGTACTTGTAAATTTCCACTTTTTTCCAGGTAAATACTATCTGGAGATTGGGTGAGAATAAAGGACTTTGCTATTTAGCAAAAAACATGGATATGTGACCATGCCCCATATTTTCCTAAGAAACTTCCATTTGAGGTTAGTGAAATCCATAACAGAAAGAAAGTGTGGAAAGGAAAAACAAATCACACAATGAAGGAAGAAGGGGACAAAGAATGTCTTTGCATATTATAATACCATAACATGTATGTGCTAAGGAAAGAGAAACACATGAAGACGCATGGACTTGATGAAGCTCTGGTTCCTATATTTTGAACTGTAATTACTTAGGTAAGCAGTTGAATGAGAGTGACCACCTTTTATTTATTAGGGAAAGAAAGAAAAAGTATCTTGAACTCACAGGAGTTAACTGTTGGAAATTTGGGATTCAGTTCATTAGTAAGAACCTCTTTAAGAAGTATATTAGGTACTCACTTTGGTAGCACATCTCCTGCACAAGGATGACACACAAATTCATGAAGGGTTCCATATTTTTTCAAAAGACATAGGGTAGCTGAATGGATAAGAAAATGTAACCCATGTATATGCTGTCTTCAAGAGACCCACATAAAAACAAAAGATTGACACAGATTGAAAGTGAAGTGATGGAAAAATATGTATCAAGCAACTGGTCATGAAAAAGAGGCTGGAGTAGCAATACTTATTTCAAACAAAACAGATTTTACAATGAAGACCATAAAAAAGAGACAAAGAAGGACATTTCATAATACTTAAGGGAACAATCTATCAAGAGGATATAACTCTGGCAAACATATATGCACCCAACATAGGAGCTCCCAAATATATAAGGAAAATCTTAGAGGACTTCAAGAAGAATATAGACAGAAACTCACTAAAAGTAAAGGATTTCAATACTCCATTATCAACAATGGACAGATCTTCTGAACAAAAAAACACCAAAGATATTGTGGGATTGAACAACACTCTAGAAAAAATGGACCTAACTGATATATACAGAACCTTTCACCACAACGAAGCAAAGTACACATTCTTTTCAAATGCACATGAAACATTCTCAAAGATAGACCACATGGTAGGTCACAAGACAAGCCTCCACAAATAGCGAAAAAGTGAAATCATACACAGCATCTTCTCAGATCACAATGGCTTGAAACTAGAAACCAATCTCAAGGGAAAAAACCAAAAACACTCTAACTCATGGAGACTGAATAACATGATTTTAAGTAATGAATGGGTTAACAATGAGATCAAAGATGAAATCAAAAAGTTTCTGGAAACAAATGACAATGAATACGCAACAGCCCAAAACCTATAGGACAAAGCAAAGGCAGTCTTCAGAAGGAAATTCATAAGCAATACAGGTCTACCTAAAAAAGGATAGAAGAAGTTTATACAAACAACCTAACCATAAAGCTGCAAGAACTAGAGGAACAAAACAAAGTCCAGAGCAAGTAGAAGGAAGGAAATCATCAAGATCAGAGCAGAATTAAATAACTTAGAGACTCAAACTACAATTTGAAGAATCAATAAATCCAGGAGCTGGTTCTTTGAAAAAATAAACAAAATTGACAAATCTTTAACCAGACTCATCAAGAAAAGGAGAGGACCCAAATAAACAGAATCAGAAATGACAGAAGAGAAATCACAACTGATATCTCAGAAATACAAAGGATTGTAAGAAATTACTACAAACAACTAAAACAACTATATGACAAGAAATATGACAACTTGGGTAAAATGGACAAATTTCTGAAAATGTATAATCTACTAAAACTGAATCCAAAAGAAGCAGAAATCCTGAATAGACCAACAACAACTAGTGAAATTGAAGAAGTAATCAAAAACCTCCCAAAGCACAAGAGCCCTGGACCAGAAGGCTACACAGGTGAATTCTACCAAACATTTAGAGAAGAATTAACTCCTACTCTTCTCAATCTATTCCAAAAAAATCCAAGAAGAGGGAAGACTCTCAAACTCTTTCTATGAGCCCAATATTATTCTAATCCCAAAACCAGGTCAAGACACAACTAAGAAAGAAAACTATAAGCCAATATCTCTGATAAATATAGATGGTAAGATTCTCAACAAAATATTGGCCAACCAGATCCAGCAATACATTCAAAAGATCATACACCATGATCAAGTGGTTTTCATCCCAGGGATGCAAGGATGGTACAAATTCACAAATCAATAAATGTAATACACAATGTCAACAAATTGGAAGACAAAGACCATATGATCATATCAATAGATGCTGAAAAAGCATTTGATAAAGTACAACAACCATTTATGATAAAAACACTCAGCAAAATGGGAATAGAGGGAGCATACCTCAACATAATAAAGGCCATATATGAGAAACCTGAAGCCAACATCATACTCAATGGGCAAAAACTAAAAGTGTTCCCCTTAAGATTAGGAACAAGACAAGGCTGTCCACTTTCTCCACTTATGTTCAACATTGTTTTGGAAGTTCTAACCATAGCCATCAGAGAAGAAAAAAGAATCAAAGGTATCCAAATTGGAAAGGAGGAATTCAAACTGTCATTATTTGCAGATAACATGATAGTGTACATGCAAAACCCAATAGACTCCACCAAAAAGTTACTCCATCTAATAAGCAAATTTAGAAAAGTAGCTGGATATAATGTCAATATTCAGAAATCAAAAGCATTTTTGTATACCAATAATGAAACATCAGAAATAGAAGCTAGAAAACAAATCCCATTTACCATAGCAACGAGAAAAATAAAGTACTTAGGAATAAACTTAACCAAGGAGGTAAGAGACCTGTACTCAGAAAACTACAAAACACTAAAGAAAGAAATTAAGGAAGATACAAATAAATGGACACATATACCATGTTCATGGATGGGAAGAATTAACATCATTAAAATGTTCTTACTACCCAAAACAATCTATAGATTCAATGCAATTCCAATTAAAATACCAATGACATACTTCACAGAAATATAAAAAATACTTCAAAAATTTATATGGAGCCAAAAACACCCATAAATAGGCACAGCAATCTTGAGAAAGAAGGACAAGGTATGAATAATCACAATACTGGACATCAAATTATGCTACAAAGCTACTGTCATCAAAACAGTCTTGTACTGGCATAAGAATAGACATATAGATCAGTAGAATAGAATAGAGAGCCCAGAAATAAACCCAGGAATCTATGGTCAATTCACATTCAACAAAGGGGAAAGGAATATAAAATGGAGTAAAAACAGTCTCTTCAACAAGTGGTGTTGAGAGAACTGGACAGCAACATGCAAAAAAAATAAACCTAATACCATACACCAGAATAAATTCAAGATGGGTAAAGGACTTAAACATAAGCAGTACCACCATAAAGGTCCTGGAGAAAAATATAGGCAGTAAAATTTTCGACATCCTACGCAGAAATATGTTTACTAATACTTCTCCAAGGGCAAAGGAAATAAAAGAATAAATAAACAAATAGGATTATATAAAACTGAAAAGTTTCTGTTCAGCTAAAAAAACACCAGCAAAATTAAAAGGGAACCAACTGTATGGGAAAACATATCTGTCAATGATACCTCCAGACAAAGGTTTGATCTAAAAAATCTATAAAAACTTACACGACTCAACACCAGGGAGACAGACAGCCCAATTAAAAAATGGGCAAAGGACCTGAACAGACAACTCTCTGAAGAAGACATACAAAGGGCCCAAAGGCATATGAAAGAATGTTCAACATCACTAGCCATCAGAGAGATGCAAATTAAAACCACAATAAGATACCACCTTACTCCTGTCAGAATGGCAATTATCAACAAATCAACAAACAACAAGTGTTGACGTGGGGAAAAGGGAATCCTGGTGCACTGTTGGTGGGAATGCAGGCTGGTACAGCCACTATGGAAAACAGTATGGAATTTCCTTAAAAAACTAAAAATGGAACTACCTTTTCATCCAGCAATTCCACTACTAGGACTATACCCAAAGAATCCTGAAACACCAATTCATAAGACCCTATGGACCCCTATGTTCATAGCAGTGCTATTTATAATAGTCAAGTACTGGAAACAGCTTAAGTGCCCATCAGTGGATGATCGGATCAAAAAACTTTGGTACATTTACACAATGAAATATTATACAGCAGAAAGAAAGAAGGAACTCCCATCCTTTGCAACAACATAGATGGAACTAGAAAGTATTATGCTTAGTGAAATAAATGAATCAGTGGAAGACAAATACCATATGATCTCACCCATTTCAGGACAATAATGAACAAAACAAGCACAACAGAACCAGACACATGAATACAATTAATAGACCTTCAGTGTGCAGAGGGGAGTGGGGAGGGGGAGATGGGAGGAGGAGGTAAGGAGGGGGAGTCGTTTAGTCAAGAAACTAGTATGGAAGAACCATGGACATGGACAACAAGTGGGATTGACTTTGGGGGGAGGTGAGCGGGTGGGGAAGGGGACAGAGGGGAATAAAAAGGGGATGGATGTAATACAACAATAAAATTAAATTAAAATAAATAAATAAGTAATAAAAATAAATAAATGCCCCCCCAAGAAAAGAAGTATATTATTATAAGAATAAATTAATGAAAAGGGTATCTTGGTTTCTTGTCTAATTTTTTAAAATTCACATAATCTTCAATAATATTAGATATGCACTGGAACTTTGAGAATATCATTCAATAACTGGTCAAAAACAATTATGAGTTTAAATTTTTAAAAACCTATTTATGATTGAATGTATAGTACCATTTTAATTCATTGAAGCCATGTTTTTTCTTGGACTCAAGAAAGGTATGTAAGGTATCCTACATAATTAAAAAAATGTACTTTTGGTACATGTCTAGAGTGATCTTGGTCCTTTTGATATGTAAACTTAATTCTAATATAACCTCCAGTACAACATTATCTGAACTTCCCATGTTCTAGAAGTAAGCAAGAAAAGTTGCATAACATTTTAATGATTAGATGTGAAGTTATGAATATAAAATCATATAAGAAAAGTAAAGATCATTTCTGGAACTTAAAAATTATCAAAAGAATAGAACATGAATTAGAGTTTAAAGTAACTTTTCATATATAATTTTGGAGGCATAAGCCTAAGAACTGTGACCAAAAAAATAAAAACAAAACAAAAAAACAGAAAAAAAAATAAGTAGAAAGAAATGTGTAAAATAGAACACAAGTGTACAGGGGAAATTCTGTATTTTCCAACACTTTATTTTAAATGTTCATGCCCTGGCTGGTGGCACAGTGGATAAGGCACGGGCCTGTGAATACAAAGATTGCTGGTTCGATTCCCAGCCAGGGCAAATAACAAGGTTGCAAGCCAGGTCTCCAGCCAGGTCCTTAGCTGGAGGCAGGTGAAAGGCACCCACACATTGAAGTCTCTCTCCCTCGTTGCCTCTCTCCCTTCCCCTCTCTCTAATAATAATCAATAAAATAAAATCTTAAATAAATTAATTAACTAAATAAAATGTTCAAACATTTTGCAAAGGTGACAGACATTTACAATGAATTCTCACCATCTATCATTAATATTTTACTAAAATATTTTAATACATTTGATGTAACATTTGTCTATTTACCCAGCCTTTTTCACTTCATGCTTTTTTAAAATGTATATTAAAATTAATCATACTGTGATTTTTAAATTATGAGGTACTGTTTTCATAACAGTGTCTTACAGGTCTCTAGACAAATATATTCTCAACCAATCTTGCCTTAAATGCTCTCATCAATTTAAAATTACCACCCTCCCAATATACACACCCACACATACACTCACACCCTTGATATTAAAATTCTTGTTACACCATCTATATTTTATATATCTATTATCATATTCCAGTTTACTATGAGGATGTAAATACCATAAAGTTGGGAATTTCTGTCTTTTATTGCCTAATATGTTTTAAAGGCTTAGAAGGGAGCTTGGTGAATAATATAAACTAAATATATGCAGGGTGGGATATATTTTCCATATGAACCATTGTAAACCTAGTTTTGCTCCACTCTGTATTGTGTGTATTATGTATAGATGGGATGAACAAAATGCCTAACTGCACAGCATTCTCAAGTTTATAGGACATAATTTCAAGTTTTCATATGCAATTGTGTAACTTTTTGATACCCATATAACACTACAAATTGGTTAAAAAAAAAAAAAAAAAAAACTATCCCAATAATGTCTTCTATTAATTTAAAAACACTTTTGGTTTCATTTTAAAGTTATATTGATGTTCCAGGGATCTAATGTCCAATGACTGATAGTTTTAATCAACTGAAAATAAATAAATTTCAGTGTTAGTTGGCATTTTCATCATTAATATTATTTTCTACTTGTTGGTTCTGCTATTCCTATTGTCAAGTTTCTTCTACTTGTTCCTACTATTTCTGATCACTCTTTCTACTACTTATGTATTTGCACAGTTATCAAAATTAATAATGTAATTGGAAGCCATGAACAACACATAAGCATGTATATTTATTCTCTCTCTCCCCCCCTGCCCCGCCCCCGCTGAATTAAGTATGAAAGACCAATGAACTTTTAAGGCCAAAAGACTAAAGTTTGAATGACGAAGCACTAGCTTGGACATTTCACATCTCCACATTCTCTGTCATGCCCTCAAATTGATGCAAAACTTGTATCCTGTAATTCCTTGTTCATGCTGTGCAATGCTTTGCTGTTTTCACAATCTGCTTATTGTGATATGGAGACTTAATCTTGACATCAGTTGGCTTTTAACTGAAAATCTGCAGCATTGCTGTTGACCTTTCAATGTCCTGGGGACAGACACTCGAATTCCCTTATACTAGATTTTAGTTAACCAAAGATTTTGTGGGCCAGTTTAAATCAGAGATTTGGGAGCACAAGCTAACAACCTGACAAAAAGGATTAAAACATTCGGTATGCAAAATCAGGCTTGTTATTTCAGCAGATGACAGAAGAATTTTGGGCTGGCTTACATGGCTGCTTTGCAAAATACATGTGGCAAACCTTAGCAGATAATTTTTTATTTCTCCCTTTGACTTTGCTTGTGAAAATTTCTGAGAAAGTAAAACTTTTCAGTTCCAGGGATTAGTATATTTTAGACCCAAATTTTGTGTATGAAATTCAAGAGCAATAGTAATTGGACATTACATTTTTAAATGTTAATATAAGTAAAGTTGATTATGGTTTCAACATGATACTTTAAAAAATATTGCAGAAAAATATATTTAATGTTAAGCATAGAAAACCCACAACAGCCAATAATCATGTTTCAAAATGACATGATTTTGAGACATTTTGCAAAGGTGAAAGACATGTACAGTGAATCCCTACCATTATTATTTTACTGCAATATTCTTACTATAATATTTGTAAATGTTTGCTTTAACGTGTATTTGCCTAGTTATCCAGCTTTTCTCAATCCATGGTTATACAGGAATATATGAGGGAGGCCTTCAAAAATAGGAATTTATTTATAAAAAATGTGTGTTTATTACTACATGCTTAACCTTCAGTCCCCTTCAGAGTATTCCCCATGTAATTCAATGCACCTATCAAGACATTTTCCCAATGCTCGAAACAGTTTTTGAACTCGTTGACTTTGATACCATTAAATGCTTCTGCTGTTTTTGTTTCACCTCTTCCACGTCATCAAGATGTTTCTTTTTGAGGGATTTTTCATCCAGGGAAACAAAAAATAATCACTCAAGTGACATCAGGTGAATAGGGAGGGTGGGGCTTGAGGGGTCAGGCTGTTTTTGGTCAGAAACCGCTGAACACTCAGTACAGTGTGGGCAGTGTGCTTGTCAACCACCCATCATGGAATGGGCAAAGGCACTGAATCTTTAAAAAATTTCACTGAAGCTGGACGCAGCCTCTCGCCACAACGCCAGCTGGTACATTGATGCAGGTGGGATCCTAGAACACTCACCTAGCTGGGGAAGCCTGCACTGTAAGAGGCCCGCCCTCCAGAAGGTAGTTCTCTTTTTGGGGTGTCCCCCTTGTACATTATATAAGAATATACATTTTCTGTAATTAGATAACCGCAACATTTGAAAATATTTGAATGATTCTTTAAATTTAGGTGTACATTTATAGGAAAAAGAGTTTATGGTATATGTGTTATTTTTACAAAATATGTTATGCTCTTATATTTTGTATAATTTCCCTATGACATTCTCAGGAAATATGTATTCATGATCTGAATCTGGATATCTTATGTTTTTCTCTTTCATGACAATTTCCCTTGAAATTTTACCCATTATTACATGCCTGATTCATATTAATTCTTTAATACTAATACTAACTCATCATTATAATAAATCACTTTAATGAGCATTTTACAAAACACTTCTATCATTCTTATCAAGCATTTAATAGCACAAATTAAGTAAATGGCAAATCATGCTTTCATTTTTATTCACTGCAATAATGTTATTATAAGACATTATTTTGGTATTTATATGGATGCAGCTCTCTGTTTCCATGAACATTTATTTTTATTTTGTTCTTAATTGAGTCAACTCATTGTTCTCCATGGATTAGTTAGTTGGCTCAGAGTATCTGAGAAACAATTCAGGTGCAAATGAGGAAAAAAAAGACTCCGCCGTTTAACAAGTGTTTTGTTTGACCTGTTCAATGCTGTAAAAGGTATTAATTATTATTCAGCATAATTTGTATAGCAGACAGAATTTCTGCCTTTTGGAGTGTTTCTCCAGTTCAAGGACTCATTGGCAATGATGCTGCACTTGCCTAACTACTTTTTAATAACTTCCTATCTCTTGCAGGCAAGTGAGATTACATCATTGATGACACAAGCCTTCCTAAAGAGAACTGGAGACATTGAGACGTCCGATTCCTATACCACCTGTTAAAATTGCTTTGAATCTCAGTCTAGGTACAGGAGCGCATGTCAATAATACTGTTATGGGCAGACAGGTAACTGTCAACTATAACTATACAGGTCAAGTAGAATTTCTTAGGGTTTTTGTAAACCAAGAAAGAAACATTTGTGACAGAATCAGCCACTTGCCTGGGCTAAACTCCTAGCCTTGATTACAGACAGCCTGCTCTCCCACCAGATGGGCTGCTGTAGAAAATGGTTTGGCTGCTTGTGATTCTTTGTGTTTATGACAACTGCTAGATGCTAGAAAAAAAGAAATGCTTGAATTGGGAAAATGTTATGGAACCAAATTGATTTTTTAAGACGTTGTTGAAATAAAACAATTTAAATATTCCAACTCTCACAGTCTTTGATGTTACCATGTTTTGTTTTGCTTTGCTTTGCTTTCCTTGCCTTGTACTTAAAGAACATCACTCTTACAACTCCTTCAAGATTCCTGCAACGGGATCGGGAGCTTAACTTGTTTAGATCAACCAGATACTTTTGTGGTAGCAGCACAATACAATTTCAAGTAATCACATTTTTCTGGTTAGCAATCATTTCCTTGTAGGAGGTTTGTTGCTGTTGTTTCCAAAAATAGTACTTGGTAATGATTAACTCTCCTTGACCCTTGACTGTTTTCCTCATCTTCCAAAAAGGATGAGCACTTTAAAAAGCCTTTGTATAGCAATCAACCCTACACTACCAATGCCCATCTGTAGACCTTTATATTAGCCGTCCTTCATGTATCCCCTCTTTTGCATTTTCATCATGATTGAAGACTAAGCCTATTGTTTGAAAACAGAATCTCTTGTTTTACCATTTTCAGTATGTGCAAGTGATCACCCAGACTTGGTCCTTTATGTATGACCTTCAGTAGCAAAGGTCACACAAGTAGTATCCAACTAGCACCTGGGGATACTACTTGGTTTGCCCAGCCTGTAAGGGGTTTTGAACATTAGAGAGATGATTATGAATTTAAAGATTGTTTTGGTGCATACAGCATTGTTCGTCCAATTAATATTTCAGACTGAATCATTTTCTTTCTATACCTTCACATTTAAATTAAATGTGTTAAACTTGAAATATAAGCATGATGGTATAAATAATAGGAAAAGGTAGGAGAGGAATAAGGTTTTGTTGTCAGGAGTAAGAAAAACAACCAGTTTGAATACTTTTTGTCAAAAATTAGTCTATTCAAACCAAAATACCTTTTCTAATACACGAATTTAGTAACAATGAGTCACTTGTCAACGTCTTTTTCTATAAGATAAAATGCAAATCACTATGAATAGCATGAAAGGTCCTCCATGATCTGGCTCTGCCGACATTTCCAGTCCTTTTATTTCAACTATCTGTTGTCCCTTATGTTATCTTTACGATAGGTGAACTTCTCTAAATGCCAATTTCCTAAATATGCTTCTTTTTTTCTTTTTTTTTTCTTTTTTCTGATTCATGGGTCCATTCTTTTTCCATTGGGTTTTTATTCTTGAAATTTCCTGATACTTTTTGTCAACTGGTTATCTCTTCATGACATTTTAAGATCCCAATCTGGTGACATCTGCTCTGTGAATTATGCTTTAACATTAGGAAGTAATGTGATTACTCCTTTTCTTTTTCTGTCACTGAGAATTCTAGTCAGTTTTTTCAGATATAGGGGTGGGAGAGCTGGGATAGAATTAACAGCCAATAATAAGGCTGAAAGAATAAAAAAGAACCTACGTAAATGGGGCCTTACGGGAGGTGCCTGAACAACCTCCATTGGAAAATGGACATATACTGTTTTTGCATCTATCTCGAATTGACTCAAAAGATGGAGGGGATAGCAGGCTTTTGAACCACATATTTTGGAACTGAGACTGATACAAGAGGCAGTGACATAAATGTGAAGGGGCCATGTCAGAAAAGAAGAATCCAGACATGATTGTTACTAAGTCAGAACAAGACAGTTTAGAGAGCAAAGAAGCAGAACCTGGACTGATTCTTTAAAATGAAGTGTAATGGATAACGGTAGCAGAGATGGAATTTTTATTGTCAGTCTGTTTGTGTGTAGCAGGCTATTTTCAGAGCCTTCATTCACATAGAGGGAACAAGCTGTTAAGGAAACCAAGACAGTTTAGAAAGAGAAAGAAAAGAAAATCCTGGGATTAGATCTGGGTCTGAATGGTGAACTTTGGGGCTGGTTAATTAGAAGTGTTTACTTTGGCTCTGTCACACAAGCCTAACAATATTATTGAAATTCCTTTCCTCAGTATCTGGTTTAAACAATATACATACATTTAGATAATGGCTCTTAAGGCTAAAACACTATTTTTTGAAATGACTCTATATGATAATAAAAAATATAATAATGATAAAAATAAATTACAATGATCGAATAGCTATTATTTTAAAGGCATTGCTATAAGCAGTAGATATTAACATAATCTCATGTGCCCTCTTAAAATTTTTCTAATCACCATTTTATTTTAAAAATCAACAACTTGGATCTTGAAAGTACTCTGTAATTTGACCAGGATCTAGGAGTGTTAGGGAAAGCTACATATGAGCCAGGTGCCTCTCCTCCTAATCTCTTGGGCATAGAAAGTTTCCACTTCTCAGAATCTAGTTCATATAGGTTTACTTTGTGGCTAATTTTATATTGTAGTTAACTTTCTGCAACCCCTCACAGAGAATGAAGTTTATTTTTCTATACATATTTTGTTTTTATTTTCATTAGTTTCACTAAAATATCATAGCATAAAGAAACTTTATGATTAAGTTGTACATGTACAAACTAAAGTTAGAATCAGAGACAATAATTACTAGAACCATTTATGCACTCACAAAGCAGTACATAGTATTCAGGAGAGTTCAATGCAGGGACAATGAATTGAAATATCCTTTTTTTTTTTTTTTTTTAATTTTATTTTACTTACTAACAGCCTAACATTTGGGGTAAGAAGTCTGGATCTGGAATTTGTACTAACTTACGTATTTTAAAACAAAAAGTTTATTATTGAAGTTACCTGTACAACAAAGAAGAAATATTTTTAGGTTAGATAAAATGTGTTTGGTTAGCCATAAAACTAATTATTTTTACTAAAGCTCAGTAAAATGCTTCTTAGGATATGAAATATTCCACCTTTAGGTAACAATACATAAAAATTTTCTTCAATTCTGTCTCAATGTTTTATAATGTGTTTAGGTATTTCTGAGTAGGCTTCTATTTGAAAATAGACATTGATGATTTATTGACGATAGCTATTCTGACAGGTGTGAGGTGATATCTCATTGTGGTTTTAATTTCCACAATTAAATTTAAATTAAATTTAATTTCCAATTTAATTTCTCTGATGAACAGTGATGCTGAGCATCTTTTTGTATGTCTATTTGTCATCTGTATGTCCTCTTGGGAGAAATGTCTATTCAGATCTTTTACGCATTTATTAATTAAGAGATTTTTTGGGGGGGTGTTGAATTTTGTTAAGTTCTTTTATTTTATTATTTTATTATTTTATTATGTTTTTAAAATTTTATTAATTATTTTTAGAGAGAGTGAAAGGGAAAGAGGCAGAGAGGGAGAGAAACATCAATGTATGGTTCCCTTTCACCTGCCTCCCACTAAGGACCTGACTGGAGATCTGGCTTACAACCTGGTCATGTGAGCCCTGGCTGGAAATCGAACCAGCAACCTTTAGGTTCGCAGGCCTGTGCCTTATCCACTGGGCCTCCAGCCAGGGCTGTAAGTTCTTTATAAATTTTGGAATTAATCCCTTATCAGATATATTGGCAAATATATTCTCCCATTCTGTGGGTTGACTTTTTTATTTTGCTGATGATTTCCTTTACTGTGCAAAATATTTTTAGTTTGATGTAATCCTGTTTATTTATTTTTGTTTCTCTTGCCCGGAGAGAAATATCTGATAAAATTTTGCCACAAGCAATGTCTAAGACAAATACCATATGCTATCACTCATATGTGGAATTTAATGAACAAACGGAACAAACAAGGAAATGGGAACAGAACCAGATGCCTGTGAGGTAGGAGGTGAAGGATTGAGCATAAAGGAGAAAGGACTCATGGATGTGGACAACAGTGTGGTGATTGCTGGGGGTGGGGGTTTAAGGGAGACTAAATGGCAATGGAAAAATACAATAAGTATTAAATTAAAAAGAATAAACGACTTGTGAAAAAGAAAGAAATAAACATAGTTATATATGTATATACATATACATATACATATATATATATATATATATATGTAATGGGAAAAATTATGTTTTATTTAATTTTGGCTCCTTCTTAATTCTATTTTATAATTTATATTGACTCTGTTTTGAATATAAACACATGAAGAATCCAGGCCAATAACTAATACATTTTAAGCACAAGGAACTTGGTACTTGATGTCAAGTTTCCAAATAATTTATCATTAATTTGATACCAATAATATAACTGAGTATCACGTTACTATTCTTTGGAGCACAGATTTATAAGAAATCATACCTGTAAAAAAAGGGGGGGGGTGTTTATGCAATTAAAACATAGTGTTCATCCTAAAATTGGTTTGTATCATTCATTTGGATTAGCTTCCTGCCAATTCAGAACATCCCATGAAAGCCAAACAAACAGAGGACCTGCCAAGAGGCCAGAAATTCTTGCTCACAGTCAGAGCATGGCTATTAATGCTTATATTTTCCCTAGACTTCTAATCCAAAGTAGTCTTTGGATTAATCCATGTTAATTTTTCCACCCTTGGAGAGACCTTATAGCATTGTGTTCTCAATAAACTACTGTTGTTTTCTAGGTTTTTCCAAGCAGAAAGCACAAAATGGAAGTAATTGCTAAAATTTTAACATTTAAAAGGGAAATTAAACTAAGACAAATCAAAGAAACATACTTAAAATACAGACCAGTACAAATTTCTTCAACTGGTATGTTAAAAATAAGATGAATGAAGGTAATCACTTTTGACCAATCAGAATGATGAGTGTTTTCATAAATTATAATTTTAATCAATCACTAAGATTTTCTCCATCCATATTTATTGTATGCATTTGTAATCTAACATACCTATTGTGTTGCTTGTGTTTATAATGGAAGAAGTAGGTCCTAGGAACTTAAAAATTAAACAAAAATAACCTGAATAAGAGAAGAGAGATTTTTTAACTTAGAAAGATCTTGGAAATGAGGTGGAAAACCAGTTGAAGAAGGACTATAAAACCCTTGATGTTCTGTTTCTTTTTGGCATACTTTCCTCTAGCAAAACATTCAGATACAGTCTGATGTAATTGAGCAAAGTGAGAAATTTCCTTCTACACAAAGGATGGCAAATGATATTTGAATTTGCATATCTGTAACTTTGAATTGTTATAAACCTTTTTAAAATATTTTATTTATTATTTTTAGAGAGAGGGGAAGGAAGAGAGAGATAGAGGGAAAGAGACAGCAATGTATAGTTGCCTTTCACATTCCTCCAGCTAAGGACCTGGCTGGAGACCTGGCTTGCTGCCTGATTATGTGAAGCCTGTTTACATGGTGGGGAATCGAACCAGCTACCTTTGGGTTCACAAGCTGGAGCCTTATGCACTGAGCCACCAGCCAGGGATCTAATCCTTTTTTAATATTCAAAGCATGCTTGTTGATTAGTTTGTAAATTTTGTCATGACTGTTACCCTGTCTTTATAGATGGTGAGTTGTAAAAATACCATTGCGTCAGGCTTTCCTAGGTTGCCTGATGACAGGTCAACATTAGAATTGGAATAGTGCAGTCAAGGCAGTGATAACCGTCACTCAAGTGTATAGAGCAAACTCACTAACTTCCTAACAAACTTACTAACAACATCTTTCCTCCATGCACAGGGCATTTAGTCTAGCTGGGTGCCTACTTGCAGCTTTGTGTGTGTATGTGTTTCATAAAGTAACTGCTGTTTCTTGTCCACTATAGGTGTTTGTCTCCTGTTGAGTTATTCTCTTGCAGGTGAGACAAGAACTGAGGCAGGGGAACAGGCCTCCTGACTGGGGCCTCTCTCTCCATCTGTAACATGAGGACTGAAGTATCATCTGATTCACCACCATGTCCTCGGTGCTTGTTATAGTTCCTACCGTGGAGTAAATGTACAATATATATGTTTAATAAATAGATAATAAAGAAGAGTTTTTGTCCTGCTGACTTTGAGATTTTGGTTTTTGGGGAAATAAATGCTATAGCCCTTTCTATGTTGTTGATTCATAAAGAGGAAGTGATTGTCCAGCAGTGAAAAAGGCTTATTATGTAGTTTGGTTTCCCAGGATTAAACCTCTGCTCTGTCATTTATAAATTGCATGGCCTTGGGCAAAATGTTAACCTGTGTGCAATAATTTCTTAACTAGAAATGTGAGAGAAAATAATAGCTCACATCTAACGTGGCTGATGGGATGTTTTTATATCAGTGTCTATGCCATAACCAGCATTAAAGGGACACTACTTAGCTCTACTGGAATGTGTGGCTAAATTGTGTGTCTGTTTATATCAGTATTACTTGTTTTGAAGTGACTTCAGATATATACAATGTAAATTCTTAATGTTTTTTTTAAAGTAAGCAGCAATGTATCTCTCTCAATATGCATTAAAAATAAGTGCATTAAAGTTTTACATTTCTAAAACATTTTGAAAATAGTCACTTATGCTTTGTGTTTTTATTTTTAGTAGAAGTAATTTCCTGAGAGCTCTCCTGTGTCAAATAAAATCACTCGCTACCGTATTTTAGAACGATACTAGCAATAAAAATATAGCCATAGATAGGCATAACTTTAATGTTTCAGAACTAAAATATTCATTAGAAATCAATTATAAAAGTAAATATCAATTAAAGTTTTTTGTTTTTTTGTTTTTTTCCATAAAGAGAGAAGGATATAGTTTTCACTGGCCCTAAACAATGAAAATATGAAGTTACTTTTAACAAAGTACAATATTTTAAAACTTTACTTTCTTGAAAAATTATGAAGGTAGATTTTATTTTGGCTTGTAGTGAAGTAATTTGTCAGAGTAGGAATTTCTCTGCTTGTCATTTTGATTCATTTTATTTGTTGGGCTTCACCTTTCCAGTGAAAAATTATACTTTGGTTTCTGAATATTCTCTGTTGAATGAATATAGTCAGGCCAATCCTCAAGTTGCTAAAGTGAAAGGTAACTGTTAAAGTCATGAGACTTAGGAATGTGAAGCTGAAGTTGGTGACACATAAATAGTGCTAGTAGTTATTTTCTTTATAGAAATATTATTAAGGGCCTCTAAAGAGTTATTTTAGAAAAATAATAAAATGTCTTCCATTGTATACACTTTATATAAGTGTATATATTGTATACACTTTATATTTTGAACAACTTTTCATTCTAAAAGTTGTTAAATTGAATTTATTCTATAGTTTAGTGAAGAGTGTTACCAGTAGAATGTGATGACGGTGACAACTTTCTCATTCTGCTGGTCTAAGACAAACATCGATATAAAGATTTAGAGACTTTCCATGACACTTAAAAAACACTCTAAGAAATCTGTCATATTTAAACTAAGGATATTTTTTTAAATGAATATATTTTATATAAACAATTTTTGGTTGAATTGCTCTTTCTAGAAATATTTCTATAATGTTACCTCTTATTCCTTTTATCACAAGATATAATAAAAATTTAGCCAATCAATCTCCCTTTGATGGACTTAACATTACTTCCAGTTTTTCAGATTTGGAAACAATACTACAATGAACACGTTTGTACCTATAGTTTGAACACTTGTGACATTTGTGACAGTGTATCTGATAAATGCCTAGATATGGTAACCCTGAACCAACAGTTTGTGAATTAAACTTGTCGTATGTATTACCAACCCCTGTTGCAGGAGCCATTGTCTTTGCACCAACCCCAAGAATTCCTGTGTCCACAAAGTAAAGGGTTGCCCATTTTATTCGTTGTCATTCAGATCAGAAAAAAGGGAACCTTACCGTTGCTTAATTTTGATTTCTTATACTCTGACTGAGAATGGACATTTTCACCTGTTTGTTAGCTATTTGTATTCATGAGTTTTGCCCAACTTTCTATTTGCTTTTCTTTTCCTTATTGACTTGTAAGAACTCATCTGTCATATATGTTAAAAACATTTTTTTTTGGTTTGTAATTTGCCTTTAGATTTAGGATGTTATATTTTTATATAGCCAATAAAAATTTAAAAAAAGAAAATTTAAGCAATTTGTGAAAATGTACAATTAATCCTAGTATTATATAATATACATACCACAATTTATTACTGTATCCATTTGAAAACTATGCAAATTATTATTATTATTTTTAATTTTATTGTTGTTGTATTACATCCATCCCCTTTTTGCTCCCCTCTGTTGCAAATTATTTTTAAGATCTCTAATAAATATTGTAATACTCAGGTAATAACCACATGAGGACAAGATAATAGTATGTTCTTGAAAAAATTGTTGAATGAATTACAAAATAAAATCTTAAAGGAGGAAAAAAGCTATTCAATGATTGAATAGCAAAAGTAATTTTCAATTGATATAAGTGGATGTTAATAGTGTGGTTAACAACCTAGAGTTTTGAGCAACATAGATTTGGGCTACTGCCTTTAGTTTTATCAACCTTCTGCAAACAAGTTTTTCTAAGTAATTTAACCCCTCTATCTTTTTCTCTTGACCACTAAAATTAGAATAATCATATCATAAAATTGTTATGAATATTATCTGGGATAATGATTTGGATTTAATGTGATATAATTAGTCTAGAAAAATTATGTCACAATCACAAAAAATATTATATAGATATTTGATTTTTACTAATTAATATTTATATCTTAAAATATAAAAGATATTCTTACTTCCAATATTGAGCACATATTTATGATTATAACTAATGATAACTCAGTCACCACTAGACATGGATGGTATGAAAATTTTGGTGACTGATAAGACGGAGACATCATCAGAGCCACACAGAAGCCAGGCATGAACTGCCAGTAAGCAACAACCCATACAAACCAAGTAAATATCAACATAACATGGAGACAAACACATAGGAAAAGAATATACATCATGTATATAAAATGGGAATGAGCATATTAATAATTTCTATTGCAAAATGTGGCCTTTGACACCATGATTTTTTATTTCATTTGTTTTATTTTTTTTTAAGATTTTATTATTTTTAGAGAGAGAGGGAAAGAGAGAGAGGTAGAGAGGCAGAAAAACATCTATGTATGGTTGCCTTTCACCTGCCTCCAGCTAAGGACCTGGCTGGAGATCTGGATAAGCCGGTGCCTTATCCACTGTGCCACCAGCCAGGGCTTTATTTCTGTGTGTTGTTTGTTTGTTTATTTATTTGTTTGTGTTTGGGACAATACTTGGGTTTTTCTGTGAGCCTAATATACTTTGAAACAGGTAGGTGAATCTTGCTTAGGATGATGGTTACATGCTGTGAAATGAAAACATAGAAAACTACTTCTTAAAAAAATGTATTGTTAGTATACTACTACTATTTCAGTGCAGATTAAAGGAATTTCTTCTTTCTTATAATATAGTCATTGTTATATGGGGTTTCTTATAAATTCTACTCTCTTTATCCAATTAAAAATATTCATACTCAAGCCCTGGCTGGTAGCACAGTGGATAAGGTCGCTGGTTTGATTCCCAGCCAGGGCAACATAACCAGTTTGCAAGCCAGGTCTCCAGCCCAGTCCGTACTTAGAGGCAGGTGAAAGGCAACCATACATTGATGCTTTTCTCTTTCCCTGCTTCTCTCCCTGCCCATCTCTCTGAAAATAATAAATAAAATCTCAAAAATATATATTTAAAAAATATTAATACTTAAAGCCCATAGTACACTAGGGTTCACTACAGGTATGCATTTCATGGGCTTTAATGAATGTGTAAGAATATACATTCACCATCACAGTATCATACAATCCTCCGTGCTTTGCTTATTTACCATCCTTCCTCCGAACCTTGGAAACCAATCACCAATCTTTTCACTGTCTCTTTAATTTTGTTTTTTCCCCAGACGGTCATATAGCTGAAATTACACAATAGGTAAACTTTTCAGATTGACTAATTTCACGTAATACTATGCATTTAAGTTTCCTTTATGTCTTTTCATGTCTTTATAGCATTTAGTTTTAGTGCTAAATGATATTCCATTGGCTAGGTGCACTACGGTTTATCCACTTACATACCAGAGGACACCTTACTTGCTTCCAGCCTCTGGCATTTATGAATACAACTGCCACGAACATTTATGTGCTGGTTTTTGTGTGCAAATAAGTTCCAACTCCCATGGGTAACTGAATGGTATGGTAAGAGTATGTTTAGTTCTATAAAAAACTGCCAAAAGGCTTATCAAAGTAGCTATACCACTTTGAATTTCCACCAACAATGATTGAGAGTTCATGTCCCATATTCTTGCCATCATTTGCTGTTGTCAGTGTTTTGGATTTTTTCCATCCTAGTCGGGGTAGTTGGTTTCACTGCTATTTTAATATATAATTATTTCATAGACTATAATGTCAGCTATTTTTTATATGTTTATTTGCCATATATATATATTTGCCATATATATATATATGTATGTATACATATATATATGTATGTATATTAGGTATGGTATCTGTTAGCATCTGTTACCTATTTTTAAAATTAGGTTGCTTATTTTTTTAATGTTGAATTTTGAAAATTCTTTGTATATTTGGTTAATAGTATTTTATTAGATATTTCTTTTTGCAAATATTTTTTACTAGTCTGTGGCTTGCCAATTCATTCTCTTGACAACACTTTACACAGAGTAAAAGCTTTAAATGTTAATGAAGTCCAGTCTATCCATTTTTTTCATGGATTGTGCCTTTGGTGTCATATTTAAGGTGTAATTTTCATACACAAGGTTACTTAGACATTTTTGTTGCTGTTGTTGTTAGCTTCTAGGAGATTTATAGTTTCCCATTTTACAGTTAGGTCTATGATACTTTGAGTTAATTTTCATGGCTGCTTTAAAGCTTGTGTCTAAATTTATTTAGATGTGGATCTCCAGTTGTTCCAGCACCGTTTATTGAAAAGACATTTTTTCTCCATTGCATTGCCTTTTTCCCTTTGTCAAAAAGTCAGTTAACTATATTTATGTGGGCTTATTTCTGGGCTTTTTATTCTGTTCCATTGATTTAATTGTCTAGTCTTTTGCCAGGACCACACAGTCTTGATTACTGTATCTTTATACTAAATCTTGAAATTGGATATTGTCAGCTTTCTAACTTTTTTTCCCTTTAATATTATATTAAAAAGTTTTCTTTTAATTAAAAAAAAAATATGGGTTGACTATTTCTCTGCAAGTATACTTTGCATTCTAGAGCAAGGATTTACAAGCATTTCCATTAAACAATCAGATGGTGTATATTATAGTCTTGCAAACCACATGGTTTTTGTCCTAACTACTCTACTCTGCTACTTCAAAAAACAAAAAATACCTAGATGAAATGTAAATAACTGGAGTGGTCATGTTGCAATAACATGATTTGTAAAAGCAGATGCTGGCCAAATTCAGTCTTTGGGCCACTGTTTCATGAATCCCTTTTTCAGACTATGATTCCCTCACCGATAGGAATACCTGTTGGAAAGTCCCAGATCTGCTTTGTTTCTGCCTTATAACTGGTGCCAACCAAAGTTCGTGTTGCATAATTTGGATTTAATAGGTGAATAGTAAAGAGATAAATAAAATAATATTTTTCCTTGAAACATCTATTAATATTTTTAGTTCAAGACAATTATATGGTACCTATAATTCAACATTATATATCTTATTTTCAGCAAAGCTTAAACTCCATTAAAAGATTCGGGTTATAAGAAGCTAATGATTAATGCATATTCTTCAGTAAGAAGAGTATTATTGCATATTACTCTATGAATAATGTATACAGTCATTTACATCTACTGACAATAGTTGGTACAATTACATAAAGTTCTCATTAGGTAACTTTAATTTCTATATTTAATACTGATAAGTAATGTAAGTATCTGTAATGGAAAAAACATTTAGCTAAAAATACATATAGTATGTATAAATTTTTCATGGTTCTGATGTAAATGCTTATTTAACACAACATACAATGCTGATCTTTTTCAGTAAATTTCATTGTATAAGTAAGACACATTTTGTTTCATATTTTAATTTATGTCAGCATTTTGGCATGAATTAGGAGTACATTTATTTTTTAATTTACAGCCTATTTTTATAGTCAATTATATATTAACATTCAGGTTTCATGGTATTAATATTCCTTAGTCTATTAATATCCCTTATTCTAATCAGAATATGCAAACCTTTGCTATTATTCAATGTTAACTGTTCCTTAATAAATCACACAAGAAAAAATGTTCTTTAGCACGTCAAAGGTGTTTCCTGAAATAGTGATTGTTTTTGTTTCTTGTGAGATCCAGAGTCACGCAGGTATAAATAATTAGAAACAGGAAACTAGCTAAATTAGTATTTTGTTTTTTGATCAGAAAAAGTCATATTTATGGAATAAAATTTTATTTATTAAAATGGATATATATGAAAAATGCCAGCCTATAAAAAGCATATGTAAAGTGTTTTAAAAATAATCTTAATACATTATTTCTTCTGTTAGAAATTGGAATTTTTTTTCCTGGCACAGAAAGTTTCAATTCATGATTGAAACTTACTGCAAAATTGTTAATAATTACACTCCTGCATTAATCATGGAGCTTGAAGAAGCCCCAATAATTATCTAGAAACTAATACAGTACCTAATCTGTGGGTTATAAAGTTACAGCATTTGTTGGTAGCTTTTGACCATGAGAAAGCAATACAAATGATTAATGATGAAAATTCTTAGGCCAAATTGTTTGCAGAAACCACTGAATATCCAAGCAAATATTTTAGTGATTTAATGCCAAAAGGCATTAACTATTTTAAGTAAATTTCTCAAATAAGTAAGCTAACTGGTCATGTCTAATATCAGCCAATTACATGTTCTGAATGTATGCCCATAGTAGCATATTTAGACCCATGGTAAATAAAGTATATATTAATACCTTATATTACTAAATAATAAAGACCAGGGGTATTTAGTAAATTCATAAAGATTTAATATACTCTTTTAAACTCTAATTTCCTTATATTTTGTTTTAACAACATATTCCTCACAATGCACAACCACATTTATGACTGCCATGATGTTCCCTACTTTGATGCATTTAGTCAGCTGTTTGGTCCTGACCTTGCACATGAATTGTAGTTTTCTTGCTCCAAAGCAATTTATAGAACATTCCCACTTGCCTCGGTTTTGTTCCTGAAAATGCATGACTTGAAAATTGACATCATATTTTCCTCTTTTCTCTCAGCATTCCTATCTCCTAATAAATAAGGGTAAGAAGGTTAAGTTCCTTAAGGACAAGTACAAACAATGATTATAGATGCCTCAAAAATGTAACCCTTCTTAGGATTTGCATTGAACTATTCTGTGTGAATAGAGAGTTTAGCTCTTTCTAAAATAATGTATCCAGTAACACTAGAATACTTTATTTAATCCTCAAAGTATCACAGAAATTAATATTAACTACATTTATTGATGTAAGAAGTGAGGGTGAGAGAATTTTGCCACCTGGCTTGAAACTGCATTGCTGATGGGACCAGAAGAGTCTCACAAGACAAAAAGAACCAGATTTGTAAAGTGGAAAAAGAAGCATCAGGAGCATCCGTGAAAGAGACAGAGTACATAATTGAGGAGTAAAAGGAAAGACAGCAACGTACTGCATCTGCCAATTAAGTAATAGTATTAGATGTTGATGCTATTAAATAATAATAGTATTAAATAATGAAGAATACTGGGCATTTTTATTTGTGTTTAAAATTAAAAGAAAATGAAATTGAGACAGTCTCATAGATAGAGAGCAGGATGACCGTTAAGGTAAGGGGAAGGTTATAGGGTGCAGGGATTGAGCTAAAAAAAAAAAGGACTCATGAACATGGACAACAGCGTGGTGATTGCTAGAGGTAGAGGTATAAGGGGACTAACTGGTAATGTGAAAATACAATAAAAATTAAACATGAAAAAAATAAAATTTTTAAATGGTCAATTTGAATACATTGATTTTTAAAATTTAGATACTATAGTTTTTTTCATTATGTAAGAGTGTTTTTGATCCTTATGGTTTTGAACATTTTCTTAAAAATGTTCTTCCTACGTTGATTTATCTATTTTGGTCATATCTATTCTTTTACCTCCTCACAGTCCAGTAGAACTTTTTGCTCTAATATGGAAGCTAGTAGTCAATTGTGACTATTAAAATGTGGCTGTTGAGACAGAAGAAATAGGTTTTATATTTAAGTTAAAACCCTCTAGATTATATCTGATAAAAGATACTAGTAGTCTCTTATGAATGAATGTGTGTTTGTGTGTGTTTGTGTGTTCATGGATGTGTGTGATTTGGGATCTTACTAGAAGTACAAGTGGTTTATTGGGAGTAACGCCTGTCAAAGAGGACAAGGGTTAAAGTAAGCAAGAGATCATGTGATACAGATCAAACCCAAGTGACAGAAAAGGAAAAACAACTAGAAAGGACTTCAGACTATAGTAAAGCTCTGAGAAAGTCTGAGCCAGAAGAATGAGGAAAATTCAAGAGCAAAAATGATCTCTCAGATGAGTTCTATGCTGGGCATGAGAGTTAAATCATCTATTTCCAAAGAGTGTTCCCAAATCAATATAGTCTTACTCACTTGGTATCTTTTTTGTACTAAAACTGTTGGTCAAAATCGAACCCCTTTGGTATTACCTGGGTCTCTGCTGGTACTCACTAGAAACTTGGGTATATAATCCTTTTCACCCTTATTAGACCCAGAATGTCTCCAGGTCACCTATACTATGATTTAATATTAGTTAATGGTCTGAAAGCCAGGAGAGACAATGAGAACAGCTCCTGCCTGTTTGACTGGTCTTCACCTGCAGTGCATTTCAGGTGGGGGACATGCTAGTTCTCATTAGCAGGAGATGAAAATCCTCTTCAAATTCTGAGGGTTCAGAGGAGTCATCCAGTTCTAGTGGAATCTTTTCAGGTATTTTAATTTCATACTTAAGAGCCCCAGGTTTTCCCTACCAAAGCCTAACCCTTACCATAACAATCTTTGAAAGTCTGACACTGTAACTGTCAAAATCCTGAGAAGACCATCAGTGATGGCTCTTCTTCCACTGGAAGAGATAAGGTCCTGTGCTAAGAGATATTCTGCAAAAAGTGTTTCCTGTCTTTCCCAAATCTCTTTTACTCTTTGATAATCACCCTCAATTTCTATCATCCCCCTGAAAAGTGTCAATGCATCTTAGCAATAACTGGGTAGTTGCAATACTCTTATAGGTAGTCCCCTCCCTCCTACCTACAAATACCTGCCCTTTCATAGAAATAAGGCAGCCTCTTTCAATGGGGCATTTTCCCAAATCACATCCAGAAGAATTGTTAGCCTTTGGGCCACCACCTTATTCCAGTAACTATTCAGATCACATGTGCCTCATGAGACAGCAAGTGCCTCAGTCCCCAGTACCTGTTGTATTGGCTGCTTCCTGAGACCATTTCTGCCATGACTATTGTATCCATTTGGTTCCTCCAGGAATCACAGGCCAACATGAAGTTAGAAGAGCAAGTGATTTCTTGAGTGTTAAGGTTGTGCCTAGATATAGCGGAAATAGCAAGTTTATAAGCAAACACCTAGAGTCTGTGATGCTGACCTGATGCCTGTGAAAGGAGAAGAGAAAGCAGGCTTATTTAGGAAAAGCCACAGCCTGTGAGACAGCTCTGAGAAAATCTTGGGTGAGCTTCTACTGGGCAAGGGTTATGTAAAATACTTACAAGTTCTGTGACCTTAACTCACTGCCTCACTTTACTCTAAAATGTGTATCTTGGTCAGAAGAGGAACAAAATGATGATGAGCAAAACATGATGTGAATATGTCAATGGTGATTTTGACAGAAGTATTGGGAGCTAGAAAGGCAAATTCGTATCCAGCAAAAGTATGTAATCTAGTGAGAACAAAGCAAAGCCTTCTCTATGATGAAAGGTATGGGACTAAGCAGGGGCCAGCCATGTCTTGGTGAGGCTTTGAATTATTATATAGATGTTTTTGTTTCTAGGCCTCATTAAAATCTAGCAGCCTTATAGATTGCTGAATATTGGTACCTAATATTCTGTTCAAATAATAGAAAAGTGTGGGCAAAGCACAAAGATGCTTCTAAGCATGCTAAGTCTTTCTTGGCTGTGGGAAATACCAGTTGCCTTACGTTCATAACACTGTAGGAGATATCTCCACACACCACAGTCCACTGGAAGCATGGAGAAGTTCCTGAGCTAACAAGCTCTGCTTTTGTGGGTCATACTTCTCATTCTTGGTCATATTCGCTTCTAAACAGAGACACCAAGGTATTCATTAATACAGTTACCAGGTATAATCAACATTGCCTTATCTTTATCACATACAGGTCTAACTTTCTAGGGTTAGCCTGAAGGTTTCCTTTAAGAATAAATACTTTGTTAAACATTCAACAGCCTAAAAACACTATGGAATTGACATCCATTTCTCAAGGGTAGGCTGAAGGAAGGAAAATATGCATACTCCAGTTCACTTGCCCTTTCAACAGGATAATCCCTGAATTATACATTTCTGTCCCCTGGCCTTCCCCAGTGGGAATAGGCTCCAAATACTTACAGAGGTAATTTGATCGATAACACATTTTCAGTATAATGTGATAAAAATAAATATGTACAGATTTAGTAAGGTTCTATAAGCCAAAATCTGGAAAAAAATGTTATTTTTAACTAATATGGCTTCTTATTTTGCTGAAACATAGCTTAGGAAAATTAGTTTACAGTTATAAGGAGTAAACCAAGGTGATAAACTAAATTTACTACAAAGAAAACTAAGTGGGACGTACTTTATTTTGTTAAAATGATATGGATAATTAAGGCTTAGTCAGGTTCATTTCCTCCTATTAGATACAGTTAATAAGATCAGCCCTTTGAATTTAGTAACAGCATCCTGAAATGTGTAGAATTATGGCAAGTGAGATGCATCAAATTTTAAGGCCCAACCTTCTAGCTTTTCTGATTTAAGTTTTCTTATACAGATATGTATGGAGATTGCATCCTACCTTCAGGAGGTAGTTCATGATTGCTCATTAGGCTTGCACACAGACATGTATGCACATGTACAAATGATAACTTCTAGAACCAGCAATGACGTTGGAGAGCAACTCAATAATACATGAAGGGAATGAAAATTGTGACAAACTCTTTTTTGTAAAGATATCTGGCAACATAAATTAACATAGAACATAAGCATTAACCAGATTTTAGGATTCTAACAGGAAGGATAATACAATGCATATACTTTGTAAAGCAGTAGTGTAATTAGAAATAAATTAAAACGCCCAGCAATGGAAAGTAGTTGAACCTTCTTTTTTATCTATTTACTAGAATTCAAGTATCATACATCCATGTTCAAGTTATCATAACTAAGTTTGAAAGTATGTTGCACAATTAAATACATGACCTGAGTGGGGATGAAGGATGGAGCTGGGAGAGGAAGAGGAGGGAGGCAAAGAGGGGAGAGAGATTGATGAAAAATGTCAAAGAAAAGAAAAGGCACTAAAACTAACAAAGTAACTACTTTAGGGGCCAAGATGAGAAGCTGATAGAAGATTCATTTTAAAAAATCAATAAAATAGCCCTGGCTGGTGGCTCAGTGGATAGGCACTTCCTGCGAACCCAAAGATCACTGGTTCAATTCCCAGCCAGGGCACATAACCAGGTTGCAAGCCAGGTCTCCAGCCAGGTCCGTAGCTGGAGGCAGGTGAAAGGCAACCATACATTGATGTCTCTCTCCCTTTCTTCTTCCTTCCCTGCCCCTCTTTCTAAAAATAATAAATAATTTTTTAAATCAATAAAATAAATCATCCTTAAATAAAATTTAAAGACAAAAACAAGATAGTATATAAAACATGCAATATATTTCTTAATGAAGGCACTGAAAAATCTCACTTGAATATAAAATTTGATTAAGGGGATCAAACAAGCTTTTTTAATTCCCAGGTAAAAATACATCAGTCATTTTTTTTGGTTCCTTTTAAAAGAGTTTTGGTATTATTTTCCTCTTAAAATTTTTGGGTAGATAGCAATGCCTAAAGAAGAAAACAGAGCAGAAGAAGTTAAGTTATTCTTTGTGAACTAACTTAATTTTTTCTACAACCATTTTATAAAATATATCTTAACCATGACATATAAACTCAATATTTTTAATACTTAATAAACTGTATCATCCAATACTATTGCTTAAAAAGATCATGCAGAAGTTAAGAATTTCAAGTCATACAAAAGTTTATACCCAAAACTAACATTACATTTTTTATTCCAGTTTGAGAATTCACTTGATCAAGAATAAGAAACATTTCCTAGATTTTCACTTTTAATTTATAGCATTATAAAGTTAAATTTCAACTGTTGAAAACTGTTGCAACAGATGAAATTGTCTTCCAGATGAATTTAAATAATCATTACAATGTTAAGTTTATTATGCAGTTGCTGACAGGCTCTTAGTATCTTGATGTTCATTTTTCATTTCTGCTGCAAAAAATCTCAAATTAAAATCTTTTTTTTTTTTTCAGTAGTTGACACTGTTTAATGCTTGACTTATTGTAAGCCTATTTCATGACCATGGAAATAAGCTCATACATAAATTGATCTAAATTTCTAATTAAATAGACACAATTTGGAAATGAATAATTTAATACAATCTAGAAGTAAAGTTTTCTATATTATTTGGGGACAAGGGTAAAAACAGATAAGCAGATGGGCAGGTACTTCTCTTTAGTATTTTGCTATTTAGGAATTAAGCAGAGCTAATACAACCTCATGTTTTAGTACCTACTAATGTTTATTAAACTTGGATTTTTTTTCTCTTCATCCTTCTAGAAACAGCTTCTGTAAGATTTAATATAGAGTGTGGCTCTTACGAAGAGCATTAAAAAATCAAGATGTGATTTCTTTAATTCCATAGTTATTAGACTCCCATTAAACTTGATTTCCAATGGTTCTGAGTGACATTTGTTATTTAATTTAGTTGTAATTTTGATGTGGGTGTGAAAGGAGGCAAACTACGTTTACCTATGCTGCCATCTTGACCAGAGTCCCCACATCCAAACTGGTAATTAGGTGGAGACTTGGGATGTGCTGGTTCCACATCCTTGTGTGGTGGATAAAAATTCATGAGAGATAATTCAGGAATGAGGAGTCCCAGCCCCATACCAGGTCTCCCAGACCAGGGATCCAGAGCCAGGAACATAAGTGCTCATAACTTCTGGGTGCAAAAATCAGCTGGGGTTAAGTCGGTGGAGGAAACCTCTGGAGTCCCAAGCAATTCCTCTTAAAGAAACCACATATGGATTTATTCAGACTCACCCCCTCTGAGCTCCAGCTCCAGGGTAGCAGCTTAAAAGGCACCCATGACACACTGAGAAAAACTGAAGTGCCTGCTGGTATCAAGGTGAGCAGAGGCCATTGTCCCTTCTCCAAATTGTCTCCCTACAGAGAGGTGGCATTTTGGTGCCTTATCTGAGACTCCACCAACCTGGCTAACTCTGTTTGAACTGCCTTGAAGACCCCCAGAAATTCCTCTCCACCCAATTTACAGCCCACCCCAGCTGCTTTTCTGTTTGGATGGCTGCTCCTGGCACGGGCTGCACAGCTTCCTAAGTCCTCTCAACCAAGCAGCAGCTGCCTCAGTGAGTGTCCGACCCGTAAGTCTGGCTAACTGGCCCAAGCATGGAACTAGCAGCAGCCAGCCTAGATTCACAGCTGGGCTTCCCCTGGGAATCTCCAAGCCCAGTACAAGGAGCAACCATCTCAGATTGCTTTATAGTTCAGGCAAGGTGACTCTGGGCAAAAAATAGGCAGGGGATGACTTTGGCCTGCACCACCTGGGAAACCCCAGGGCCTATGCACTCAGTGAATAGCTACAGACCACATTGGAGCACCATTACCCTGCCCCTGCACAGCTGATCCTCCATGGAGAACAGAGGTTGGTCGTCAGTGGTTATATCCATGCCTTGCAGCTCACTGGCCTGAGTAGCCCCCTCCCATTGACGTGTCAATAGCAAACAAAGCTCAACTATAAGATATAAGAGGAAGCTATACTCAACTCACACAAACAACAAACTTAGAGTACTTAGCTTAGGTAGTAAGGAAGGCTGTGACACTAGACCCCACAGGTCACCTACTACATTAGGTCATATACCAAGATAGAGAGTCATAGCAGCTCTGCTTAATACAGAGAAACAAATAGAGGGAGGCTGCTAAAATGAGAAAATAAAGAAATATGGCCTAAATGAAAGAAAAGAGCAAAACTTTAGAAAAAAAACTAAACAAAAAAAATAAGAAATCTATCAGATGCAGAGTTCAAAACATTGGTTATAAGGATGCTCAAGGAACTTAGCAATGACCTCAACAGTATAAAAAAAAAAAAAAAAATCAGTCAGAAATGAAGGATAAACTAATTAAAATAAAGACCAATTCACAGGGAAACAACAATAGAGTGAATGAAGCTGAGATTAAAATCAATTATTTGAAATACAAGGAAGCAAAAAACAACCAATCAGAAAAACAAGAAAAAAATGTAAAAATCAAGGATAGTTAAGCAGTCCCTGGGGAAACTTCAACTGTTCAAACTTTTGCATCATAGGGTTACCAAATGTAGAAGAGAAAGAGCAAGAAATTAGAAATTTATTTGAAAAAAAATAATGAAAGAAAATGTCTCTGTTTTGGTGAAGAAAATAGACATGCAAGTCTAGGGAACACAGAGAGTCACAAACAAGATGGGTGCACAGAGGCTCATTCCAAGACATATCCTAAGTAAAATGCCAAAGATTAAAGATAAAAAGAGAATCTTAAAAGCAGCAAGAGAAAAGCAGTTAGTTACCTACAAGGGAATTCCCATAAGGCTGTCAGCTAATTTCTCAAAAGAAACTTTGCAGGCTAGAAGGTATTGGCAAGAAATACTCACAATCATGTAAAGGGGGGACCTACAGCCAAGATTGTTCTACTCAGCAAAGCTATTATTTAGAAACAAAGGGCAGAAAGATCTTTCCAGGCAACAAAAAACTAAAGGAGTTCATCATCACCAAACCATTATTATATGAAATATTAAAGGGTCTCACTTAGGAAAAAAAAAAAGTCAAACAAAACTATGAACCATAAAATGGCAATAAATAAATACATATCTGTCAAAAATTGAATTTAAAAGAACTAAGCAAATAAGAACAGAGAGTTATAGATATGGAGAGGATATTGATGGTCGTTAGATGAGAAGTGGTGTGGAGCAATGGATGAAGAGGTGGGAGGATTAAGAAGTACAAACAAGTAGTTGCAAAATAGCCATGGGGATATACAATTCAGTATAGGAAATGGAATAGCCAAAGAATTTATACACGTGGCCCATGGACATGAACGACAGTGTGGGAATTACCTGAGAAAGTGCTGGGTGGAAGGGACAAAGTGGAAAAAAATGGGACAACTCTAATAGCATGATCAATAAAATATAATTTAAAAAAGCAAGAAAATAAAATTTTAGTTTTTCAGTTATACCAGTAGGTGATTATGCCATCTAATATTGTGACATTTTGTACACAACTACAAAAATTGGTAAGAAATTGGAAAACTATTATTTCCATATTAAAAATATACTAGGACCATAGATGCAAAGACTTCATAGTTAGTTGCTATTTGCCAACAATACATCCCAAACTAGATAGAAAGCTCTCCAGGTGGAGAAGACGAAAGGGAAGGAGAGTGGAGGGAGAGAAAAGATTTGAAATTGTGTCAATTACTTGCAAAATCAATTTAATAATAAGGCTAGTCTCAATGTACTTGGTATCTGAGTTTGGATAACCATTTATATAATGCATTTCTGCATCTTTTGCTTAATCAGTAGTATTATATAGCAGTGGCAGGAGTATCATGCTACTGAAATCAGAAACAATTTGACTGACTGTGTGATTGATAAAACCTGTTTGAAACATAAAATGAAATTCTATTGTTAAATGTAATATCAATGAGGTGTCTTATTTCACTTTCATGGCAGAACAATAGGAGTTCTATAATTTTGCCTTAATCTGTCTCACTGTGCAGTTCATAATTAAATATATTGTTACACATGCCTTTTATACTTTGATATTAGTGATTAACAAAAGAAAATTTCACCTAGATGATATACATTGTTATTCAGAAGGAATAATTGCTTTGTATCTGTATACATAAATCATCTATACTTAACTTTAAGAGAACATTTTTATTAAAATTGTATAGACATGGTTATAAAAATTTATAAGATCTTGGGTTATATCTTTTATCGTTTAAAAAATTTTAGTGGTCACAGATAAATTAGTCACTTGCTTACTATACCAAATACACAAATATAGAAATTCTGAATATATTATTAACTTTGACAAAATGTCATATTTTTCTTTGAGGTTATAAATTTTATTTTAAGAAATTAGTGGTATATACTTTCTAAAATATATATGTTATGTCTGGGAGTATATATTAAGATATTATACTCAACTCACTTTAATGATTCTATTTTCTCATCAGAATGTTAACATCTAACAATTAAAATATTTTCTGTCATTTCTTATTATCTTAATATGTCATCTGCATTATTTATAATAATAATTTACTAAAAATTCTATTTAAGTGAAGAATTGCATGGTCAGTTTTGCTTAGTGGAAATAATATGGATCCTAGAGTCTTGAAAAATAGGTTCCTGGTACTGAATTCATGACTGCCTATCATGGAAACTTTCTCTACTCAATTGTTATATTTCTTTGTTTATTTTTGTTTTGTTTTCTTTTTCTTTTGTTTTTTTATTTTACTTTTATTTTTATTCATTTATTTTTAAAGATGTTATTCATTATTTTCAGAGAGAAGGGCAGGGAGAGAGAAACACCAATGTATGGTTGCCTTTCACTTGCCTCCAGCTACGGATCTGGCTGGAGACCTGGCTTGCAACCTGGTTATGTGCCCTGGCTGGGGAATGGAACCAGTGACCTTCGGGTTAGGAGTCTGTGCTACCAGCCAGGGTTGTATTTTTGTTTTTAATATTAGGATAATCAGAATTGTTTTATATAAGACACTAAATATATCATGTAAATATTGTTCAATAAACTAAATGCATTACTACACTTTTTATTTACAAGGTATTTTATTATTTTCCCAACAAGTATTTATCACCCCCCAACCATGTATCAATAGCAGAGGCAATTGTAGGAATAGAAATAATAGGAGAACAAAGATGTTCTGCTTGAAAACATATAATCTAGTCTTGTATATAGCATATTAAACATAAAAATACTAATA
The DNA here is from genome assembly GCA_004026585.1 of Noctilio leporinus. Classification (NCBI taxonomy): domain Eukaryota; kingdom Metazoa; phylum Chordata; class Mammalia; order Chiroptera; family Noctilionidae; genus Noctilio; species Noctilio leporinus. The sequence goes on along the minus strand of PVIW01001816.1, from coordinate 105,721 downwards.
GTTATGTTCAATAATTTACTGGAACAGAAAGTGGGAAGCTTTTAATTTTGCTTGAACAATAAGAAAGAGTTAAACAGATGACATATGACCAATGTTTTGAGGATTGAATATGTGTTCTTCAAGTAGATTGAGTTTGAATTTACAATGGGCTGGGAGAAAGAGTTTAAAATGAATAGCTAGCAAATCTACTTCTGGGTATTTATCCAAAAAAACTAAAAATGCTAACTTGGAAAGATACATGTACCCCCATATTCATTGCAACATGATTTACAATAGCCAAGATTTAAAAACAAACAAATAGAAAAACTGCCTGGGCTGGTGTGACTCAGTGGATGAGCACCAGCCTGCAAACCAAAGGATCACAAGTTTGATCCCTAGTAAGGGCACATGCCTGGGTTGCAGTCCAGGTCCCCAGCTGAGGACATGCAAAAGGCAACCACACATTGGTGTTTTCCCCTTTCTCTTCCTCCCTTCCCCTTTCTCTACAAATAAATAAAATCTTTTAAAAAGGGTAAATAAAACTAATGGATAAATATATAAATATGTGTGTATATATTTATAATACATATAAATATATATTATATGTAATATATATATATAAATATATATTATAAATATATATACTATGAAGCCAAAAATCCTTCCATTAAAAAAATTGGGTGGATTTCAAAAGCACTATTCAAAGTGAAATAAATCAAACAGGAAGACCCATACCTTAGAATTTCTCTTATTGAGGAAACTAAAAGCAAACAAAAAACCCACTAAGCTCCTAGATATCTTAAATATACAGTCAATTGGTCACTGCTAGAGGTAGGAGTAAGGGTTGGGAGAAGTGGAAAATCTTTTTAAAATTTATTTTAAATAAATTTAATTAATTTTTTAAAAGAGTTTATTTCATTATTTTTAGAAAGAAGGGAAGGGAGAGAGGCAGAGAGGGAGAGAGACATCACTGTATGGTTGCTTTTCACCTGCCTCCAGCCACAGACCTGACTGGAGACCTGGTTTGCAACCTTGTTATGTGCCCTGGCTGGGGAATCAAACCTGCGACCTTTGGGTTCGCAGGCCGGTGCCTTGTCCACTGTGCTACCAGCCAGGGCTTAATTAAAATTTTTAAGAAGAAAAGAAGTGAGAGGCAAAGAATCAAAATGAACCCATCCTCAGGCTAGAACCAAACTAAAGAAATTAATATAATATAAAATAATAATGATATAAAACAAAATGAAATAGAAACTTTATAGGCATAGCATCAACATATAGAGGTAAAAAATAAAGTTACATATTTTGCTACCTGAAAACAAGAACAGATACTCAGATTCAGGCATGTGTGCATGAGATGAGATGTTGTGCCTTAGGGAGTCACATGAGCCATCTTTAAAGAAAAGAGACAGCGGTAGCTGATCTGTGAGTCATCTCTTCCCTACTGAGGTTAATTTAATTGAGACACACATTTTTTTTTAAGACAATGACCAATTCAATGTTATGATACTTGGGTTAAGAAAAGCATAAAAAGGGAGACCCACATTTATCTCAGCCTTTTCTCTGGTGTGTTTGTCAAAAACACATGGAGAATTGGAATGGAAGCAGAGGTGGTTATATTGCTGCAGGGATAAAAATGCAAAGCTAAGGCAGCTAGGGCAATGAAGTTGGGGATACTTTGGGATATGAGAAAGCAGAAAATGCATACAAGGATATCTAAAAATCTGAATAAAAATTCTCCTGGCATCCTTGGCTACATACATATTCAGAGCAAATCTTTGAGAAACCTAGGAGTGAAGATTTTGAGAAACTGAGATCCAAATAGAAATGTCAGAGGTTTGCAGAGTTAAAACCCATTACTGTATACATTCAGCCAGAAGAGGAATAATTTAATGAAGAATTGGCGTTTTCAGTTGAGACCCTGAAAATCACAGGAAAGGGCTGAAAGAAATAAATCTACCCTAATAGCCTGAAAACAGCCTCAACAGGCTCAAGGTGATCCATGAGCATGAGACTACGTAACAGAACAAGTGTCAATACCCTTCAGAAAAAGATAGCATATTCCATATTTTCAATGAGAAAAAGACACAATATTTAACATGCATTAAAAATTATTAGAGGCCCTGCTGGTGGCTCAGTGGATGGGTGCTGGCCTGCAAACCCAAAGGTCGCTGGTTCGATTCCCAGCCAGGGCACATAACCAGGTTGCAAGCCAGGTCTCCAGTCAGGTCCGTGGATGGAGGCAGGTGAAAGGCAACTTATACATTGATGTTTCTCTCCTTTTCTGCCTCCCTCCCTTCCCCTTTCTCTGAAAATAATAAATAAAAATTTTTAAATGTTTTTTAAATATAAAAATAATGTATTAGACATCTCAAAGAGAAAGCAGTCAAGTGATATTCAGGAGGTAAAACTGTCAACCAAAGCCGAGTGGAAAATAACCGAAATAACGAAGTAAACACAAGAATCAAAAAATAATTTGTTAACTAAAAATTATTTTACAAAATAGATAAAAAGATGAGCAAATGCTAGACTAATATTAGTGACTCGAAAATAAGGTTAGAAAACTTGAAGAGAGTTCAGGAGAAAAACATCCCAACTGAAACACAGGAAAAAAAGAATGGACAAGAGACACGGCACAGGGAAATGTAGCATATGATAAAAAATGAGCATCGAAATAAGGTCCTAGTAAAAGAAGAGCATAGGAGCATGAACAACAGTAATTTGTAAGAAAAATATTAAATAAGAGATAAATTTTAAATATAAATTTTAAATATAAATTTTAAATATAAAGAGATATCAAGCCATGTATTTAAGAAAGTGAATAAATGAACCACAGGAAGAAATATGGAGGCAAACTATACCTACAAAAAAAGCGTAGACAAACCTCAGAGAACAAAATATAAACAGTAAGCCTTAAAATCAGAGAAAAAATATTATTTTTCATGATCTATAACAAAAACTGACTTCTTAACAGAATCTTTGTCTCAGCAGAAAATAAAGAAATATTGTCTTTCAGTTGATGAAAAAAAATAGAACAATTAACAAGTAATTCTATATACAGGAAAAACCAGCTTCAAAAATGAAGGTAGCCCTGGCTGGTGGCACAGTGGACAAGGCGCCAGCCTGCAAACCCAAAGATCATTGGTTCGATTCTGCAGCCAGGGCACATAACCAGGTTGCAAGCCAGGTCTCCAGCCAGGTCAATAGCTGGAGGCAGGTGAAAGGCAACCATACCTTGATGTCTCTCTCCCTCTCTGCCTCTCTCCATTCCCCTCTCTCTTTTTTTCTCTAAAAAATAAACCGAAGGTAAAATTAAAATAGTCTCAGAAAAATAAAAGCTAGGAAAACTTATTTTCAGTCATACCTTCACTATAGGAAATGCTATATCTCAAATGGAAACAGATAAATTCCTTAAAGAAGAAATAAAGAGTAATGGAATGGCAAACATAATTAAATATAAAATGCTATTATTGTTTATAGCAATATTAAATATTATGTATTATGTTTTATAACCACATATATAATAACAACAATTGTACAAGTAGGTACATAAAGTGAAGTTATCCCACTGTAATCACTTTCTATTGTTTTAGGTGCTATAAAAATAATATTAACTGTTTAATAATAAAAATATGTAGTGTTTCTCTCTTATAGTGAAACTTCATTTTCTATTTCTAAATTAACCAATAGAAGACAACAAGAAAAATTATAACCAAGAAGCTACCAGAAAAGGGAAAATTAATTAAATAAAATGTTTAATATAAAGGATGTCATGTAAGGAAGGAAGAAAACAAGAAAATGACAAACAGAAAACAGACCAATATGATAGATTTGAACCCAATTATATCAACAATTATAAAGTAAATGATGTAGACGTTCTAATTAAAACAGAAAGATCATCAGATAGGATTTAAAATAATAATTACTCAAAACTGTTTTTCCAACATGTGTACATTAAATATAATTACTTATATATAAAGCCTGAAATACCCAGATAGAAACCGGCCGTATCATAGTAATACATACTACGTAAAGCTCAACCCTAATACCAATGACATGATTATCAAACTTTTCATTACTGCTCTTTTCTCCCCCTTAAACCAACAGAAATGCTCTTGTACTGCATGTTGCAGAGGTACAGAGAACACATTTTGTATTTCCTCCTTTGGTTCTCTCGATAACAATGTTGGCATAGTCTTTCAAATCATCTTGCCCTTATCGCCTTTTGCATGATTGAGTTATATTCCATGTGTAGGCTCAGTTAATGTTAGTTGTCAGTAATAGCCTGGAATCTCAAAGCGAAAACACCCAAACAGTTACCTGAGACTTCCACTGCGAATAACCTGATGCCATACAGAATGTTTGTCCTGGCCAAGATGTCAAACTGGAAAAACAGTCAGCAGCAGGTGCGAAGGTTTATGTAGGCCACAATTCTAAAACTACACCTGGGTCTTGTCTCTCTCGATGTAGTTGTGTTTGTTTTAAAAGCAAAAATTTTTAATTTGATAGTGGTCACTTTTTAAAAATTTTCTTTTATTGTTCTTATATTGCATTCATCTTGTTTTTCCCCCTCTGCTCTCCCCTTCCCCACCCTCCTTATCCCCCATCCTGCATATTCAATCCCACATGTTGTTTGTGTCCATGGGTCATCAACACTAGTTCCTTAACTAAACTGATCCCCTTCCTTGCCTCCTTCTCCCCCAACCCCACCCCCTCCCCTCTACAAACTGAAAGTGTGTTTCTTGTATTTGTATATCTGGTTCTGTTTTGTTTGTTTGTTTGTCTGTTCATTAGTCTCCTGTATTAAGAGAGAACATGTGGTATTTAATTTTTGCTGCCTGAATTATCTCACTAAACATGATACTCTCCAGTTCCATCCATGCTATCACAAATGGTAGGATTTCTCTCTTTCTGCTGCATAGAACTCCATTGTGTAAATGTACCAAAGTTTTTTGATCCATTCATCCACTGAAGGACACTTAGGTTGTTTCCAACACTTGGCTATTGTAAATAGCACTGCTATGAACATAGGGTTGCATAGGTTCTTCTGAATTGATGTTTCAGGATTCTTTGGGTATAATCCTAGCAATGGAATCACTGGGTCATAAGGCAGTTCTATTCTTAGGTTTTTGAGGAAATTCCATACTGTCTTCCATAGTGGCTGCACCAGTCTGCATTCCCACCAGCAATGCACCAGGGTTCCATTTTCTCCACATCCTCACCAGCACTTGTTTGTTGATTTGTTGATGATGGCCATTCTGATAGGTGTGAGGTGGTATCTTGTTGTAGTTTTAATTTGCATCTCTCTGATGGCTAGTGATGTTGAGCATTCCTTCATGTGCCTATGGGCCCTTTGAATGTCTTCCTTGGAGAAGTGTCTGTTCAGGTTACTTAATTTGTCATTCTTTCTATAGACCCTATGATTATTTCTTCCTCTGTTATGTGAACATTGAGGCTGAGATAGAGTAACATGCCCAGGTTTATACACCTAGCACATAGAAAGCTTGGAATTATTATCTGAACTATTGAACCTATTCTCCTGAAAAGTGGACTATAAAAAGAAAATCAGACAAATGTGCTCAGAGCATGTAATGTGACACTCTCACGCATAGCACACTAGAAATAAGTGTCAGAACATAGCAGATCTGAGTTCAATCACAGCTGTATCAGCTGTTAGCTGTGTGATTTGGCTGTTAATCATGACCATTTTCTGAACCTACACTTCTCAATTTGTAGGATGAGAAAATTTATGCATATCTTTTAATATTATTGTGAAGATTTAAGGACGAAATTGTAGGAGGTGAGTGGTACATTAAGTTATGGTGGTTTTTCAATGCTGGTAATTTTTGTTAAACATAACAATCAAACTTAAATAAAATACAAATATAATCTAGTTCTTCCATTTGCACATTTGTTTTAGAACTGAAATTAATATATAGGTATTAAGATATTAATCTTCATACATGAGCACCAAAATGAGAACATTTTTTTAAGGTGTGTTTGTAAAACTGTTACTTTAGTCATGGCAGTTAAATTATCTGCTGTATAGATAAAATAACTATATTTTACATATAAACAGGTGATTGCAGACAGTTCTTTCTTTTAGTGAAAAAATTTAAATGCCGTCTATTAATCAATTGGCTGCTTAAAAAATTGGAGGCCCCCCTTTATGAGTTTTATTATTGTTATAATGTTATGTGCTGGTAATATCACCACGTGTGAATGCAACGATCTCACCTTCCAAGGAACTTATAGTCAGATGGAGGAAGACAGGGCTGCCAACAACAAACCAAAGACAGGAAGAACCCTTCATTAGCAACACCTGCAGAGAAGTGGTATAGCAGGGACACTGTCATAAAGAAGGTGGCAATTATACTGCATTGAGGGATTTAAAAATATACCGAGACCAGAAAGACTTTTCAGGCAGAAGGCGCAGTACATGCAAAGTTTGCAAACCAAGCAACACACAATACCTTCAAGGAAGTATGGAAACTTCCACTGACCTTAACCCTATCGGCATTGGAAGCATGAGAAACTGTAGTCTTCAGAGGCCTGTAGATCTCACAGGCTTAGACCCTCTCCTGAACACAACCAGAGGCTGAATGTGTAAGCCTGTTTTTCTCAGATCAATTCCCTAGCTCTTGGTTGTTCTGGGACCTTCTCTTCATTGGAGTCACTGGGGGAGCTGTGGAGGGCACCAGGATTTGGGCTTTCACCAAGAACAACTGAATCAGAATTTCAAAATGAGGAGCTTACGCTCCGATGATGGTCAGGTGTGAATGGGGCCAAGAACCGCTGACTTGTTTTATTCTTACTGGGGTTAGATGCCAATAGATGGTAGTTAAGAATGAAAAATCTTTCTTTTTAGTAGGTTTAAAAAAAAATACTCCTAAGGTCACCTTCATTCTGCTGTCTATAAAATATCCCTTTGGTGTCTTAAGAGAAGAAATAAATTCAGATTTTCTACTCTGGTGTTTCAGCACTTCTAGAACAATCCTACATATGTCAAGTTATTCTTTACAATTGCCTATTTAGAGGAATTATGTCAAAGCTATTGTTTCAATCAGAGCTTTTAATCTTTTCCTGGTTGTTTGATATATATATATATATATATATATATATATATATATATATACACTTTTGTATTATATGAATGATAATTTGTGTATAAATCATACAATTGTTAATATTTATTACAATTATAACACAATGTGTTGACATACTATACACATTGTAAAATACAATAAGGAAATAAAGATGAAATAGGTGAAATATAAATTAAATAATAATTTAATAATTTAAAAACTTAAAAAGTCTAAAAACAGAAATAAAGGACTGATAACACAATTTAGATTGTTTCCTCAAGGCATTTGGGAAATTTCAAAAGGGACATCATTAGCAGAAAGCTGTGCAAGCCATTTATATTAAAGTCATTGATGGAAGTAAGTCTCCTTATGAACCAACCAGAAGAAATTGCTATTATCTAAATTAAAACATGATAGACACATAAAGATAAATGTTAGCTCATTGGTTAAGAAATTTATTTTTCTTCTTTCAGTTCTCTACAATTTTTGTTGTTTTCATGAGCAGTTTGTTTTTGAAGCTTTGAGATACCATTTATTACAAAATTCTTTGATTTTAGGGTCTATGTTTTCAGAATTTAAATTGTTGATAACAGACTTTTGAATATAAACTCTCTGTCTCTCTTATATTATATATATTATATGTGTGTATATATATATACACACATATATTCAAATCTGGTGGAACAAGTGCCATTTTTATTTTGTTATTCTGTTGATTAGTGAACTAAGCCAAACCTAGAAAATGCATAACTGGAAATAAATTGCAGATATTTAATTTTCCTTTCTGATAATGAAATAAGCACATAAGCACATTTAAAGAGAGAAAATAGCAGAAAATGAAAGCTAGTAAATAAGTTTCAGAAGCTTGAGAGCAGGTGGGCATTGTTTTACCAAGAAAAATAAATCCTGTATTTTCAATTGAAAAGCTGACAAAAATGAAAAATAGAAATTTCAATGAAATTACATAAAATAAGATGTTTACTAATTTTTAAAACAATGTGTCTATCAGTTGATTTGTAGAGATGTCCACAATATATTATTAAGTACAAAAGTAAACTGAAGAGAATTTAATGTAATATGCTGGGTTTTTTAAAGGTTTTATTTATTATTTTACAGAAAGTGGGGAGGGTAGAGAAACATCAATGTATGGTTGCCTTTCACCTGCCTCCAGCTGGGGGACCTGGCTGGAGACCCAGCTTGCAACCTGGCCATGTGCCCTGGCTGGGAATCGAACCAGCAACTTTGGGTTTGCAGGCTGGTGCCCCATCCACTGTGCCACCAGCCAGGGCATGCTGTTTGTTTTTAATTAAAACTCTAAGGATACATATACAAACACAGATGATAGAGGTTTTTAAAAAATATGATTATATAAGGTACAACATATAAAAGGGGCTATTAATGTCAGCATCTACATTGGAAAAGGAGGTAGTAAAATAAAAGAGGGACAGAGATGAGGGAAGCTAAGGGGAAATATTTAAAACAAAAATTAAAAGTATCTATTATAAAAATCCTACATAAGATATAATCCAATTTGTTTAGAATTAATTGTGTGAGGGATTTAACTTACACACTAAGTGGTAGTAATTGGAATTTTCTGTATTCATGTATTATCAAGTGATTTTATTCTCTTTGACTCTAGGATAAACATACAATGTTTATGAACATGTTTCTATCAAAACCTTTAATTTAGAAAAATAAATGGGTGTTTTTATTAAATTTACATTTTATTTAAAATTTATGCTAAGTACATAATATACCATTTATTGGCTGACTACCCAGTGCTTTTCCATGTGATAAAAGGATACAAAGGTGAATAAATCTTTAGAGCTTTTTATCATGCCTATCAAAATAAGCCAGTCAGAGAAAGACAAATACCATATAATCTCCCTCATATGTGAAACCTAATGAACAAAACAAACTGATGAATAAAATAAAACCAGAGACATGGATTCATGGATCAGACTGACATCTCAGAGGGGAGGGTTTGGGGGTACTGGAGATTAGCCAAAGAAATTAATATGTCTGGAAAAAAGTCCATTCACTGTTAATATAACGAGAATAGTTTGTGCAGCATTAATGTACCTGGCAGCCAAGGAGAGTAGATTGGAATGAGCATGTGTGAACAATGACAACTTCACTGTACTACGTAGAAGGGTCAGTAGACACCACTGAGTGAGCATGTGTACTGTGTGGCCATCACATTCAAAATGACCCAGTGAGTAAAGCAATGAATCTGCATCCAATTTTGCATAAAACTTGAACGTTCCTCCGCAGAAACTGCTTAGATGATTCAGAAAGCGCTTAGATGATTCAGAAAGCTTTCGAGGGTGATGCAATGAGTGCAGCACAAGAAAAAGCATAGCAAAATGCCTCAAAGATGGTTGAGAAACGGTTGAAAGGGATTCATGTTCTGGCAGGCCTTTGACAAGCAGAACACCTGTGAATGTTGAACATGTACAGGCTGCAACCAATGAAGACCGGTGAGCTGTGTGAGGTCCCAAGGTGCCTACTGTGAAAGGGAGTGAAGCATCATTGTCCTGTGTACAATGTTTCTGTATCTTGTGTCTTTTTCAATAAATATCTATTTTGCATATTATGGGGCTGGCTACTTTCTGGACATATCTCATGGACACAAGCTACAATATGCTGAAGGTCAAGAAGGTTGCTGTGGGGAACTTGCCAGAAGGGGAAAAGGCTGGGTGTGTGACAGACATGTGCAATAGTGTCAACAATAGAAAATTAAATATATATATATATATATATATGTATGTATCTTTAATGTATGTATTAGTTGAACTTTATTATACTCCTTTTGGAATTTTTATCTAACATGATATGGACAGATGTTTATATGTATTTCAAAGATTTATCCATGAGCCAGGAAAATATAACTTTAAAATATGTTTAATAATTATAAATCATTTTTAAATTATCTTGTTCTTTTAACCTAATTACTTATTGGAACTTATTCTAAACCTAGATACAAGTTTTCTATATTCTATATACTATTTATAAACAAACTCTTTAACAAGGAAAAACATGTTAGATATAATTCTATGCTGTGCAGAAATTGTGACATTAGAAACTTCTCCAAGGGATACGTAATAGTCGAGTTACTTTTACCCATCAGTTCCTGACTTGGGATGTCCTCTGTTGTCAATAGGCAATTAAAAGAGGCGGGAGGTCATAGTACTTAAAAGAACGGACATTCAACTTAAACAGAACTAGTTTCTGCTCCTGGTTATTTCAATCCCCTGGGTAAGTAAAATCTGACAAGTAACTTCACTCACCATGTTTCTTTGCACTATATCAAGAAAAACACAAATTCCACCTTTCAGAGTTGTTTCAAGAAATTAAAAATTGCTTGTAGTTATGAATGCAACTATACAATAAATTATAGCCTTTGCTTTTATTATAATCAGTGGTATTGTTATTACTAGTGATAGCAATAGCAGTTGTAATAATGGCTCAAGTAACAAATATAACTAAAAGTAGAATTTTATAACAATAGTGAAAGAATTACATAAGCTATTCATGTTTTGCACAGTTTATGAATATCCAAGGAGAGATTTCGAGGATTCAGTGAACTTTCTAAAATTTCATCTTCTATATGAAGCCTGAAATATGTCAAAGTTCCCTGAACTATGAAGAAAAGTGAAGAATAACTAAGGACAGTAATGATAACTCCAAAATTGTACTTCTACTTTGTTATTTGAAGTATGGGTCACTTCATGACACCAGAGCTTATCCCTGGTTCATAGTTCATTCATTTTACCTTTTTCTTAACGTTTATACCATTCTCTCTTAAAAAAAAAAAAAAAAAAAATTACTCCCTTGACACTGTGTGTGCAGCCATGGAGTGAGAACAGAAAACAGACTATGGAAGAGAGTGTTTGGGGGTGAACATTGGTGTGAGGTCAATGGAGGATAGGCTCTGCAGGAGAAGTCATCCTGCTGGCATCAGATCACAGAGTGACCTTATAGTAGGAATCAGAATTAGGGATTTTTTGGAAATAAAACAATATTCAGTCTACTATTTTTTATGTAATGAAATATTTAGGTATCAAACCACAGGTTAGAAACAAACACCCATTTGGACACACACTAGGTACAAGTCAAGGTTCATCTTAGGAGAATAACACTGTGTGAAAAATATCAGTACAATCTCAGAGGGGATCGGAATGTTTATGTTCTCCCATAATTCAGATGCTGACATCCCTATGCCTAAGGTGATGCAATTAGCAGGTGGGGCCTTTGCACCATGGTTATGTCCTGAAGGTGAAGCCTTTGTTAATATGATGCATATTCTTCTAGAGAGAATCTAAAGTGATCCCTTGTCCTCCACCATGTGAGAATGTAGTGAAAAGACTCAAAGCGAGAGTAGAAGGGGACCTTAATCTTGGGCTCCAGGCTCCAGAAATGTGAGCAATAAATCTCTGTTGTTTACGGACTCCCCAGCCTATGGTGTTTTGTTACAGCAACCAGAACGGACTGAGACAAATCGTTTCAGTGCCTCAGCTTCCTCCATCCTGCAGAGTAGGGTGTTTGGGTTGGGTTCTCTAGGTAATTCTTCAGAAAAGAATTTCCCATTCTAGTGGGGAAGTGTGGGCACCAGACCTGCAATCCTTTTGCTGAGATAGGGTCGAGAGGTTGAAACTGACACTCTCCTCTCTGACTTTGTCCTCCAGACACATCCACTTATCAACCAGAAAAGGCAGTTGAAACCCTAGTAGCCTTTCATGCCTATCCAGTTTAGTTCTACAGAGCCAATTCATTACTAATCCACCTTGGGGTAAAGAATGGAGAAGATCTATCAGGATTGCCTAAAAGGAAAAAAAAAAATAAAAAGATTTTGTCTTTTCTAGTAGGATATGACTCTGAATTTACAGTTGAAATGGAGAAAAGGAAATGATCATTGGAAATCAAAATATCAAGGCAAGGAGGGATCAGTGCATTGTGCGGCTCACCTAAGTGGTTGCTGAATTTATGAAGGTCTCTGGGTGATTTGAACAAGCAGAGTAAGGCCCGACTAAATCCATGACAAGCACGGATAAAGGAATGAAAACAAACGGCCTAGCAAAGGCAAGCAAAGAGATCATGTATCACAGCTCCACATCCTGTGGTACATGGGCTATAGGACTAGTGTTATATGTATCAGGTGAGAAACATAAAACGGAAAGTAGTTTTTACACAACAGCCAGCTTTGAGTTAGAAAACTGAAGAGAATGTTCAAAGAAAAGGCTGAGGACACAAAGGATCTGTGAGATTAAACAGATTCACCAACAGGCACCCATTGGTCTGAGGGGATTCTGATGAGATCTGGGGATGCCTTGAACCACCGTGACAAAAATCATGGTGATGATTGGTGACTGGAGAAGCTTCAACTCCAGAGAAGGTTTAATGTAAGTAGACATATGAGCAATGACAGTTTGTGAGGGAAAAGGAGGGAATGATTTATAATTTTTGGCTCCGTTCCTGAGTACAGTTTAATCTCGAGGTTGTAAGAGCAAATCTTTGGTGTTGAGGTCTGGTAGGGGATATTTATAAAAGTGACAAGTGAGAGCTGTTGTGCAAAGCAATTCTGTTTCAGCTGGGAAGGGGTGGGAAGTTTCTACCAGCAGGAGATGGTGACCTTAAAATCCAGGTGGTCCTATGAGTGGTGTCACTGCACAGGAGCTTTGTCCCCTAGCTGTCCCAGTGACACACATGTCTTTATGGGACTCACTAAGCACAGCTATAGACCTACTGTGTGCTTCAAAACTCATTCACTTGGGTACAAAGTGTACTTTACTTTTTAATTTATCCACTTTTTCCACTTCAGTAAAATGTTAACTAGCATTGTGGCTACTTTATGTTTTCAATATTTCCCTCTCAACAATTTGCAAAATGATTATAGTATAATAGAATAGTATTTATTATAATAAAATGCTAAAAATATTGAAGTTTTCTATGTAGTAGGAATATATCAATTGTCTTGAATGGTATTAAATACATAGAGTCCTCAAGTATGGAGATACAATATATTAAAAAAAAGAAGAAAAATTTTCATAATAGGTTTTCTTAACAGGTAATATATATTTAAAGTACCAAATGACTAAGAAAAGTTAACTCAAACACATTTAGAAAAGAATACATCAAATAATATCTTACTTTACTGCTAATAAATTTTGAAATTTATCAGCTTTCTGCCTGCCTGAGTCTAAATATATAGGATGAAGAAATATATTTCTACTCTAAGTAATGATGATGATTAATATTTTTTGCAAATGCATTTATGAAATATGTATTAAAAACTATTATAGCCCTCACTGGTGTGGCTCAGTGGATTGAGCAACAGCCTGCAAACCCAAAGGTCCCTGGTTCGATTCCCATTCAGGGCACATACTCAGCTTGCAGGCCAGTTCTCTGGCCAGGTCCCCAGCCAGAGGCAGATGAAAGGCAACCATACATTGATGTTTCTCTCCCTTTCTTACTCCCTCCCTTCACCTTTCTTTAAAAATAATGCATCAAACCTTTTACAAAATTTTTAAGTTCTAACAAGATAATTATTAAAAACAAACCTTTTATGTGATTTTGAATATTAGTAATATTTGAAAACTTAAGTTACCTACACACATGATACAGAACAATTTTTCATATTTTGAAGCTGTATCTTTTGTTTTCAAAAGCTCCATGATCAACATGACAATGGAGAGAGAGGCAGCAGACTCCTGAGACAGGAACCATTTCTCACTTGGCACCACTCTGTTCAATCCCCCGCCCATGTCTCTTTTTCTAGGAGTAGCAAAAATAACTTCAGATCAGGCAATAGAATGCTATGTGGCATTATGGATTTTACACAAAACAGTCTTTCCTTTCAGTTGGGTGTCAGTGGGAGATGAAATGCATGGAACTATAGAGATTTAAAGATTTTCTTTGTGAATGTTTATCTTAAGATATAATAAAATATTTTGTTTGGTGTATTTTCCCCACTTTACATACATTACTTTACCTCAGCATTAACAAAGAGATTTCTATAATGCATGCTTTTATTTAAAGGAAGAAGTAAGTATGGTAGAAATAAGTATAAAGGACCATATGAATTTTAAATGAAGTGTCTTTGCCTCAAAAAAATACTCTTAGTCTCCATGAAGAATTCACTAAGCTGTTCTTAACCATGTGTATCTATCTGGTCCTGGACAAGATGCATTAAGCTTCTTTTCTTCCTCTTCTCTTCCTTTATTTGTAGAAGAACAAAATGAAGTCCACTTTGTTGCTTATCTCCTATATGTTAAATTCAAAATTATTTAAAACCATGTACTACAAGTTCAATTGCCATGCATTAGTAGTTGGGGATATGTTAACCTATATTTTCTACCTGTTTGTCTTCCCTTTTAAGAAATAAATTTCCATAATGCACATACTTCAGATAGGCACCTCTATTATCTACACTTTATGGCTAAGCTACACCACTGGAACAAAAAGAAGTGGCAATTTTATTGTTATTTTTCTGCTGTGAGTTTTCATTTGAAGCATCACATTGGGTAGAGAGTCGTAATTCCCAGCCATACATTTCATACAACTATTAGTATAACTTCTTTTCAGAAGGATTTATCTGCTAATCAATACCCTTCTATTGTGCCATTTCCAGAAGTGCTAAAGGGACTTCTCTTTGATTGTACCGATTCACCCTCTCTAATGGCTGTGCAATATACAACAGGAATGTAACAGGTGGGTCACCTTCCTTTGTGGCTATGGTCGCGTTTCCAGAAAAGGTAAAAATCCCTCAGTTGTATTATCAAATATAAAGCAAAGTGTTGTAGCAATTTGAAATTATACTCGAAATCATTGGTGTTACTGAAAAGGAACGCTTTAAAGCATGGGAGACTAGATGCTTTTAAGTTACTGTTTCAGGATTTTATGTTAGTTCCTAAACTCAGAGAGGCAGATAGCAATTCATTATTGTCAATAATAAAACCTGGATGGTTTCTCTTTTCTCAAACTTGGAGTTTGGGTCCGTGGTGGTGAGTTCTGCAGAGACTACGCACGAAACCTCTTTTGAGCAAGTTCTCTCCACGTGATGTGTATTTTTGACAGATGATTTACAGGTTAGACATGCTGTGACCTTTCTCTCCCAATTGCAAACAGATTAAAGGAGCTGATTAAAGGAAACTCCGTGCGCTGGGTTGTTTTCTCTGACGGGGGTCCTGGACAAAGCCCTCCTGTGGGAGGCCTCCCACTGCATTCGCTTGCAAATCACCGTGCCTCAGGAGTTGGGGACTGCCCCAGCCCCAGCCCCAGCCCGGGAGCCCTGCAGTGCCTTCCGGGCAGCCTCTTCCCACGCGAGCCGCCAGCTCTTACTAATCAGAAACGCTGAATGGAAACCAATCAGATAGAGTTCCTTGGGCTTCAGCTTCCTGCCTGCCTGAGTTAAAAGTGATGCTCGGAGAGGGAGGCACACTGAGATGCAAGAAGATTCCGCTGTGAAGACACTATAAGAAGAGGAGGGATAAGGCAGTGCCACATTGTTGCCGGGATCGCCAGGCTCAACTCGGTTCCGTCGCTCAGCACAGTAAGTGCTCTTTACTTGGCTTGCAAATATGACCTATTCATTATTCAGTTGTTTCCTTCCTGATAATGAAGTAGAGCAAATACTGCTTTTCTCCCAATAGCTCCGTATCTCCTTTTCGCTCCAATCATTTGGATCAGGTAAGAATACATGTTGTAGTATCTGAATAAGGTATTATGAAAATGTTCCGGGGGAAAAAAAAACTTACAAGCGTTAGTTTCTTATTTTACTTTTACAAAACTGATAGGTACTCAAGGTGTCATCGGAGTGCTCAAATTTGCATATGGAGCATTGTTATAAAAAATAAACCAAACTTTACATTGTCAGTTGATTTTAGTGGCTTTGAATTACTCACGCATTAATGGGCTTATGCATATTATTATTATTATATTAATTTGACCTTGTTTTTCTCATAGTTATTTATTTGAGTCAGAACTGTTAAAAATAAATACATCTTTCTCATAATTTAAGAAGGCCTTATTTCTTTATGTTTAATGTTAAAATAAAGTATTATATAAATAATATAGATGGATGATAGGTAGATAGGTAGATATGACAGATGATAGAGAGATAGATACAGAAACATATAATATCATGATTATGAGATCACTTTACCTGGTAAAGGTTTATTTAAATATTTATTGTTCTCACTCAGGTCAGCATTCTGAATGGGTGCATTGGTTGGCTCTAATTGCTTTCCATTATGGTAGGCAAATATATCCTCATGTGAAAATGACTGGATCAAAACTAGAGGAGGAAAAGAGTCTCAAAAGCAAAATTGCATGTTTTATCTGATGTGACATGGAAAATGCCTTGATTTGATGAAGCATTGTTTTTCATTCTTTGCTTACTCAGTATAACCATTTATATCAGTTAATATTTAAGCACATTAATCTCAAAAGATATTATAAATTTTAATGATAAAGTTATTAATATTCTACAGAATTTAGTTAATATTACTAACACTGTTTGTTCTTGGATTCTATCTTCAACAGCAAAGGTGCAGTAAAATAAATACAATCACCTGCAGTAGCTAAGTTCACATTTATTTTCATGATGAACTTTTAATGAGGTTGTAATGAACTATAGAGTTGAGGAGAAATTAAAGTCCATTTTGGAGACTTGTTGTCATTTAATATTTTGTTTTAAAGATCTATATGATTACTAATACATTTTTGAACTCTATGTTAAGTACGAGCAAAATGAGGGATTATGTGGTAGCCAAAAAATTGTAACTTTTGCTTGAAAGTTTCTTTTTACTTTATCTGTGGCATTGGAAGCATTACCCATCTTCAACCATAGCCAGCTTAGAGTGAATTTGATCATTCACTGTTGTTAACTTGGGGGAAAAAAATATGATTTAAACACCTCCTGCAGACAATAGAGGATAAAATCTATTTTCAGATTCAGACACTGCTTCATTGCCTAGGCAATACTATGTCAAGTGTGGAATACATTTGTGCAACTACAAAACTGGTTAAGTCAGGTTTGACTGGTAGATTTTTGAAAGATAAGTAACATGAAATAACATGCTATTCCAACATATACAAGCAAAAAACTTGGATTTAACATAAGGAGCTTGCATTTGTGATCTTGTCATAGAACATATTATGGATTTAACTGCACTTTTTTTCTCAAAGGAAAAACAAAACATGCACTTAGACATATGCTGAGATTTTAAAATACTGTCATCTCTGCATTTGTTTTGAAAAATGAGAAAACGTAAGATAAAGTGCATAGAATGATCAAGTGTAATACTGTAAATAATGAATACAGAAATGCTGTTGAGAAAGCCGATTAGCAGTAACAATTTAAAAGTAATTCACCAACTATAAGTCAGATGTATTTAGTAGGAATAATGAAGCAAGTCATTTAAGAAAATAATTTATAGAAATATAAGAGATGTTAAATATAAGTGATGAAGTGATGGTTTTTAAAACATTTTGAAATGGTTTACATAATTATGCCACCATAATTATATTAATTGCATAACTGAAACAACAATGTCTTGTACCATTGCCTATTGTAATGAGATCACAATATCAAAGTTGGCTTTGAAATGACATTTTAAATGCTGTGTTGCTCAACTTGACACATTGCATGTTGGCTCTGAAGCTCTCTGAGTACCACCTTGTATAGAGATTTCATTTGGTAATTTCCTGTGACCCCAGTATATGCAAAGTTTAGCCAGAATGCTCATTCACTCTTCTGTGATATAGTCACCAAAATAATTTTTATAAAGTTAATTGATTTTTTTTTCTACTGGCTTACCTCTCTATACATATTAATAGTGATTTGAGGTAGATACATGTTTTCTACAATATTTGTGCTATGGGTAGGTGCAGTTAATGAAAATGCTTTGGGTAATTATGTAACAAAGTAAGTGAGCAATATGGCAATATATTGTATGGATGAAAGTATAAATTAAGGTAAAATTTAGCTCAATGACTAATCTGAGTGTGTAACTTGCCCTCTATGAAAATGAACAGTCTAGATGGATGATTATTTAGCATTAATAAAAATGCTTCAATGTAAAAGATCATTAATTTGCTGTTGTTAAGGCTAATTTTGTTGCATCAAATGAAAATTTAAATGTAATTTATAAATAAATCTAACATTGAAAAAACTGAGTGTGATGCTTAAGAAATGTCCAATATGATACTTTAAATATTTATACTTCTGATCATATATTTTTATTTTATATTATTCTTTTTTATTTGGTATTATTTATAATATCAAATCATAGTAATATTAATTGAAGAGTAAGTTTACTTATGATAAAGTATTTTATTATAAAGAACTCTACTTAGTTTCTTGGGTTGGGTATTTCACTTTTTAAATTATCTATTCAAATAAAATGAAAATTTCTTGAGGAAGGATAAAATCTGTTAAATAGGAACAAAAGAACATTGGTTTTAATTAGTTTTGTTTACTTTTATTTGACACTGATTTATAAAAAGGACCATTTTTATTGTAGAACATAAGACATGTGTTTTGAGGTAAAGCAGTTTTTCTTTTTATTTTGCACAATTGTTTTCAAAAATTAGTTGTGTCTAAAAATATACTCCCCCAAAGTTTCTAAATATTTATGGTGTTATCTTATTTAGGTATTTACATAAATCCTAGAACTTTAGAAATGGGACTTTTACCACCTCCAACTCTGATGTGACTCAAGAGTACTAAGGATTACAATATCAGGTTATATATCCAAGGCTGTCAAATTGTATATGAAATTTATACACATGCACGCACACACACACACACACACACACAGAGAAAACAATGATTCCTGGATTGTTTTAAACATCCTAAAAAAGTTTTTATTTTATTTTATTTTGATATTTTATTATGTTTATGGTTCATTTCACATGCATCTTCCCGAAAGCACCATTATTCTCATCATTAAAATATAGTGAAGAATGCACAGTGAGAAAAGTGTCTTTACAGTACTTTATATATTTTCATAACAATCATAATGAGTTAATGCACTTGTCTCTAAATTTAAGGCTAGTAAGAGATGGTCTTACAGCCATGTTTAGAATGCAAAGTGTCTAAATAAAAGCACTATCTCTGGAGAGTAACCAAGATGCTTTCCAATGGATCTCCCTATGAAGAGTAAATGAAAACTTCATTTGGTATTATTGCAGTGGTGGCAGCAATGGTGGTGGTGGTCATTGTGCGTGTGTTTGTGCGATATTTATTTACTTTTATGAGAAAAGGTAGGGAAAAGGAAAAAACCTGAATGTTTCTTAAGGTGGTATTTGAGGATTTTCTGTTTTCTTTTTCTAGTTCATTACTTTGCCAAATTACAAATCAAATCCTGGCTGGTGTGGCACAGTGGATAGGTGCTGGCCTGCAAACCCAAATGTCGCTGGTTCATTCCCCAGTCAGGGCACATAACCAGGTTGCAAGCCAGGTCTCCAGCCAGGTCTGTAGCTGGAGGCAGGTGAAAGGCAACCATACATTGATGTTTCTCTCCCTTTCTTCCTCCCTTCCTGCCCTTCTCCATGAAAATAATGAATAAAATCTTTTAAACAATTATAAATCAATTGTAGGAGGAATGAGTGCTCTCATCTGATACTCTCTATTTCTGTTCATGAGCAAGATAATTCTTCATCTTTCTAATGAGTCAATGAAACACCAGAGCATACGGTTATTTCATCAGGATGAATTAAAAAGCCTGCCACTCATGATTTTTTGAGAATGGCTTTAGAGTTGTCCTGTGAAGGGCATAGATGGCCTCGTTATATTTTTTTGCTCCAAATTTAATCAACCTAAAATTGAAAATAATGTCACTAGCAGTTATTATTTAATTTTGATTGTAAAAATGAATGTTTCTTAACATATTGTAAGAACTACATAATCCTCACAAAATTTATATTGGAATATGCTAAACTCACCAAACTTTATGTAAAATGAATAGTGTACCCAATGCATAATGGACTTTTTCCTCATATTTACTAAAATAGGATCTTAAGAAAGCCAAGAAAAATAAGAAACAATATTACAAAAAGTTGCTATAAGAGATAAAACAACACATGTACACAGTGTGTCATCTAAGAAAATAAACACTTAAGAATTCACCTTCTGAGACATCTGTAAACACAGTTTCGTCTTGGTTGTAAAGAAGAAGGATCTCAATGTAAAGTATGTACTATTTATGTAAAATAAGATCTATTTATAGAACTGGGATATTAACTCTAAAAGTTTTCAGTGGGAGTATTTCCCCTGAAAATCAAGTAACTTCTTTTACCTACTTTTTCCCTAGAATTCAGGTTACCATAATAATTTACTGTAGCTGTCAGAAGTACTTTCACAATATCCACATCCATGTGCTATATTATTTTACAATGCAAAGGCTCTATCAGAGATTCAAAAAATTATAATACCTTTTATACTTTATTGGGAATTAAACCACAGTTGAATCATCCAAGAAAAGTTAAAGGTGAAATAAAATGTCACATCTATACATTTATGATTTCATATCTTTGTCTATAGAGCTGCATCTATACTTGTGTTTTTATTTAAATTTCTGCATATGTGTGTCTGGAAGTAAAGCTGTATTTATGTATAGCTTAAATATATATATGGAAAATTAAAAAGAATAACAATAAATTATTTCAATGTATAAATTTATTATAGTCTTTAAATTGTTACAATAGTATAATAGTAAACATTAATGTTAACTAAACAATTAGAGATATTAGATGATGAACAAATAATAAAGTAACAATGGAAACTTGTTTTAATTTGGAAAAATTTTAATTCAGTTGTAGTCCATCTGTTATGGCTGATTTGGATACTTTTTTAATTAGGGGGAATTAGGCTTACATTACTTTAAAAGTGTAACTGGAAATAATCATTCTTCATTTAATGCCCACACTCTTGAAGATCTAAAAACACCATATATATATATATATATATATATATATATATATATATATGTATGTATATTTCCCTGGCCAAGTGTGGCTCATTTGGTTGGCAAGTCATCCAGTAGCCCTGAAGGGTGGTGGGTTGGATGATTTCTGAACTGGAACACTTAGATTGTGGGTTCGTTTCTGATCAGGGAGCATAAAGAAGGCAACCAGTTTTGTTTCTCTCTCTTCCTCTTTCCCTTTCTCTCTTAAAAAATTTTTAAAAATATACATGGCTAAAGATAAAATGTGTATATACAAATAAATAATGTCTTTACCCATTCATATGATAGATTGTAAAGTGCTGTATTAAGCATGAATAGCAATGCTATCTCATACCATATTATGTAAAAAATTATGTTATCAATATAGCAGAACATGAAATCCTCATTATTTTCCTTTGTTTTGTATAATGCAAAGGAATCACATTACATCACGAAGCTTGAAACTACTTGATCATGTTCCCTCCCTTAGGGTCAGTCACTTGACATTTTGTATTTGTTGTGTGAATGGGTAAGTTAATTCTTTGCTTACTTGGAAGTATATATTGTATTAAAACTATGATACTAAGATTAAATAGTGTTGCCTCATATATAATAACAGTGCACAATAAATAAAAAACAAAGATACAACTTTTTATTACTGCCATTCCTTCCATGTTAATATTATAACCAAACCTTATAAATCAACTATGCATACAGTTATGCTGAGCAGGGATTAGAATAGATTTATCTGTTAGAAGATACATATTTTTCCTTTTTCTCCAAATCTTTCCAGTTTATCTAGATGATATTGACATGACATTGTATATGTAGTTTGAATTCAGCTATGTTTTTAATACAAGAATATTAAATAATATCCAGATTTGTATTTCTGACAATAATTACTCTTCCAATAACTAAATAATTACTGCAGCATTATCATAATAATTATGATTATGTATGCAAAGCATATTTATATTTTTTGTTTAGTTTAAAATTGAGATGCTCCAATACAATCATTAACAATGAAGAATGTAATTATATCTGCAATAAATATATTTTTCTTTATAATTAAAATTAACTTTGGCCAGTTAAAAATAGGGAGGTCTAGTAAAACATGAATGGTAAATATAAGAATTATAAACTTATATTTTTAATATTGTAAGGTTACTTTAGTACATTAAACTTATTTTTAATCAGCCCTGTCTCTATGTATTTATTTTTCTACATCTAAATAAACAGGTATTTAAATAAGAATGATGTGTATCAAGCTCACTATTTTGGACTTGAGGACTTATGGCAAGTCTAGTTTTTAATAGCTAACATGGAAGATTATTTTATTTATATATAAAAAAAAAGGTTCAGCTTTGCAAAATTTTTATGATTCTAGAAAACAAAGAGGATAATTGCTTTGATAGAATTTTTAAGCATATGTATATATCAGGAAACAACTTGATCTTCCAGTTACTTATACCCAAAGAGGAATATTGAAACTGATCGAGACCAAGTGATATAGAATGAACAAAGACAATGAAGTGGTGGGGTCCCCATGCAGACTCAGGGGTAGAGTATCCCCATGATCTGAATTTATAATGATGTCATCATGGATCTCTGATGCCTCCCAGACCCAAGCTGGTTGGCAGTGTCCCACTGCCTTTGCCATCTCCACAGCCCTTTACTTAAACATGGGTGTGGAGGTCCTTCTTCGGGGCGCTTGAACTGAGTTGTGTTTATGGAAGTGTGAGATTGAAATGGAGCTTTAAACATATCCAGGGAGAAACAAAATGTTATTTTATAATAGAAAGTGTCACTTGGATATGCCTTATGCTGTATTTCAACAACCGTATTTATAAATTGCACTCTACTAAAATTATAGGAAAATGTGAATAAACAATCCATATGAAAAAAGTATGAAGAAATTCTACCCCAGAATGAAAATTTTGTCCAGATTACAGGTTTGGACAAACATATTTCTAACTCTAAATCATATCTTACTCTACAAACATTTGAAAACATATTTTGAAAAATAAGTAACTATTTGATCATTATAAAATTCTATACATATTCATACAATACAATGACTTTCTATAAATGAAAGATGCTTTATAAACTATTTTCTACAAATTTGAAGTTTTAGAGACCTGTCAATGTAATTATATGATGATTGAATTATTTTTATTCCCATTAGAGTGGCTGGTGTCAATAAATTGTGATGCGTTATTTCTCAGGCAACTTTTATTATTTATTTATTTATTTAAAAAGATTTAAAAAAAATATTATTATTTTTAGAGAGAAGGGAAGGAAGAGAGGCAGAGAGGGAGAGAGGCATCAATGTATGGTTGCTTTTCACCTGCCTCCAGCTAAGGACCTGGCTGAAGACCTGGCTTGCAACCTGGTCAGGCTACTTTTAATTTCTTGTGCTTTCCTATGTTCATTGCAACTTTAGTCTTACTGCGTCATGTTTCCATTTTGCTTAGCTTCTTCCTAATCACCGCTTTCCCTCCTGCACTTCAAAGACAGAATCTATTGGACTGTAAGTGAGCATCCTTCTTAACTGGGTTGGCACTTCGTGGAGATGAACTGTAATAGGAAAGTAGCTTTTACAACACGAGACACTCCCTAGATACAGAGCTAATAAAAATTAGTCATTATATTCATGGACAATTTTAGAAATTCTGTTCCACCTCTCCCTACCTTTTACCATCTAACTAACTGAAGGTGAGCTGCCTAGTGTGTTGAGAACGAACGAGATTATAATTCATTCAGGAGAGATCAATAGAATAAGAACGCCTGCTGCTTCTGACAGGAGAGTTTGACTCTAAGTTCAGGAAAGCAGTCCTGCATATACACACCTGCCTGAGAATTTGGGAGAATCATAAAAAAAATGTGGGTCTTGAAAATCTAAGGCTATCCTTTTATATGAAATGTTCATGAAGTTTGTTGTGTGTGTGTGTGTGTGTGTGTGTGTGTGGATGTGGATGTGTGCGTATGTGTGAAGAGAAAAATTGGCAAAGTGTTTTAATATTGACTGCGCTAGGCCTCAGGCATTCCCGAATCAATGCATACAGACTTCTCACATTAAGAAGCTGACCTTGTGTTCCACGTCCAGGTAGTAGAAATGCTCAGTCCACCTTCCAGTTTGCAAGTTAAGTAGAAGCTCTGCTTTCCTTTATGCCAGTACCAGAAAATAGTATCCTAAATGCATGCCGGCTCATTGTGAGGTGTAGTTGGAATCCTATGTGCAGCCTTTACAGTTGTTTTTATTTTTTAAATTCACAATCAGAAAAAAAGTCTTCAGATTGTCTGCAATAACTAGTTAAATTATCCACCGGCTATTTCATTTTCTGACCTTTGAATTTACTTGTTATTGACCCCTTGCTATGTTTTAGGCTCTTTACTGTGGGCAGCACGTGTGTGAGACTTGCACATGGAAATCCCAGTTGCCTTCAAGCCATTTTAGATGTTAGAGATTCTCTTTTTGCAGTATAGCTTGGGACTAATCTTTATTCCACCACTATCTAGGGGCATTAAATCTATGCAAAGAAAACTTTGTGCATGCTATAGTTTCTCTTTCATAGGAACATTCCTCATTACTTCAAATTAAAAATAAGTCACATTTTACAGACTGGTTACCCTACGTAAAATGAACTCTTGTTTGGTATTGTACCGAAAACTGAAATAGGTGATCCCGATATGAAATACAAAGTACATAATAGTGGAACTATAATTCCCTTTTAAAATATACTTTTTAAATTAACCCAAGACTGTATTTTCACTTCTCACTGCTGCCAAAGATATACACAGAAAAAATGTATTTATGATTTTTTTTATTATCTCTTGTAAGATAAAAGATGTTGCATTGCCACATATTGTATTGGTCTTTTAGTGTCTAGCATTTGGGCTAGCCTTCTTGAAAGAACCTTAATATCTCCTCACGTACTAGTATACCATTTTAATTGCTCACTTAGGCAACAATTTATTTAACTACTGCTACATTTCACAAGGTGTAATTTTGTAAATTAAAGATATTCCAAGTAACCATCTCCCCACTAACATGCAGCCCACACCCCATCATATCTAGAAATAAGTCAGCACTACTCAGCCTTGAATCTAAGCCTTCAGCAATTAGTTTTAACTTATATTTTACTTTATTTTTCCTGCTAAATTCTGAGTTTTAAAAAATGGTCCCGGCCTTAAGGAGCCTAGAGTATAGGTTTTTAAAAGATCAAAGTTATTCTGAAATCTTTACAAAAATATTATACTTATGATTTAGAATATGTATGAAGTTGAGAAACTCCTTTAATGTCTTGGAGCACCAGGAACATCTTGTGTGAAATTAATATGTTAACATCACCTACACTGCAATATATTATGAGAAGCTACAATAGATTGTTCCTATAATTTCTGTTTATTATTATTATTATTATTTAGAATGTTGTTTCTCAGATTCATTATATCTAAAGAGTCCTGAGACTCTCAATGTAGAAAAGCATGAGAGAGACTTGCTTAATCAGTTGACTAATTTCACTATTCTTTAATTTAGATAAAGCAAATCTGGGTGACTTACAACATTTTTAATGTAAATATTAATATACATCATGTGATTTTAAGGTTGACATGACATACAATAGAAATACATTTTTTGAATAAT
Source organism: Noctilio leporinus (assembly GCA_004026585.1). NCBI lineage: Eukaryota > Metazoa > Chordata > Mammalia > Chiroptera > Noctilionidae > Noctilio > Noctilio leporinus. The sequence continues at coordinate 80,063 of PVIW01001816.1, read as the reverse complement.
GTTGCCTTGTCAATTTATATTATATTAAAATTAATGTGGGCCCTGGCTGGTGGCACAGTGGATAATGCAGCGGCCTGTTCATGCAAAGGTCACTAGTTCAGTTCCCCAGCCAGGGCACATAACCAGGTTGCAAGCCAGGTCTCCAGCCAGGTCTGTAGCTGCAGGCAGGTGAAAAAAGGCAACCATACATTGATGTCTGTCTCCCTCTCTGCCTCTCTTCCTTCCCTGTTCTCTAAAAATAAAAGTAATAAAATATTTTAAAAAATTAATGTGAATACTAATCACAAATAGAATACTATAAAACTTATTGCTTTAAGTATGAATGAGTGCATTATACCTGAGTCTTAGAGATATGAATTATGAGAGACTTTTAAATCAATGATATAAAGTTTCATAGTATTTCACATCTCACATAATTTAATGCCATATATTTAACTTTCCTTTTCTACCAGTTTTATGGTTGTCCCCTTTTATTCTTTGAATTATATTAATGCCTATGTAGTAGATGACATTCATAACCTTAAAATGAATAAAGCTTATAATGATAGTTTATTTGTGTGAGAATGTTACTATAATTTGAAAATTATAGTTCAAACCTAAATAGTAATGATTGTTTTGAAATAGTAATGAATGTTTTGAAAAACATTCACTAAAATGAACTTGGAAGTTCTATTTGTGATGAATAGTAATGATTTGATAACTTATGCTTAATCTTTATAAAAGAGAAATATATTATTCAAAGAATATAAAAATTATTATATTATTTAGCAAATTTGTTCTATAATCATGTATTAGTGCCCAATACTTTTTCAACATTTACCATGCACATTTTTCTGGTGCTGAGGTTATAGTCATGAAAACAATACAAAATGTTTACAATTACAGGCCCCAGCTGTTGGCACAGTGGATAAGGCACTGGCATGAGAACCCAAAGGTCTCTGGTTTGATTCCAAGTCAAGGCACAGAACCAGGTTGCAAGCCAGATCTCCAGCCAGGTCTATAGCTGGAGGCAGGGAAATAGCAACCATACATTGATGTCTTCCTCTCTGCCTCTCTCTAAAAATAATTAAAGAATCTTTAAAAAAAAGTTTACAATCACAAAAGTGTCCACTCTAGAGTAGTGACACAGATAATAAACAAATATGGGAGAGATGAATGCTGAAAAAGTAGGCAGTGTGGTGGACAGTCACTTAAAGGGATGAGTGGACCTTCATCAAGGTGGTGAAGGAAGGTTTTATTTTTAAATACTTAAAAATATTTATGTTTAGAGAGAGGAGAAGGGAGGAAGAAATAAAGGGAAAGGAACATTTAATGTGTCGCCCACCCAGGGACCTGGCCTGCAGCGCGGACATGTACCATGACTGGGGGTCAAAATGGTGACCTTTTCATTTGTAGAGCAATCCCCAGCCCTCTGAGTCATGCCAGTCAGGTTTGAGGGATTGCTTTCAAGGAGGTGATATTTGAATTGATTATAGAAAGAAGGAAATATTATGAGAAATATCATCTTTACTAAAAGAAATAGCAGTTTTGTCTGGCTGGTGTGACTCAGTGGATTGAGTGCTGGCATGAGGACAGCAGGGTTGCCGACCATTCCTGGTCAGGTCACATGCCTGGGTTGTGGGCCAGGTCCCCAGTTTGGGGCATGTGAGAGGCAGCTGATGGATGGATCAGTGTTTCTCTCTCAAATTGATGTTTCTCTCCCCCTCTTCCTTCATCCCTTCTCTTTTCTCCAAAAATAAATAAAACATTAAACAAAAGTAGTAGTCTCACAGATTCTGATGTGTTAACAAACTTTGCTAATTTTATACTCTAATCCTAATTCAATTATTTTAATTTATAAACACTACATTGTTACATTATGTTTATTTAGATATAACCATAGCAATAATAATGTCAACTAAACATTTTTTATGTTTCATAGTAATACTATGTATGTTAATAGCAAATAGCAACCTGCATCCTTGAATATTTTTGCTTCATTAAATAAGTGGTTCCAATATAATATATTTATCTTTTATGTAAATAAAGTTAGACTCTTATTAAAAACTACTATGTATATAGTGGTGGAAATTTCAGACAGCTACTGTAGAATGTTTAAATATTTGATATGAATGTACAAATATTTAGTTCTCTAGTTTCTAATGGTTTTAAGTAGAAAACTCACTTAAGGCAGGGAATGTGCCTTATTTTAAGGAGTACATTCATCGTTGTTATTTATCACTGTATTTTTCTGCATCAGTATCTATAATAATAAGGTTCAGTTGGCCTTACAACTCTCCAAAAATCTGGAATTTTTAATATAATTTATCCTCCTTAATACTGAATATTGAGGGTGATTCTGTCTTTAGTATTTTTTTATTTTTCATTTTAAAGATTTTATTACTTTTATTTCTAGAGAGCAGGGAAGAGAGAAAGAGGCAGAGAGAGAGAGAGAGAGACATCAATGTATGCTTGCCTTTTTTCACCTGCCTCCAGCTACAGACCTGGCTGGAGACCTGGCTTGCAGCCTCATTATGTACCCTGGCTGGGGAATCAAACCAATGACCTTTGGGTTTGCAGGCCAGTGCTTTATCCACTGTGCTACCAGCCAGGGTGATTCTGTCTTAAAGTCACTGGGGACAGCATGATCTACTTTAGAATTCCCTCAAATGTTTTCAAATGTCGATTCCTTCATATTTGTATGATTTTATCTTAAACATAATTTTCATATTTTTAATATATTTCCAAAAGAAATAATCTAATTATGTGACTGCAACCTTCTAATCCTGAAGCTCTGCTGTCCTACAGGTTCTACTCTCATCATTTTGTGTTGTATGCCACTCCAACACACCTCTGTTTTTTCTTTCATTTTTACCAATTTCCTCCTTTAGGTAATCTCAGTTACATTTTCTAAGACAATTGTATAAGTCTAAATGGTGTTTCTTTGTACCAGGACTCTAGATAGTCCTTTGGTTGGTATTCAACATATTCCTAACCACATTTGAATTAGATGTCTCCAGTTATTTTCTTTTGGGTCTCTGATACATAATGCATTTGCTGAAAAACTGACTTTTGACCTCACAAGGATTAGTTGGACACCTTCTTTAAAGGCCCTGTCATCATGGTACTCACTGTATATTAGTAAGTCCACACTATTTATGCAAAGTAAAAAGTATGACAATATTCTTCTTCCCAAATAAGGTGCAGGTAATATGTTTCTTGTCTTACGGAATGGTGTTCATTTTGGTGACAATGTATTTTATAGTTATCAAACAAACTTGAAAATGTGCCTAATTTAGAGTTTTAATATTATATTCTAAAAACTTACTGAATAATTTCAACAAGAATAAATAACAGTGTGTTTTGGATGAATCATGTTCAGCTAAATTACTCCCTCAGTTAGTTCTACATTCCATCATTATGAAACTGATTCATCTACCCTATTGGAAGTATGGTATTTATAACTTTCAGTCTGATGTTAACTCAAGAATGTTTAACTCCCTGTTTTCCATTCCCCAACCCAAATCTGCTTCTTCTTTGGGCTACAGAATAGGGAATAAGTCATGTTTATTAAAATATTAAGGGTGAGATTTTTGACCCAGATGTACCAAGTCATCATGCCTTGCCTCCCCTATGATCCCAACAAATTTATTTTATTTTCCTAAATTTCAGTTTTCTCGCATGAAATGTGGATAATTATAATAATTAAGGATGTTGTTAAGAATGATTATGATATTACACACATCAAAGTGCTTATCATCATAGCCACTTAATAAATATTAATTTTGCTTACTATTATTATTATATTCACAATGTACTAAAACTGTCACTTTATAATACAGTTTCTAGAGAATTTTACTATTGTATTTGGGAATACTAGTTACAATTATTTGTACACATCTCAGGACTTCCCCTGTTTAGACTTTTAAAACAAGGTAGAAAATGAAAAATAATTATACCTTCAAATAATTGATTCAAAAGGTGCTTTTGGCTGCTGCTAAGATACTTGATAAAGCAACATATATTCTCAAAAAGAAAAAAAAAATTATACTAGCTTTTAAAAATACTATAATCAGCAGTGTAGGAGTGACAATGAGAACATATTGACAAAAACTGAAGATACGTTGTTAAAAATTATGTAGGCAAACATATTTTCAAAAGGCATGGAACACTGAAAAAACACTCCCAATTATCAGAATATAAAAATATCTTTGAAAATGTATTTAAACTACTGGTCTTGGAAAAATATTTGTTCAGTGTTAACTATTAATGAAGATAAGGCCAAGTTATCATAATGATTTCTACTATTACATGTTATTTTTTAATCTTTCAATGCATTTGAGTCATGTTTCCTTTTCTTTGCCCTGTCTTCTTTGTGTACATTGTCATTTTTTGTGAAAATTTCATTTATTCACTTTTTGAGATATAGGAAGGCAGAGAGAAAGAGAGGGAGAGAAACTGCAATGTGTGGTTGCCTCTTGCACACCCCCAGATGTGGACCTGGTGCTCAACCCAGGCATGTGTCCAGGCTGGGAATTGAACCAGTCACTCTTTGGTTGGCAGGCTGTGCTCAATCCTATGAAACACACCAACCAGGGCTTACATGCTATTTTTAAATGTAAAAAGTTCATCTTATAGAATGTGATCTCCCCCCTTAGAAGTAAGATTTTAAATTAAGGAAAAAGTGCTTTAATATAATCAAGAGTTACAACAGCAGGAAGGACCTAACTGACATTTGTGGGGAGGTGTTTGTTGTTGTTTTTCTTTTTTTTTTTTAGGATTTTATTTATTATTTTTAGAGAAAGGGGAAGGCAGAGAGGCAGATGGGGAGAAACACCAACGTATGTTGCCTTTCACCTGCCTCCAGCTACGGACCTGGCTGTAGACCTGGCTTGCAAGCTGGTTATGTGCCCTGACTGGGAATTGAACCAGTGACCTTTGGGTTTTCAGTCAGGTGCCTACCCACTTAGCCACCAGCCAAGGCTGACATTTGTTTTAGTAGACTGATTTTACAGGTAAGGATAGCATAACCATGAAAAAATTGCTTAAAGTTATTCAAGAGGAGAAAATCAGAGTACAGCCCAAGTCTCTAGACATAAATAGTGTTAAAAACACCTTATACATAAATATTATAATTTTCACAAATTATTTTTGGTTTCTAACTCTTTATATGTGAAATTTGGCTTTATAGTAAGCATATGTAGCCATAGCTAAAAAATCACTACCATTTGGTTGACCACTGTGATTGAGCTTTCTCCACAAATCTAATTGAAAAGTAGAATGAATCAACTGGATCCTGCATGTAGAGAAGGAAAGCTAAGTTTATTCCACATCTATGCCATCTGTGTTGACTATTTGTTTACTAAATTTTATGTGGTGGAATTACCATTTAACCTGGTGTAGAGAGAAGAACAGTGAATCGGTGTGTATAGCTTTACCACTCTAGATTTAATTTCTTCACTTTTAAAATGGCGGAGAGAGACCAGAAGACATTTAAGGGTTCTTTCAGGGCCAAGGTCAATTGAATCTTTTCTTGAAAATAGTTATATGTTTAACTTTCAATTGTTTCTGTAACAAGCTTCAATCTTGCAAAAAATGAATAACTAAACAATAGAATTACTGTGCTTCAAAATGTGAAAAAGTCTGGTGTCATGTTTCATCCCTGGTTCTGGTGAAGACCTTTCCTGAGTTGTGGGTTTCTCTGTGTTGGTGTCCAATTTAGTAACCAATCTATTGTATCTGTTCAGAGAGCCTTCTTCATGTTGCCTAAATTTCTAACACTAATATCAGAACTTCCATATATACAAAGAATGGGTTTGAATTCCATTTTTATCATACATACTCAGAAATGTACTTAGTTTAGTGTTTCTACTGTTCTACTGTTTCAAACATTATTATCAGAATATTCACAACTATTATAACAAATTCAAATATCAACACCTAAGAGGAGGATGAGCTTCAGTCACTCATTTAAATATTTTTGTGTGCTATAGCTATTTGAGCGAGTGTGATATATGCATTTGTTTGAATGTATACATATTTCTGCATTTATAAAATTATACTATTTTAGAGCATTTGTGAGTATATTCACAAATTATTTCTATACTATATCAAACATTGCATGATATAGAACAATATTTTTTTTAAAATAAAAGACCCCAATCTTTGGGAATACAAAGTAATATGTAAGTTGGACAATTTTAAAATAAAGATTGAATTCATTTGAAGAATAAATCATTGTAATATAAAATGAAACTAAAGAATTCAATTTGTAAAGTACTAGATTATAAAAAGGAATATAAGACTCATTATTTCTTCAAGATGTTATATATTGACATAATTTCATAGTTCTATCCTTGGATATCATTTAATTGTTTTGTTTTAAATAATCTTTCATAGGTACTTTAAGTACTAGACCCCACTTAAACCTAGGAGAAATTACTTTTCACATCCATTTTTAATCTATAGTGTTATGAGATTAATAAGAAAAGCATGAATATGCAAGATAAAGTCTCCCAAATCACAACATAGCAACACCCTTGGTTTCAATGTAATCCCTTGAGAAAACATAATATGAGCATCTGATAACCAATTAAACATTTTGCTTTCACAATCTATTCTACATGAAAATTAATTATTTATAAGTAAATTATCTCCTTGTGATTTCCTACTGGAATCACATACCTCTTTCTGATGCTCTAAAGAACGAAATTAATCTATTCACTAATTAAATTCATCCCGTTGTAAAATGCCATTTGGTAGCAAAGAGCTGCAGATTTTATTTTTTTCTTTTGGCAATGGACCTTAATTTATCATGGTATTTTACCCAAGTCTGTGGGGAAAATGAATAGCAGCTGTGTTGGATATACCACACACAGACACACACACACACGCACACACACACACACACACACACACACAATTAGCATATTCAATCTCTATGCCAGTGATATTGCTGAAGTTATGTAAAATATTATATATTCGTGGGGTGTGTTTGATAGATGAATCATATTTTGTATTACTTGTAAGTGTTCTTGAAAGATACTGTATGCATCCAAATTCAATTTGTATATCAATGTTGATTCTTCGTTTACTTACACTGCACCACAGATAAGGAACTTCATCAAAATACATGAAGGAACCCTTCTTTTCCTGGTACGGAATCCTACGTGTTTAATCCAGAAACCTTAACCTAGAATCTGAAGTCATTTTGAACATTTTTCTATTGCTGATTTTGTAAGAAATTACATTTATTATTGACCAAATAATATGAAATAAACTATAAAAACGCTATAGCTGACTAGACAAATGGGTAGTCTGGCTAAACCGTTTTTACAGGCAGTTTTTCCTGTTTGTTTTATGTTGAAACCTGTTACTTGTCCATTGATCAATTTATTGATCAAGTCATCATTTATTCATTTCTTTGTTCATTCATTCGTTAAATTAATTTTTAGTATTTCAGTTTTGAAGTTTAGTCCATTCTCTTGGATGCTTGTCAGGGACATGTTTTAAACATATTTTAGTTTCAAGTGACTTGATTACAAAATGTCTCTCAGCTTGCCTGCCCTAGGAAGTCCTCAGCCCTTCATTTTGTTCCTACTGAGTAAAGCAGTCATGAAGGAGTTATCCAGTGTGGACAAAGCTAGGGAGAATCACTCAATATATGCCAGAATTAAACAAACAATGGTGTTCCTGAACATGGAAACAACCTCAATATTGTTACAGTAGCCCACCTTATTCACAGAGGATACAAGACCCTCTGCAAAGCTTGAGAAAAACCGGTAGTGCCAAATCCTACACGGTATGTATGTACTGTTGTTTTTTCCTTTTTCTTTTTCTATCCATACATTTTCACCTAAAGGAAGCATTTGAAAGCTTCTTTTTGGCACCTCTGAATTACCAGCATTGCTACCTTCATGTCTTGGGCAAAAAGGGAAAGACAATGTGAGATATTTTTCACACTTTGCAATGCTCAGAATGGTGTGCAACTTAAAACTGTATGAATATTCTATTTAATATTTTTGTACTATGATTTACCTTGAAAAATGGAACTGCAAATGGGGGAGGAGATGACTATAATCCCGTAAATGTGGAGAAAATACATGTACTTCAAGCTACCTGAGGATTATGTGATCCCTCTCCTTCCTGCACAGGACTTAACATTTAGAAATTTTAGTTCTTTTTTTTTTTTTTTTTTTGTATAATTTTATGATGGTTGAAAAATAAAATTTTCTCCCGAGCATACAACTTTATGGCCACAAATTAAGTACTGTCCAGTAATATGTCAATGTTAATAAGTCCTATGAGACCCAGTTAAATACACATCTAAATATATTGTTCAATTCATATAAAGAAACTGATCCAAAATCTCACATTTAGAAAAACAAGTTACTTAGCACAATACTTTAGCTCCCTCTTTTGGATGGCTCAGATTATAATATGAAAATATGAGAAAATGCCCTGATTTGCCCTTTTGTTTCTACTGGCATTATATAATATTTGAGACAATGTTTACTACATAATTAAACTGCATTAAATTAATCTTCTAAATCAGTTTTCAAATAGTAATTCAAATCTACATCCAGTAATATTTTTATTAGTTGAACACTTGGTTATTTAATTTTAAAGTTAAAAAGGTATTTTGGCAAAGTGTTTTAGTACATATTATTTGTAATGATAACATTTACTTTATTTATGAAGATTTTAAAATACAAATTCTCCAAAAAATATTTCAGCTTAATTATTTCATAAAATATGTAATAGTTATCTTTATAACACTTAATAATGAAAAAATATTTTTTAAAGTATTTGCAAATTTGAATGCATTCTTACTTCAGAGGTTTTTAAATATCTTCCATGGTTATTTCAATAATTATATAGAAGATAATGCATGAAGATGTATAAAGCAAATGTTTGTGTCACCTCTTGGATATTTATTTGCTATATATGTATGCATGTGTATTTATATATACATGAATAATAAATACTTAAAATAATTATATGTCATTCAAAAATATCAACACTTAAAAATTGGATACTAACACCAAAATAATCTAAATTCTAAAAATCAAATTATCATTTTTGATAATATTTATTTACCTTGTAATTGTATAATATTCATTAAAATGTTCAATATATTATAGCAGTAAGTATAAATTATGTAATTATATCATAACAGATAAAATTATTGTCCTCTAAGGAAGAGGTTAAAGTATAATTTTACATAGCTAAAAATGTAAATTAGTGGGTATGTATTTTTGCATTTGAAATGTTTAACTTTATTTGAAAATTGATATTTTTAAATAAGTTGTTTTAAATGCTAGTTATTACTATTTATGTTCAAAATAATACAGTAGCTAATTAAGACAAGTGAATTTCCAAATTATGGCACCAGCCTGCAAACCCAAAGGTCTCTGGTTTGATTTGCCAGTCAGGGCACATAACCAGGTTGCAAACCAGGTCTCCAGCCAGGTCCTTAGCTGGAGGCAGGTGAAAGGCAATCATACATTGACACTCTTCTCCCTTTCTTCCTCCCTCCCTGCCCTTCTCTGTGGAAATAATAAATAAAAATTTTTTAAAATTCCAAATTAAAATATTTAAAAGTGTTCAAAATACTAATGTTATCTCCTTATAGAAAATAAATTATAATAGATATGTCATCATTGGATATTCAAAAGGAAATCATTTTATTTCTTCTTTCTTCATTTATCTTTCTACGCAACTTCCCAATAAAATAACAGTTCTAATATATTGATTCAATTTACAGATAGTTTAAAGTGCAATCATTTGGAGCATTCAAAATTACAAAAAAAATTTTCACTTATATATGATAGATGAATACTTGAAATGTATGCATGTATGGAACAGCCCTTTATACATTTTTATGTTTAAAAATATCATTTTATTTAAAATGTTAAAATTATTGTTTCCAATGACAATAAAAAACACTCCTTTTCTGTTTATTTATATATTATTTTTGAATTTCTTTATTGAATGGCCAGTTTGGTCTCAGCTCAATGTAAGTTGATGCCACCTAATTAGTACTAAATTTTTGGTCAGTGAGTTCAGTGAAAGAAATAGAAATTAAATAACAAATATGCAAAAGCTTTGCCATGTGCTGGAATTTACCTATTACCACTTGCTTAAGATAGTTCTTCAAGTATCTCAGTTGATCTTAATGCTTAACCCTAGTTATATTCTTTGTTACTTCCCTTAGTCCTGCTAATGCTAAGAAGGAATGATTAATGATAACATAACCTTGCACCCTTTATAGAATGATAAAAAGAACGAGGATAATGCTAAGGAACAGAGACATCAGGGACTAAAAATTAACATTCAGTACACCATTACTAATCTAAATTCAACAGTCCAGGCAGTTTTCCAGGACTTACTTGTAGCTATTTATATCTTTTGCTCTCAGTCTGTTGCCTTATAGGTGGTGAACATTTCTCTAATTGGCAGGTATTACCAGGACTCTATAATTGTTATTCGAGAGTCCAGAATCCTCAATCTATCTAGTCTATGGGAAAGAATTCTAAAAATGAAATAATTTATTGTGATATTTTCCCAAATATACCAATATTTTAATAATTTTTTTACATTAATAAAGGAAAAAATTTATATCTCTAAATGACACATGAGCATTTGGATTTCTGTAATAGAAAATACATGGCCAACATTTAATCTATATGTACTTGGTTGAAAGAACCCACTAAGAACAGAAAGAACTTTCTTTTTTTGTAGTAATATCTTTAAAAATTGAAATAATTTTCCCTGGTTGGTGTGGCTTAGTGCATTGAGCACCTGTCTGCAAATCAAACAGTCACTGGTTCAATTTCCAGTCAGGGAACATGCCTGGGTGTGGGCCTGGTCCCCAGTTGGCGACTATCAAGAAGCAGCCACACATTTCTCTCCCTTTCTTTCTCCCTCTCTTCCTTCTCACTAAAAATAAATAAATAAAATCTTTAAAAATGGTTATAGTGTTGTCAATTATATTTTTGTCTCTAATAGCTATTCACGGACCAGAAATATTTCGTACTATTTTCCCTCCTCAGTTTACACAAATATAAAAATTACTTAACTTTACATATATTTAATATGTGCTTAAGTGAAGATGATACGTCTGAGAAACCTTCTTATATAAGATATATATCAGGATAGAAAATACAATGAGGAAGAATAAAAATATATGAATTGTTTCAAGGTGATGAGTTCTTGTATCTTATTTTATTTTATCATTTTAAAAAATATTTTATTCATGATTTTTAGAGAAAAGGTCAGGGAGGGAGGCAGAAAGAGAGACAAACATCAATGTTATGGTTGCCTTTCACCTGCCTCCAGCTACAGACCTGGCTGGAGACCTGGCTTGCAACCTGGTTATGTGCCCTAACTAGGAATTGAACCAGTGACCTTTGGGTTTGCAGGCCGGCACCAATCCACTGAGACACACTAGCCAGAGCGAGTTCTTCTATTTTAAATTTTAAATTTGTTATGTTGCAAAAGCAGAAACAAAGGCAGGAAACAATAATAATAGAACTTGGTAACACTCTGGAATCTGAAACGCTAAGTGATCTAAATGCAACATTTTGAAGATTGTCAGGGTTTAAGTAAATTAAGAAATGCCTTCCCTCTTGGTAGATATGTATGACGTCTCTCTGGAAATAGTCAGCCATTGTTCATATAATGAGAATGGTTTGCACATTGATATAAACTGACAGCCAAGGAGAGTGGACTGGAATGCACATGTGTGAACAAGCTTACTGTACTAGCCAGTGTGGGTGGCAGACTCTGTTGAGTGGCCATGTGTCCTGTGTGGCCACCACATTCAAAATGACTGAATGAATAGAGCAATGAATCTGCATCAAATTTTGCTTCAAGCTTGATAATGTCTCCAGGGAAACTATTAGGATGATTCAGAAAGCAGCAGCTACGAGAAACTGGTAGTTGGCAGCTTAATCATGACAACATGCCCACTCATGCATCATGTCTCATGCAGAGTTTTTTGGTGAAATATCAAATCACCCAGGCGACCCAGCCCCTCCACACTCAGCCCAGATTTGGCACCCTGAGACTTCTGGCTTTCCCTAAAACTATATAATCACCTTTGAAAGTGAAGAGATTTCAGACCATTTATGAGATTAAGGAAAATACAATGGGGCAGCTGATGGTGATTGGGAGAACTATGTGAGGTCCCGAGGTGCCTACTTTGAAGGGGACTGAGGCGTCATTGCCTTATTCCTGTGTACAATGTTTCTTGTATTTTGTAACTTCTTCAATAAATGTCTTTTTCATATTACATGACTAGATACCTTCTGGAAAAACTACACACACACACACACACACATATATATATATATCTGAGAAACCTTATATAAGATATATATATATATATATGTATATATATATATATATGCACAAGGTATGTGTGTAGTGCAATGCATATGTATATAATAAAAACATGAATTAAATAATTCTGAGAATTACTTTTAAGGTACAAGATATCTCACCAAGACACACACAATGGGTTCATTGAAAGTTTCTATCTGCTTCTCTAAGTTTTCTCTCAATCTAACCAATATCTCATAAATAAAAATTATCACACTCTTAAGTTTTTGACTCTTAAAAACATTTTTGTTAGTTGGGTAAAGACAACAGAATTTTATTTCACGAATAATTTCCACATTGGATTTAAGGTATGCCGGATTTTAAGCTACTATTTAGGAGAAAGTTATGTGACCAACAAGCTAAAAACGTTGCCCCTCAAATGGATGAAATAAAATCCTTAGATTTTTAATTGCAATCATTAGAAAGCATCAAGTTCATAAACAGTTCAAATTAAATAAGTATTCCTATCTTATAAGATGAACAGATGATATGTTTTTAAGTATATTGTCCAAATGGGTGCCCTTACTGAATTGATGGCAAAACTGGAGCATGCATAGTGTTCACATTTTTTTGTGTATAAACTCTCTTTAATTGTTTCTGTTCACATTGTGACATTTTGTGATGAGTAATGTATTTTTTTTGGTGAAACAACAATCACATCTTCATCCCCCTCCTCAAACCTCATACATATAGTCTGTTTATATTCCAGCAGTGTGTCATAGAAACGACCTATGAATGCATGTACCAAACCCATTCTTGATATTATACCCATGATCTAGAAAATCAAAGATACAGTTTGTTAATAGTAGGTATTTCACAGGCCAGTGCGATTTGTTAGAGATTCATTGCATTGCTACAATATGTTTCTGAGGATGGTTACAATTAAGGAAAAAATAAATTTTTCAAAGCTAGGAAAATATGAAGGGTGTTAAAGGATAAGTAATTTCCGTAATAAAATTACAGAAATCATCAGTACATGTTGTATCTGTTTATCTATACAGTTTCTTTGCTTATTTACCTACATTAGGTATGATGGTAATGATGTCTCATTAGAGGAGGGTGACATAATCTGAAACTAAAAATGATTTTTCATTCAGTGATTATCAGGAGATAATGACATACTGAAAGTTCTGAGTCTCAGTGTGGACACAGGAGACCCTCATATGCTTAATAAGTAAAATCCTATTAGAAAAGACAGCTGCATCAAGTGTTTGGCAGATACAGAGTTGGAATATTGTGCAATAGAAAATGAATTAAATAATTCTGGGAATTACTATTAATGCACAATAAACCGGAGCATGTATTTTAAAATTTATAGTTAGTCACAGGTAACTTCCTAAGAGGCAAACATTTAAGTATTTCATTTGGCTTAGTGAATATATATTTAATTTAGCATGTCATACCTCTTACACGTAATGATGCTATTTAAGCAGCAAATTTTTGTTCCTGTGGCAAATATAGATAAAAAGTAAAGTGAAATGGTCTTATCATGTGGCAAACAAATGAGTTTCACAAAAAAGGACCCCTAGCAAGAAATGTAACAAACTTCAATAAGGCCTGGTTTTAGAAGATTAACACAGACACATCTTTACTTTTTAGATTTCCTCTTTCACACAGGAAAAATGTCCTACAAAACTAATAGTGAGAGCATGATTACTAAAAGGAAAATAATGTTTCCCCTCTAAATTCAGTGGGTTAATGGAGATACTCAGTTGTGTAATATCTTTGTTTTATTTCAGTGTGTGGTTGTATAGTATTGATGACTAAATTTTACATATTTTCCACATGGCAGCACTCTAAAACGGAGATACAACATGTGCCTTATGTGTAAAATGAAAGACAACATGTTCAGTCAATTGAAATAGTTCACTCTAGTTAGGTGTTTGGTTACATCTCATACACAAAGCACAGTCTGAGTGCACTGACTCACTTGAACTCTTGGTCTGTTATTTGTCCCCCAAATCAGACCATAGTTCTACTCCCATTCTGTGTACATCATGAAGATAATGAATTTTTATTGTGAAACACTTCTGATTCACAGGTTATTATTGAAATATCCTTAGGAAAATGGGGGGAACTGAGAATGGCTGATGGAGATAAAAATAAAAAATAAATCAATAAAACAAGAGAAGGTCCTTGTATCAATCAGTACATCACAGCCCATGTGTAGAGATATTTTTTGATTTAACAACCTGCATGTGATGTTGGGGCAGTGGGTGGGAACTAAGTCTACTGAATAATTTTTTTTCTTATAAATTTATATTGTATAAGCCCCAATAAGTTACATCCTCTATCAGTGCCAATTTTACGATTTTACTACTTCCTTTTGAGTTGTTTTAATTAGGCCTCTTGATTTGTTTAATATAACTATATATCATGGACCCACTTTAAGAAAGGAAATTCCCTATGTTAATTCCCTTTCTTTTTTTTTTTCCTTTTTTCTTTTAATTTTATTGTTGTTGTATTACATCCATCCCCTTTTTGTTCCCCTCTGTCCCCCTCCCCACCCACCCATTCCCCCCAAAGTCAATTCTAATTCTTCAAATTTATACTGCTTTATTTGAATCACAGAATTCTGGTTATGTCATGGGTCAGACTTCCAAGGTATCAATTGCAGCCTCCACTGGAAAAGCCCAACACCCAAAATATCACCAGGAACACAATAATCAAGGTTTATCAACTTCCAACAACAAGCCATCCTGCCCATCATGAGGGCATTGGAGGTATTTTGGTCAGAGGGAGTTAGGATAGACCTATGGAGTTGGGAAGTATTGTGAAATAAGTGGGAAGTATTCATAAAGCAGAGGCCAGCACTTGATTGGTGCATATCAGGAAATTGAGGCAATTTTGTAGATGTGCATTCATTTCTGTCTAGAAAGCTGGAAAAAGAGTTTTGAAGTTTACTTTGTAAGAAAGTAGTAACTGGGACAGGAAGACATTTGGTCATTTTGGGTGTCCCTAGCGTCCCTGCTTTTGTCTAGTCCACTCATAGCTGCTGCTGATACTCTGTTAAATTACTTGTGTTCAGCAGGGTAAACCACATTGCAGCCCTCGGTTGCCCGGCAGGCACCAACTGTCTGCTCTCAGAGCCGATTTCTGTTTTGTTCCTTATCACCTGACTGATGGTTGTCTTGGGCAATAGATTAAACACTTGGTATTTCATGTTTTTCATGTATCAAGTGGGAGAAACAGCACCTTCATCAAGTGGATTCGAGACTGTTATGTGATTTATTAATAAAATTGTATATCCATCAAAGGGACTAGTGTGGATGGTGAAGTTTTAAAAGTTTTTTTTTTCTTTTTCTCTTCCATTATATATAATATATATATCACAGGTGGGCTGGTAGGGGTGTGGGTTAGTCCCTTATCATCATTTTGGGTTTTAGGCTCAGAAGTCTTGCTATTTGATATGGTAAAGAGAAAAAGTCAGTGGAAGGCACATGAAGCCATTCATAAGCCTTCTCTCCAGAAAGAACTTACCTCAAAGAACCTACCTCACATCCACTCCAACATCACTAACCACATATCCTCCCAGAACTTCAAGAGGACAGAGAAGCACAAGCCCAATGTGCTAGGAAGAGGGAGGTGTGGAGACATGGCCTGGTTTGAAACAAAATGAATGGTTGCCGTAAACTGTGAGACCCTTACAACAGTGACCGGTTCCTAACATGGGCTAAATAAGTGCTAGATGTACCAATAATGAACTACTCTTCTGTGAGTTTAATCTTCATTTTGCTTCCCTCCGTAAGATTTATTAATGATTATCTATCATAGGATTTTCCAGATGAAATAAACACATGCCTTTTAATAGCCATGTCTGATAATGAGATATTAAGGGAACATTTTTTTATAACTATGTTGTGCTTGAGCAGGTGGCTTGCAAAGTTAAACATGTTCATGTATCTTTACACTAAAATATTTTTTTAAAGTTTAGTTAGAGAGTATTTAAATTTTAAAACCAGGAGATAGTTCATGGTGGTTGCTTATTTTATATTTTTGGACTGTTTAGCTTTTAATTGACTGACAAAATGAAATAATCTTGAGGTTCATTATGATGTTGCCAAATGATACACTAGACTAATGTTATGATGTGACTATGTAGCACTAATTGAAAACACCATCATGGTGATTGCTATAGTAACATTTAAACTGGCATCAGTGCCAAGAAATATTTACTAGAGCTTTCATGGTATTTCACAGTACTTTGAAGAATATAAATGTAATTTTGCTGGAATTTTTATTTGTATAGGTTGACAAAAACAAATTATGTACTATACGTATATACTTGACAATTACTCTTTTTTTTTTTTTTTTTTGGCTTAATATAATCAAAATTGATTCCCTCGTAGTTAAGGAGGATAGACTTCTGACATCAAGATACTCTCAGGATTATATATACTCTTGCCATAGACTGCAGCGGAGGATAATACTGCCTTATTTCTCCCAACTTCTAGCAGCTTGGCATATTGCAATGTAACTTGATCTCTTCTATCTTCCCATGGCCGTTATCTCTGTATATGTGTGTGCCTTCTCCTCATATGAGAAACCTGTAATACTGGATTAGGGCCCAATCTAATTAAACATGACTTCATCTTAACCTAATCTCACCTTTAAATATCCTATTTCCAAATAAGCTCACATCACTGGCACCAGGGGTAAGGATTTAATTCCCTGTATCTTTATGGTGAACAATTTTAAACCTATAACAATAACTCTCAGAACTGTTGACCAAATATTTCTTGATTTCTCTCTATCAAACATATCAGCAGATTATAATCTCCTACCTCTAAATTTAAACATAACTGTGGGGTTTGCTTTTATCTACTGAAATTGGAGTGTAAATGAGTGTGTCTCATGTGTGGAAGACCTCAAGGTCAGCGTGAGTTTTCCCATGCTCCTTCACCACTTTCCTTGCCATTGTGAGAGCATGGTGAAGAGACTTCCCTTGCCTCCCCTGGAAACCACAATGGTAACTACCTTAAGCAGTTTTGCGTCACTACAGCACAACCCAGCCTATTCTGACCGGTGCATAAATCTCTACCAGAAGAGATATGTTGTTTTAACAATGATAACAGAAAACAGTAAGTAGTATAGGATTAAGATCTGGTCATAAAGCAGTGAAAAAAGCCTTATCCAAATCTCAAAAATATGAAAATTTATTTTATACAGTGATATAATATTTGATAAAGTTACCACTTATGATAACTTGGACTGCAGTTCCTCGGTCAAATGAACTTGTAGCCCCAGGGAAAATGTAGAAGAACAAAGTATCACTCTAGCTGTATTATCAAAGCTCTGTAAGAAAGAGACAAATTCAGAGACTTTTGCCAGATTGCTGGCAGAATGTAAGGAAATGAAGATGCCATGAATGAGGGACTGGCAGGTTGCAAAGGAGAAGCAACATTTCATGATAAAAAACAAATGATAGTTTTGTTGAACATGACTGATTGTGATGCTTAAAACAAAAACAAGAGAATGGCCATCATAGCTTTTTTTTTTTAAACCATTGAACGGATAATAATCAGCAAGATTACGAACCCAGCTAAGAGTTTGGACCCCAGTAAATAATTTTACCTGGACAAAATGTGTCACAGTACAGACACTAAAACTGTGGTTCACCCAGTGAGGTACAATAAAATGAAGGGAGGCTGTAATCAAGTAGAAATAACCAGACCTGTGCAACAGTGGTAAGAAAATAAATGTACAAAGAAGTATACTTAAGAAGTATACTTAAATAAAAACATTTTTGTGGAGCATCCCTTGATACATGAAACTGAATAGAGTCAAACACATAAGGAATAATTTATTGTTTAACAGAGCTGTCCAGCCAAGGAAACCACCAGCCCAGATACACGCACACACACACACACACACAGTCTGGGTCTTACTGAAGTCTAACACAAGCAGAAACTCCATCGTGGTAGGACCCTTGCTCTTTCTTTCACTCTAATTGAAAATACTTTCTCCACATGCCTACTTGGACAGCTCCCCTTTTTTCAAACATTGACCCAAATAATTTCTTCTCAATAAGGCTGACATGGAATTTTACTTTCCTTCCCTTAGCCATGACCAGACCCAACTATATTTCTCTATTTCCCAATAGCACTGACTACATTCTATCTGCTATCTGCTTTATGTTTTTATACTTTTGTTTATTGAATAGTGCTTGCCTGTTCCTACTTGACTGAATAGTAGGAGTCTTTGTGTATGTGTGCATGTGTGTCCCGAGTACCTGAAGTGTGCTGTGTGTCTGGCAATAGTAGGCACCAGAAAACTATTTGAAGAACAGCTAAATAGCTCACTTCCAATCAAATAGATGCTCCATCGGATTATGTATATGTATTTCCTAGAATCAGCCTGAGATTTGGATGTGATCCAGGTGATTGATTTAGAACATGCTTCTCAGGACATACTGTAAGGAGGAAAATTCAGCAGCAGGAAAGAGAAGAGGAAAGAACACAGCACTGACATGGTCTCAGCATGAGTCTAGCCTTGGTCTGATTACAGAGAAAGGCTCTGAGAATAAAATGGAAGAGAGCTGACACACCTTGAGGCAAAAGGTCTGGCTATTTGTACCTCAGTGCCACTGACTGGTGGTGACTGAAGTAGTGTCCCTAGCCTGGTGGTTCTCATCAGATGATGAGATGATTCTCAGAGAAAAGAGTAACTCTAAGCAGTCAGCAGCCAAACCTCACAGTAGCTGGCTGGTAAGTAGATGGTTTTGTTAATGGGATCTGCATGGAGCACCAGGGCATCTTCATCTTACACCTGTGAGTGTCCTTATACCTTTAAAATAGTTTATGTAATAGTTTACAATGATCTTCCCAATTCTCATTTATAGTTTTCTAGACAAATTCATACTCTTTTATTGCAGCTTAACAAAATATAATTATATAACAACTTCAGTAATTTCAGTGTGAAGGAAAGGAAGAATGTAATTATATACTACAGATCTACTGTATCCCTAGGGCTGCATACAATCTCCAGTGCTTCTCATCAGAAAATGTCAGCTCTAAACCTATCGTGCAAGCCACAGCCTGGGATGTATTCCTAATTCCCCTGCTTCTATTCATTGTAAGCCAATAAGAACATTCTTTTATCTGGATCATTTCAGTCACTTTCTCTGCATTTTCTCTGTGGCCTTTCTTGCCTTGTTATGTCTATTTTTTATGTGCCAATTAGAAGTACCTATTTAATATTATGTCATGATTGTCTTCCGTGGCAAACCCTCACATGATTTCAGTATCATGAAGGTTGAAACATTTGTGATGGCTTGTAAGACTATGGAAGCCTGCCACTTCTTTGACCTTGAAGTCTATAACTCTTCCCTTGTAGACTCAACTGTAGGTACACGTAGGTCTTTCCTGTGACTTGAAGGCTTCTCAAAACACATGCTTTCTCCCCCACCTCCTCCTCACCAAGCATTTCCATTCTGTTAGTTCCTTTTCAGGAACAGTGTTTCCACAGAAGTCCTCCTAACTCATTCCTAAATCCCTTCCACTTACTGCTCAGAGGTCACTGTCATTGAAAGGTTCTCTCTGAGCATGCTGACAATAACAGTACCCCTCCCAGTGCACATAATTAATCTATCCATATAACTTAATATTCTTTGAACAGCCATCATTTCTTAGATCAGTTTTAGATTTACAGAAGAGCTCAGAGGATCACTTGATGTTTTGTTTATTTTCTCCTGTCACCATATCTACAAGGGTAAGGTGCCTGTTCAGTTTATTGCTCTATGCCTGGAACCGTTCTTATGTATGTCATGATTTTTTATTAACCTTTGTTTAAACTATGAATGCATAAATGTCTAATTCATTTGTACTTCTTTAAAATATATGTATGTATGTATATAACTACTATTTTGTTAATATATTTTTTAAAGTTTAATTTTATTGTTGTTGTGTTACATCCATTCTCTTTTTACTCCCCTCTATCCCCTTCCCCACCCACCCACTCCCCAACAAGGTCAATCCCACTCATTGTCCATGTCCATGGCTCTTCCATACTAGTTCCTTGAATAAACTGCACCCCTTCTTTGCCTCCTCCTCCCCTTTCCCTCCACCCCCCTTCCCTGTACCCACTGAAGGTCTATTCACTGTACTCATGTATCTGGTTCTGTTTTGCTTGTTTGTTTTGTTCATTATTGTCCTGTAATGGGTGAGATCATATGGTATTTGTCTTTCACTAATTGGCTTATTTCACTAAGCATAATACTCTCCAGTTCCATCCATGTTGTTGCAAAGGGTAGGAGTTCCTTCTTTTTTTTTCTTTTCTGCTGTGTAGTATTCCATTGTGTAAATGTACTAAAGTTTTTTGATCCAATCATCCACTGATGAGCACTTTGGCTGTTTCCAACACTTAGCTATTGTAAATAGTGCTGCTATGAATATAGGGGTACATAGGTTCTTATGAATTGGTGTTTTGGGGTTCTTCAGCTATAGTCCTAGTAGTGGAATTGCTGGCTCAAAAGGCAGTTCCATTTTTAGTGCTTTAAGGAAACTCCATACTGTTTTCCACAGTGGCTGCACCAGCCTGCATTCCCACCAAGAGTGCACTAGGGTTCCGTTTACCCCATGTCCTCACCAACACTTGTTGTTTGTTGATTTGTTGATGATTGCCATTCTGACAAGTGTGAGGTAGTATCTTATTGTGGTTTTAATTTGCACTTCTCTGATGGCTGGTGATGTTGAGCATTCTTTCATATGCCTCTGGGCCCTTTGTATATCTTCCTCAGTGAGTTGTCTGTTCCAGTTCTTTGCCCATTTTTTAATTGGGCTGTCTGTCTCCCTGGTGTTGAGTTGAATTAGTTCTTTATATATTTTGTAGATCAAACCCTTGTCTGAGGTATCATTGGCAAATATGTTTTCCCATACAGTTGGTTCCCTTTGAATTTTGCTGATGTTTTCTTTAGCTGAACAGAAAATTTTCAATTTGATATAGTCCCATTTGTTTATTTGTTCTTTGATTTCCTTTGCCCTTGGTGAAGTATCAGTAAACATATTTTGGTGTAGGATATCAAAAATTTTACTGCCTATATATTTCTCCAGGACCTTTATAGTGGTACTGCTTATGTTTAAATCCTTTCTCCATCTTGAGTTTATTCTGGTGTATGGTGCAAGTTGGTGGTCTAGTTTTATCATTTTGCATGTTGCTGTCCGATTCTCCCAACACCACTTGTTGAAGAGACTGTTTTTACTTCATTTTATGTTTCTTCCACCTTTGTCAAATGTTAATTGACAATAGAGTCCTGGGTTTATTTCTGGGCTCTCTATTCTGTTGCATTGATCTATATGTCTATTCTTATGCCAGTACCATGCTGTTTTGATGACAGTAGCCTTGTAGTAGTGTTTGATGTCTGGTATTTTGATTCCTCTTACCTTGTTCTTATTTGTCAAGATTATTGTGACTATTCGTGGGCATTTTTGGCTCCATATAAATTTTTGAAGTATTTTTTCTATTTCTGTGAAGTCTTGTCATTACTATTTTAATTGGGATTGCATTGAATCTATAGATTGCTTTGGGTAGTATGGATACTTTAATGATGTTAATTCTTCCCATCCATGAACATGGTGTATGCTTCCACTTATTTGTATCTTCCTTAATTTCTTTCTTCAATGTTCTGTAGTTTTCTGAGTACAGGTCTTTTACCTCCTTGGTTAAGTTTATTCCCAAGTACTTCATTTTTCTTGTTGCTATGGTAAACGGGATTTGTTTTCTAGCTTCTATTTCTGATGTTTCATTGTTGGTATATAAAAATGCTTTTGATTTCTGGATATTGACTTTATATCCAGCTATTTTCAATGTCATAAAGGGCACGTATGAGACACTTGAAGCCAACATCATATTTAATGAACAAAAGCTAAAAGCTTTTCCCTGAAGATCAGGAACAAGACAAAGCTTTCCACTTTTTCCACTTCTGTTCAACATTGTCTTGGAAGTTCCAGCCATAGCCATCAGAGAAATAAAAGGAATCAAAGGTATCCAAATTGGAAAGGAGGAAGTCAATTTGTCATTATTTGCAGATGACATGATAGTGTATATACAAACCATCATAAACTCCACCAAAAACTTACTCAACCAAATAAGCAAATTTAGCAAAATATTTTGTTAATATTTTTAAAGAATATTCTTTATATATTAATGATAAGGATTCATTCTCAATAAAATTTGTTGCTTTTGTCCCCCTTTTCTTATGTATCTATGGGAAAGGCCCACAGACTATGAGCAGTGTTGAGCCTGGGCATTTCTATCATCTATACTAGCTTAATTACACCTCCCCACCTAAGACCCTCTCTTCTGATCTTCTTTATTTTCATAGACCCTCTTCTGCTTTGTTTTTGTTTATTTGTTTGTTTTTCCCTCAGATTGGAAGTGGTGTATGTTTTTATGCTGATAGGATTGTGTGCATTTGTCCTTGTTTAATCATGGTCCAATTAATCCTGCATGTTATATCATTGCACCACAGTAACTTGTAAATTGTTTTGTGCAGTTTTCAGTGTTTGTCAGGCCTGAGGAATCTCTGTGTCTGTGCATGGCTGGACCTTCCTGCTGGATCAGCTGGGGATATAGCCTTGAAGCTAATCTTATTGCCAGAGCTCCGGAACACTGAGCCCCAAGAATAGCCATTGTAACAACCCCGAGCAGGCATTTGTCACCTTTTGGTATACTACCTTTTTGTCCTCATGTGTATAGAGCCTCCTTTGTTCCGGTATGTATATAAGATGTCCTTATTGTAAACTAGTGTGCTGCTCTTCTGTAAGGGGTAGACAAACTGTTTGTGGATTGCTGATACCCCTCCAAGCTGCTTGGCTGCATAGGAAGGAGAGTAGATGCTGGATGCTTAGACTCTCCCTGTGGTCCTTAACCTAAGTGCAGTGATGTTCAGGGTGGGATAACCATGCTTGGGGATGCTGACACTCTAGCTGCCCAGCCAGTGTGGTCATAAACCTGCTGCTCACAATAAAGCATGTCGAGTCTGAAAGCTCTGCATTAAGTCCTTCATCAGACCAGAGGCCTGCCCTCTCTCAGAACCTGCTGGTCTGAAAGCTCTTGGATCTGACAGTGTTTAAGAACACATTGACTAAAAATGTCACCATTTGATTGTGATAATATTAAATTTTGTCTTCTCCCCACACCAATAATACTGTTAGCAAACATTCTTAAATAAGTTAAGAGCATAGATAGCTTTTTCCTAGCAGGTTTTTTCTTTTAAAAAATCTCTGACAGGCTAAGTCATTTATTTCTAAGGCATATTTAAAAATTACTTCCAAAATAGTACAACCTAAATTGTCTTTTATTTTAACTTGTCCTGTTACACAATGCCTGTCCCAAAAGTATTGAGCCATATAATGTTTTAATTATATTGATATTGGCTCTATATATTTGGGATGGGTACTGTATTTTATGGGGTGGATTCATTGAGTAGATTTAATAATATCTTGGCCAACTTCAAAAGTGGAACCTTCATAATAGAGGGTCGTATATATATTTTGATCCACTTGATCCCCATTCAGGGCACTGATGTTTGCTTGCTCACCTCCTTTTAATTGAAAGCTTATGTGTTTTTCATATATCAATAAGTCACCAATCACTACTTTTTTAACCCAGCTCCACTATCCTTTGGACAATGGTTAATTTTCTCAAATGTTGGCAAATGGTTGTTTACATATCTTTATATTCTATAATAATATATATATGGCTTTATATTCTATTTTGTATAATGCTATTATTGTATGTTGATAGGATATTGGCAAAACCTGATTCAAGAGCTTCTCTTTTAACAACAGTTTATATAGCAGTTTTCTAGGGAATACCTAATGCTAAATTTTTATTTCATTTTATTTTTTTTAAGAATTTTTATTCATTATGTTTAGAGAGAAGAGAAGGGAGGGAGGAAGAAAGGGAGAGAAACATCAATGTATGGCTGCCTTTCACCTGCCTCCAGCCATGGACCTGGTTGGAGACCTGGCTTACAACCTGGTTATGTGCTCTGATTGGGGAATCAAATCAGCAGGATTTGCAGGCTGGCGCCTATCCACTGTGCCACCAAGCAAGGCATAATGCTAACTTTTTAAAGCTGAGAGTTTAATGGTGTTAACTATTAATGATTGCTTATACAAAGTTGGCAGCATATTTGTTCCATAATTTTCTGCTTAAAAAAATATTTTATAACATTTACTCAGATAAGGGTAGAATGCCAAAATACAATGTGGCAATATTTAGCATGGACTCTTAAAAACTTAATACATGATTTAAGAGACCTTAAATTTATATTAAATAAATATAACACATGAATGATCAATTACATATATATTCACATATATCCACTTATATTTGCATAATAAATATAAGTATTATCAATTATTGTAAGATAGATACCACAACATATATCCCTAAATAGTTCCTTGGTATATAAAAAAAAAAAAAAAATAGTGTGTTGGAAAAATCAATGTTGAAGACTTCAAACATCATACATAGTAGTTTTGCCAATATTACAAAATAATTGGATAATCAGAAATCATTTTTCTCATATCTCCAAACCTCCTATATCTCATCTGGGAAAGTACTTAAATTATATAACCATATCTCACAGTTGTTATTTTAAAAATAACTAGATTAATGTGTGAGAAAGTACGTTGTTGATCACAAATTATATAACACAGCACTAAAATCAATCACATACACTTGTTTTATGTGTATATTTTATCAGAGAAACTGCCTGAAAAACAAGAATAAAATTATTATAATACTTTATCTGTGTTTAAACTATGCAGATAAGGAATAACAATATAATTTAACTTGGGGGTGTGGATTTTATTGGGTGAACACCTACTTAATTATAATCATGCACATTTTTTCTTGATTCACAGAGAGCCAACAGCTATTTTTCTCAAATGCAATTGAAATATAATTAAAGGTACAGGGAATAATAATAAAACAATTTTCAGTTTTTAAAGTTAACAAGATTCAAATGAATTCCCTGGTTACAAAATCAAAGTAAAGCCAAGTTTAAAATATTGTACTTTCTAATGCATCTGATGTTATTTATTTATCAACAGAAATGTGATTAAAATGCAGAGCATTTAAAGCTGATAGAGTAATTAAACATAGAACATTTAGTAATCAGCTTGTTGCTATTGAATGAATAAAAGATATGATGAATTTTTAATAAAACCTATGGGAAAGGAGTTGCTAACTTTAAAAACAAACACTACAAAAGCTTCTTAGTATGTGCAATTTTATATAGAATAGAGGACTATACAAATGTAAAATCAGTCACAGGATGGTTTCAGTAATATTACCTAAATGTGAGGAATTCTGTCAAGAATTATAAGAAAAATAAAGTCAATATTTCATGAAAAGGCATCAATGTTTAAACAAACATTATATAATTTGTACCAATTATATTGTGAAATTTATATTAATTCCCTTTTATGCAAATTTTATATGAATATTCCTCTTCACCCCAAAACATATCTCATTTGTTAAGGGAAAAAAATATTCTTTTAAAAGACACAATTTTTCCTGGTTTAAGTCTTTCCAAATCTCTGTTAACTTGTTTATGAAATGAAAGGTTAAATCAATCAAAGTGATCCCAAGCTCATATCTGGGATTACCATTTCTATGCAAGAATCAGTTAACCAATTAATTTTACAAATACTATTCAGTACTTACTGCACATCAATAATAGCTTTACACAGGACACACTGGTTTACAAAATATCTCACCACCATACAAGTTGCCTTATAACAAGAGGAAAAAAATCAATAAACATATAATCCACTAAATGAAAGAGATAATTAAGATCATGGTAAATGGTATAAAGAAAACAAATGTATGGTATGAAAGAAATCAATAGAGATTGAAATGGCATAAACTATTTTTGTAAATGTTGTTTAGAAGATTTCTCAAGAGTTCAGAATATTACATGGATTGAAAATCATGAGAAAGATGAAAGTTAAATAAAAAGTATTTGAAGAAAGACTTGGCAAACTACCTAGAGTGGAAAGTGAGTTAAGAGAAACATTGGCTGTCAGAATTATTGATACTAATAGGTTGAGCCAAAGTGCACTGGAGAATCTACACCTGATTTTCAACTTTTCTGTGTCTGTTAATGTAAACTTGGGCAATCATTGAACCTCTTTTTACCTCAGTTCCCTCATAATAATGTGAGAATGCATAAAAGACTCTAAAATGTCACAATATATACACATATATGTGTATGTGTATACATACATACATATATACATATATACATGTACATGCATAAATACATATATACACGTACACTCACACATATACATATATAACTAGTAGGACACTGAATTATTTCCTTCCTATTATTAATTGTGCCAAAATATCATTAGCAGTAGCTGCATAGACATTACTTATTTTGAGCAAGAATAACACAAAACTTGATTATTTTCTAACAGAACTTCTTTTCCCCTTCCTTTCATTTAAAAAATGACTCAATCATCTGCCCAGTTCACAAACTAATAATCTAAGAAGTATATTTTATTCTTATTTCTTTACCTCTGTAATAACCAATACATGAGAAGGTAGTATTTAATCTTGTGAATATATAGCTTTTATCTATGTCTTAGGTCTGGTTCTCAAGAAGCAAACACCAAGGTGAATATTTGTGCACAAGACATTGGCAGTAGATTTCTTCTAGGTCAGGAAGCCAGAGAGAAGTGAGCAGGGTGTGATGTCAGTCACAGTTCCAGCCCCAGCATGCTTCTGCAGGGGGAGCTCTGGGATGCAAATTACATGCACCTGTTACACAATGGCCCCGGGATTTTGTGGGAGATGACTGTAGACTTGCAGGCACTCTAGGCTCCCTCTGCATGTGAGCAAAGTGGTTCTGGTAGCCAAAGGAAGTTCTTCAAAGAGGGTTGCAGGTGCAGGCCATTAGAAGAAGCAAAAACATACAAAAACTATAATGTATTCTCTGTGTGTGTGTGTGTGTGTGTGTGTGGTCTTATTTTTAAAAATCAAAGGGAACCTGAACAGATTATTACAGTGCACTTCAAACCACTTCTCTATATGCCATTGTCATTTCTTATTGAACTAAGCAATAGATTCTGATTTCCCCTCTAACCAGATCCTTTCCTACCCTCTAACTTATTTTCAGCTCTGCTGCCAGGTCTTTTATAAACAAAACATGTTAAAATTTCCAACTGCTTTCCAGTGCACTGAAAATGAATGCAATTTTTTATTCTAGTTGTAAGGCCCAGGGGATCCTAGCCCCTGCCTAAACCTCTGGTTCCATCTAATACAATTGGACTTTTCTGCTTAAAGGCTTACATTCTGCCTAAAGTGGGCATCATAGTGAGAGCAGACCTCAGGGAATAAAGATTGCACGTCACTTTATCTGTCTAGGGTGATGGGAAAGGACAATGGCCAAAAGAAATCTCCCAGTGAAAAGAAATCAGGGTAATCAGTGAGGTCAACTAAGAAATTTGCAGTATTTTATCAAAGTGAGATATCAGCTGTCCCTGAGATTGTCTGGCTGCTCATTTTCCACGGTGCTGTCACTAATCAACGACACGCAGGGCATGTTCTGAGCTAGTGGCCACTCATGGTACTTTTCCATGGTACTTCTTCTCAGCACTCTTGGACATTGTAGTTTTTTTATATTAATTTCAAAGTTTTAAATTGCTTGTGATTAAATTTATGAGTTTTCTATAGTTACAAGATTATGAAGAGCTGCATAAAGTTCTGATAAAAGAGAACTCCCATCACCCAAGATTTCAGAATCAAAAATGACATGACTTGGGTTCTTCTTACTGTTAAGTATATGGAGTTCTACTATAAATGTGTGTTTTGTTAAGTAAGAGCATTATTAAAAATAATAGGAATGAAAATTAGATCACCTCTCTGCTGCACAGAGATAGTAGCTCTGGACCATAGAAAGCATCCATACTATTATCTGTCAATCACCATTCAAACATGGAGTAACCATGTTTGATAATGAAAACATTAATTAACATGTTGAGAATGTGTATGTCAATGCTGCGCTAAACTCTTTACATGTTTAATCTAAAAAATACTGCTTATGGCTGTGAGTCTAAAACTCATTCCAGCACTTATTTCCTATAAGATCTTTATCAAATTACTTAATTTCTTGACACCTCAATATTTTCATAGTTAAATGATGTTGTAAAATTAAGCCCTTGGACTACGGGTGACTATTAAAAGTTCATCATGAAATGAACAGCACTTTGTTTAGGTCAAGTATTAATTGTTCTTTGATAGAAAACATAGTTGAGACCTAGTGATGTGGGTAAATACAAAGCCATGCTAGAGGCTAATATTTGACACTTAGGCCAAGATGACTGCCATTGGTTTTTAGAAGGCTGGTCCAGCACTGAACAGCTGGCCGGAGCCAGGTAAATCAGAATCCATTACCAGGACTTTCCAAACTTAATTTAGAAAAGATGATCAGTTGCTTTCTGTAGGAATAGGCTAAATCTGTGCTCCATTTATTCCTCTATTCCATGAGGTTAAGAAAGCTAAGTTCAAAACAGGAGAGAAAAGAGAAAATCGAATACAGAGAATAGTAGTTACATACTCAAGCCCACAATTCTATTTTTCATGGGCAGGAAATGCCCTTTGGCATCTTTGTTCCTTATAGTTTTTCCTTTCCAGACTTAACTTGATATTATAATCCAATCAATTCTTTCTTTTTCTGATACTAGTTTGAGATGGGTTTCTATTTCATACCAAATCTTTTTATTAAAATCAGCAACAGCATCATTATTATTGCCTCACTTTGACTAAATTAAATGCCTTATGCATTTAAACCAGTTTTCTAGTAAATAAAATAAATTCTGATATACCAAATAAGTTATCTTTTTTACTTCAAGAAGAATCCACCTACTGTCTCAACAGACACATTGTTTGTTTCAAAATTTTAGATCCTATTATCACATAGATAAAACCCTACATCTAATTTTACAATAACAATTTTGTATTCTCCTTTTTAGTATTATATTAGGAAATAAATATGTGTTTTAATTTGTATTTATCAGGTAAAATGGGTAAAGTGTTTCTACTTAGAACATGTTCAACTCAGTCTTAAATTTGAGTGAGTCACTCAACTGATTGTTGGGAGAAAAATAGGTATCATTTGTAAATGATCAACATGGTATGGTGTTAGGTATTGGAAGATACATCCAAAGTATATTTGATAGCATTTAATTTGCCTTGAGGTAACATGTTAACCTATTATAGAAAAACAAGGAAGATAAGGAAAAGCAAGAGGAGGAGGAAGAGAAGAAGAAGGAGAAACAGCTTATAAAATTCAATTCTGGGCTGAAAACAGTTTTCTTTAGAGTATTTAGATTCACACATAGGAATATTTTAATATTCATATGATATTTAGAAAAATATTACAGTTTACAGGTTATTTTAAAGTGAAACACAATCTAAAAACCATTTTCTCCCTCTACTCCTCAGGGGAACCAGACGGTGTACTGAATTTGTTATCCTGCTGAAGCCGCAGATAATGAGGACTTACCATTGCCTGCCACTATTCCTCTGGACCTACATGTTTTATACAGTTGATGCTATCCCGTTACAAGGAAAAGTTCGCAGTGATTTACCAAGCAAAGGAGTGATCAGTCTGACCAAAAATGATGGTAAAATGCTGCATCGCACCAAGCGTGGCTGGATGTGGAATCAGTTCTTCTTGCTGGAAGAGTACACTGGCACAGATACACAATATGTAGGCAAGGTAAGAATGTTTATATGGTAACTTGGAGCTAAAAGTGGTAGCAATTTACCTTTTACAGCAACTTTTCATGTCACTAATAATCATTCAAACATTTGACTAATTATGATGTGTAAAAAACATGATATTGCAATATTTCAAGGTAGAGTAAGAAATGTGATTTATTCAGTTAATGAAATGTAGGTCAGTATTCACAATATGCCTCACAATGAAATGAGTTATATGTGGACTTGATTTATTATTAATCAGCTATATATGATTTAATCTTCTATGTGCATCTAAAATATTAAAAACTCTCTTTGAAACTTAAAGTCATGGGTGAATAATAACTAGTGGGTTATATAGGTAGTGATACAAAATGCAATTATAATACACTAAAAATTACTAAATTATATAGGTCTCTACTGATGAATAAGCTATGATTAAGAATAGTATAAAATGCATGAGTGGTACATAGACACAAATAGTTGTAGATGCTCCTATTTCTTAAAATCAAGTTAAACTGAACTACTTCCTGCTTACAATCCAGACAAAAGAGTTTGAGGCAGGAGGAGGAAGAAAAGAAAAATATGAGAAAATAAGAAACTTCCTTTAGAAAGATGTAAGAGCCTTCTAATTGTAGGATGCTGCTGCTCATTATCTTGTTGATGTTGTTCATAAGCAGTTGGGAGCAAATAGCAATGAAAATGTGTAATCCCTTCTTGAATTCAATTTTGAGAGACAGATTCATTACCTTTCTCCCTCTCCTTTCTCTGTGTCTCAGATTATGTGACATGGTTTTTCTGATGTACAGAATTTTCTCTTTATCAGTCCTTCTCCTTAACAATCTTAATTTCCACTACTTTATATGCCAGGTGATTTCTGTGTTCACTGTGCATTATTCCCTATTGACGCCCACTAATTTCAATTCATGAGAATAGAACATAATGAACAATTATGAATGCTAACATTTCCTATAGAACTCATTTATTTTTCTTGATTCTTGGCATATGATTATAGGAATGATCATAACAATATGAGTATTGTTTGATTCACTGCAACATTGGGCAGATATGATAGACTAGGCCAGAAATATAAACAAAAATTACCTGATATCACAAAGTTATGCCTATCATTTCTAAGCAATAAATACCTTTATCTATGAATTTTCCAAAGCCTTGACCTGATTCTTCATTTTTGGTATGTGACAGTATATTTTTTCAAATGCAGCTTCCTTTATCAGAAGTCTATTATTTCCAGTTCTTTTGAAATTTCTCTTCTCTGGTTTCATAGGTCATACTCATTTTGCCCCATACAGTGCACCTGATGATCCTTTTTCTCTTATTTCTCCTCAGGTTAGTCATGAGGTATCCTCCAGCAATCCTCATTTAAGATCCTCTTTCACTCCATAGCTGATAACCAACATCATGATATTTCAAGTTTAACTGACAAATATTTGTGTCAAATAATTTGAAATTGCCTTGTGATTCTTTTTCTAAGGCAGCATGTAAAGGACATATTTAGTTCATGTGGCTTTCTATCTGAGGCTTCATTCTGGGAGATTCGCATACAGAATAGCCACTGATAAAAAGAAATTCAATCTTAAGGAAATCAAGGCTATACTACAAGCATTCATTTTTAGCTGTGAACAAAAATGCTTCCTTCTTTAAAAATTGAGTGTGCATTGATTAATTAACCACCATTATTGCACTGACATTTTAAACCATGCATTGCATGTATGGGTAGCTCAGCCAGTTAGAGCATCACCTCAATATGCCAAGGTTGCAGGTTTGACTCCTGATCAGGGCACGTACAAGAATCAACCAATCAATTTATCAATAAGTAGAACAACAAATTGATGTTCCTCTCACCATCTAAACCAATAAATAAAATATACATTATGCTTTAGATATTTTTGTACCATTTGGCTTATTTTTAAGTAGTTCTGTCGTCTGTCAAAGGTAGCTACTAACAGGATGCATACAGTTTTTTAAGTTAATTTTCATAAAATTTTATTAATTCTTTTGGAAAAATAACCTCTGTGTTTATCTATAGGCAAATTAATGTATTCCTTTTTTTTTGTGTGTGTCTATTTATCTTCAACAACTAGATCATGAGCCAAATTGGAAAACCCATATATAATAATCAGCCTTTCTCAAATGAGGAGAATCACATCAAATCTGTGTCAGCTATTTTATATTATCCATAGAAACTGATATGTATAGGAAAGAAAGATTTCAATCAAAACACCTTTACTACTTTCTAAAAAATGTACTTTCTCTGTTTTGTAATAAGGTCTTGCCTTATTACTAGATATGCCATACATCGCATATCTAGTTCATCGTAAAAGTGGGTTTCCAACTACTCACTAGCATTCTTTCAGTCTGTAAGGGCCTATAAATTCTTTCTTAACCTGCTTTGTAGGCCTTTGCCATTATTATTCATTTGTATATGCAGCGACTAGGTAGACTTTTACCCTGAATTTGAATATGTGGGTTTTGATGAGTATTTAACTGTTTGAACATCAACACAGATTGTCCTTTTGGTCACACTGTTCCAGTTTCCCTGGGTAAATGCAAGCCTAGTCTTCCTGGGTTTACTGAACTGGTACCACCCCATGTGAATTAAAGGCCTACTATAGTCACCAGGTACCACCAGGACTGGGAAAGAATAGGTAACTTCTATTGGAAAGAGATCTTCACAAATTTTTCTTAGTTTTACAGAAGCTGGATTTAGAGGAACAATTTCAGAACAAGGAAAGTAGTAGTAACAAGATTTAGCAAAACATACAACTTACAAGGTTCAGTCCTGTGGGCTGGAGGAGCTAATAAAAATGTAATAAAATTTTGCATGTGGATAAACCAAAGAGGTGAAATTGCATATTGTCTGATAAAACACACACACACACACACACACACACACACACACACACACAGACTAGTCCAGTGGATTAAGTATAGACCATCATTGGGAAAGGCCCCAAATTCCATGCTGAATTGTTTTTAGGTACAGCATGTATATGAATTTCTGCTAAAAACTTTTGTACAAATTTATTATGGGTGGAGTACAGCCTGGGCCGATTTGCTTTCATTGTTAGGATGGACTGGAGGAGTAAGAAAATAAATCACAATAGTATTTTTATAAGAAAATACTATAGAAATTTTTTTTTTAACTTCATTGCAGACATTTGCAATAAAGAAAAGTCAGAAGTGTTGAATGGAATTAAGAGCAATTTTTGTTTTTCCCAATAATGCCATCTGAAATGTGGTTTCTCACTTCCTACTGAAATTATCAGATATTTACCAACTCTGTTTTCTGTACCAAGAGAAACTTTTGGCTCTTAGTTAAGCGGATTACAAAACTGTAGCAATTGCCATCGTGTAGCTTCCCTATAATTTGAATAGATGCATATGACTGAATTATTTAGGCAGACTATTAATACGGCTTGAGAAGTATTAAAATACATTTAACAAAAAGTATATTCCCATATAGTCTACTGGTTAAGATTCCTGGTTTTCAGGCAGGCAGGCTGGGTTTGACTCTTGCTTTGGGAACATCAAAACATTTAGCTTTGGCTGGTGCGGCTCAGTGTATTGGTGCCAGCCTGGGAACCCAAGGGTTGATGGTTCGATTCCAGTCAGAGCACATAACCAAGTTGCAAGCCAGTCCCCAGCTAGAGGCAGGTGAAAGGCAAACATACATTGATGTTTCTCTCCCTTTCTTCTTCCCTCCCTGCCCTTCTCTCTAAAAATGATAATAAAATCTTTTAAAAAAATTCTTAAAGAAGTAGTAGAGCAAAGGCTTCTACTATCCTGTTAGAAAATTTTCATAAGCATTTGATTTTTTGCAATTAGCTCTCGTTCCTGAAGAATGCCTACTTGTTATGGATTAATTATTCATGGATCATATGCTTATTGTTATTGAAAATGAGATGAATTTAACTATTTGATTTTAATATTTGGTTATTAAAACCCATTTATTTCATGAAGAGATGCCAAACATAGGAGTAGTATTTATTCATTTTAAGGAAAACATTAGGTTATATAAAATAATTTTGAAATATCAACTTAATTGACTATTATGTTTTATTCAAAGATAGGATTTTAGCACTTACTTTGCTCAAGGCAATTGGCATAATGCCCTGGATTTGTCTGTAAATAGTCACCATCTAAATATTATATATCTTTTGTACAGAGTTAGCTCTCAATTTTTCATAGTTTTAATTTTAAAAATTAATGTTCCATGATTCATCATAAATGTAGTCACAGAATTCTAGAATGGAAGGGGATTTTAACATTCATCCAGCTTTTGTTAAGATTATATAGAATTGGTTTAGATGTTAACTAAAACAATAGAAACACAGGTACCAACTCCCAAACAGATAGGAGTCTGGCGTATATTAAATTGAGTAATCAAACTGTTGAGTAATCAAGCTTTTCACTTAATGTATGTTGACATGTGCACTAAACATTGATATTTTCCTGAAGCTTATATAAAATAGTGTATTTGGATAGACAGTTTTCTCCTAGGCTTTGGAATATGGCAGTTTGATGTGTATAGACACAGAAATAAAGTCTCAGATTTCCTGAAGGACATTTGATAAATTTTTATAGCATTACAGTGTTTTTCAGAATGGAAATAAATTACCTTTATAAAGGTTTTAGAAGACCATTACTTATGGTGCAATGCATGTAGCAGCTGCTTCTGATTTAAAACACCTTGTATCCCCAAATTCTCTTTAAAGGTTGGTTATTTAAAACTGGGAACACATGAGAAAAATATTAAGCATTAAGATAGGTTCTCAGGACAATGTGCAAATGCTTATTTCACACTGAGTTTTATAACAATTTACTTTTATAATAGAATGTTGTCATTTAATTCTCACTGACAGTACTGTACACATATTATCATATCATTGCATAGTATATAGTACACTAAATAACCCTTTTACATGACTTTATTTTAATTTTCAAAATATATTACACAATGTTCCTTGAATGAAATAAATATCTTGGACCAAATATCTATAGAAAAATAACTGAATGTTACTTAAATAGATTTCAAAGTATATTCAATACTATCCCACATTTTAGCCCCTGTCCTAGGTCACCATGACTATGTAGTCTTAGCTCTAGGCAGAGTAAATCTTTCCCCTTCCTTATGCTTGACTTCTATTTCTTTATCGTCATAAGCCCTTTTCCAGGAACTATCTCAGTGCCCTTTCCAGATTTTTATCTACTCTTCTTGTTTGAAATCTAATCTCAAATGCATCCCCCTACATCAAGCCCATGTTCATTCTCCCAAGCTAGAATTTCTCATCAAAATTATATCACCTATCAAAATCTTATTTATTGCATAGTTTTAATTGTTCTGCTCTACTATTTTACCATCTAGAATCTGTGACCTTTGAATCTGTGTTGGGTTTTAGTTCTCCAAAATGGTTGACATTATATCGTTACTCAAAATTAATATTCAGGTGCTCTCTTAGCAGAAGGTTATTGAGGATTATAAAACACAGAAAGAGCAGAAAAAATTTGAAATAAGTATATTCCCTTTTCCTGACACATTTCACCTCAAATTCAATTCTATTATACGTGAGGGTCTTAATTGCAACCAAGTCCCTCCTGTTTTGCTTTGTGCCATTAGACAGCACATACTTTAGATTCACTTTCACTTCAAAATAATTTCTATCAGTGATTAAATATAAGATTAAACATATTCTGACTGAACAAGGAAAGAAGCATTTACATTTTAAATTTTAGTGAAAAGTTTTTACTGGATATAAATGACCATTCAATCAAAAAATGTTAGAGTGTGGTAGAAAAATGTTTATTAGGATGATGACAAATTATGTGTGCTTTTTCCTGACATCAATTTCACTGCTTTAGTAAGCACTATTTCTAATATTGCAACATTATCTTCTATTTCTGGATTTGTAGAGCATCAAATCCACTCTTACATACTCATCAATGTTAAGGAAAGAAAAAAGAAAAGAAAAGGAAACTAAAATAGAAGCAGTAGAATCATCAAGAGAGTGCACGGAGAGGGGTAGGAAAAAATATTTAAGCACAAGCACCCTCAAAAAGAATATTAATACTGGCCTGTGAACCCAAAGGTCATTGGTTCGATTCCCCAGTCAGGGCACGTAACCAGGTGTCAAGCCAGGTCTCCAGCCAGGTTTGTAGCTGGAGTCTGGTGAAAGGCACCCGTACATTAATACTTCTGTCCCTTGTTTCCTTCCTCCCTGCTCTTCTCTCCAAAAATAATAAATAAAATCTTTTAAAAAAAGTATTGAAACATTTCATTTTTACAACTTTCTTCTTTACCTTGGTCATTTTTTCTTCATTTTTATGCAGTTGTCAGGTGAATAGCCAATTATCTTTTATGTCTTTGATTAATTGATGTTTTATTATTATAAAATATTGTCCTTTATTTTTTTAAAGAATTAAATTATTATAT
Organism: Noctilio leporinus; assembly: GCA_004026585.1. NCBI lineage: Eukaryota > Metazoa > Chordata > Mammalia > Chiroptera > Noctilionidae > Noctilio > Noctilio leporinus. Next base: position 43,525 of record PVIW01001816.1, on the reverse strand, counting down.
TCAGAGAGAAGGGCAGGGAGGGAGGAAGAAAAGGAGAGAAGCATCAATGTATGGTTGCCTTTCACAAGACTCCAGCTACAGACCTGGCTGGAGACCTGGCTTGCAACCAACCTCTTTACATGCCCTGGCTGGAAATCAAAGCAGCCTTTGGGTTCACAGGCCATTGCCAATCCACTAAGCTATCAGCCAGGGTGCCCTTTATGTTTGATAATACTACCTGCTTAGTTTACCTTCTTTCTCTGGCTGGTGTGGCTCAATGAATTGAGCTCTGGCTTGGAAACCAAAGTTCCCAGGCTTGATTCCCTGTCTGGGCACAGGTCTGGGTTGTAGGCCAGGGGCTTGATTGGGGGTGCCCAAGATGCAACCACACATTGATGTTTCCCTCTCTTTTTCCCTTCTCCTCTCTCTAATAATAAATAAATAAAATCTCTTAAAAGAAGTTTAGTTTTTCTGATGCAAATTTACCCACACCGGTATATTTATGATTGCATTTGTGGTGTCTGTCTTTCTCTATCCTTCTGTTTTCAGGCTTTTTGTGAAATTTTATTTAAAACTCATATTTGTAAGCAGCTAAAATTTAATTTATACTTTTTTTCCATTCCGAATATCATTAAAATTCACATTTCATTAAAATGTGAAGCCTATCCATACACTCATAATGCAATTATTGATGCAGTTGAATTTAAGTCTGCCATTTTCTTGTTTTCATTTACCCTATTGTCTTTAAAACTTTGTTTTTGCATTCTGACTTATTTGGGTCAATTCAGGATTTTTAAAGAGTACCTAAACTTAAAATCTTTATAAACAATCCTCAACTTGTTAAAATATAAAGGAAATTAATATTACATATAATTTAGTGTACAATGAAATAATCTTACAATAGTATTAATTTTCCGTGTGACTTTATTCTATTTTTGTCATATAATTTATTCTGTATATACTATAAAATGTATCACACATTACTAATTTTTATTTTTAAGCATTTCAGTATTGATTTAAAAACATGGAAGAAGAAAAGTTTATGTTATTACATATTATTTTGTTATATTAATTATATTACGTAATTATATTACATTGTAATTTCCAATCAGTTCATTTTACTCATTTGTGTAGATCTAAATTTCTGTTGTCATCATTCCTCTCAACATGAAGATTTCTTCTGCATTGCTTGCAGTGTAAGATCTCTGCTTAGTTTTTAACCTTAAGGATGAATTCCTTGGGGTCTTATAAAAGTTAGCTACATGTTATATGTTGGATCTGTTTGAAGTTTATGGCTATCTTCTCTTGGCTTCCTCTGTTCCCAGATTTCTGCCCTTCAATGTTTAGTCAGTATGACAGCGCTGGTCCTGATCTCTGGGCACACAGATGCACACACACTCTCTTGTGTACAAACTCACTTCCCTTCTTTTCCTTCCCAGTGGACTCCCTCCTCTATCCCTTCCTCCATCCTTCCTTCCCTTTCTCACCTCCCCCTCTCCACCTAGTTATAACTATTCTCAAGCTTTGTTCTTTGGGTCTTTTTGATCTTTGGTCTTGATTCTCTCCCCTCCTCTTCCCTCTTCCATCTCTCTGAAGCCTGTTCTGCCTCCATAGGTGCCTTTCTCCACAGTTCTTCCCAGTTCCCCCAGGGAAGGCAAACACATGCATGCATACTCTTTTATACTATATTGTACTGTATGTTTTAAATGTTTAGATATGTTTAGACACACAGCAATTACTATTGTGTTATAACTGACTACACTCTTCAATAAAGTAATATACTGTATAAGTGTTTAGCCTGGGAGCAATAGGCTATGCCATCTTGTTTAGGTGAGTGGTAGGCAATACCATCTAAGTTTTTGTAAGTGAACTCCATGCTGCTCATACAACAAAATCATCTAGTAGTTCATTACTCAGAATATATCCCCATTGTTAAGGTATGCTTGATCGTAACAATGTGACTATGGACAAATAATTCCAAGTCAACAAATAAAAATTTTAATGCATGTGTATGTTTGTATGCATGTATGTTAACTTGCTTGTTTAAAGATGTATAGGTATAAACTAATGTATGCACCTCTTAATTGCAGCAATGAAATTTTACGTGTGTATATTACCATGTTAATAGACCCAAGATTGCAATAGAGAAAATTGGCAACATCCAAGAATGTACCTTGTCATTTATGCCTTTTTAATCAGTACCCACCAGAAGTAACCACTTTGTTGACTCCAATCCTTTATGAGAAATCTGACAGTGATTGAATTAAACATGAATGAGCTGAAACATTACTTATGACTTCTGTCTATCAACATCACAGGAATAAATTCATCCATGACACTATGTACAGGATTCAATTTTTGCTGGCAATGCAGTTCTCCATTGTATAAATGTACCATAATTATTTATTCTACTGTTGATAAATGATTGATGTGCTTCTACTGGAGACAACTATGAAAAAGTTATAAGAATTTTTATACATTAAGTCCTGGCTGGTAGCACAGGGGATAAGGCACTGGCCTATGAGCCCCAAAGTTGCTGGTTCAATTCCCTAGCCAGGGCACATAACCAGGTTGAAAGCCAGGTCTCCAGCCAGGTCCATGGCTGGAAGCAGGTGAAAGGCAGCCATACATTGATGTTTCCTTCCCTCTTTGCCTCTCTTCCTCTCTTTCTGGAAATAATAAATAATTTTAAAAAATTATACATTAATATTGTCATAGATGAATTTATTTCCTTTGAACATATTTCAACAATGGAGTTGCTGTGTCATGGAGTGTATATACCTTTAGTAGATACTAGCAAAGGTTTTCAAAAGATTGCATGAATTTACATATTAACCAGGTATTTGTGAGAGTTTCAGTTACTCCATATATTTAACTATATTTAATTAATGTTTTATATTGCTAGTGTATATTTTTAAAAAGTTAACTGTGTTTTGTGATGCAAAGTACTATTTTATTGTAGATTTAACTTGAATGACACTGAAAATATTAAAGTTAGGCTTATTTTTATTTTATGTTGAACACTTGGAGATCTTCATTTTGAATTGAATGCATAAGCATTTGCTCAATTTTTTATTATTATCTAAATTTTTCTTGTCACTTTATAAAGGCTTTTTATATATACTAGGTAAAGTCATTTATTAGATTGAGATATGGAAATTATTTATTTCCAGTTTCAGGCTACCTTTTCATTGCTGTTATAGTGTCTTTTACTAAAGAAAGTGTATTATTTTTAATTCAGTTCAATTTATTAAACTCTTCTTTTAAGGTTATTAATTTTGGTGCCAATTTAAGAAACATTTGCTCATTATTTGGAATTTTATCTATTATAGTTAAGTCTATAAGCCAATTAGAATTCATTTATGGACTAGAAGTAAGGTTGAGCTCAAAGGGTCTGTGTAGGTCTTGAATTGCCCCCTCATCAGTACTTTTTAGAAATAATTTATGTATCTAATTTCAACTGCCTTAAAAATTCATGTTTGTTTGTGTATGCATGTATTTCTATTTACTTTATTGATCTTTTAGTTAATCTGTGTGATAATACCAAGATGCCTAATTATTGAAGCAATTTTCTTTAAATCTAGTCATGTAAGTTCCCCAACCACATTCCTCTTCTTTCACTGGGGATTTCAAAGTCTTCTGCATTTTCATAAACTTTTTTTAAGAAAGAATTTAAACTACAAGTTTATTTGAAAATTTGAAATTAAAGTGGGACACCACCATAAATACATTTTTGGAATAATTGACATATTTAAAAATGGCCTGTTTATTCCAATGTTAAATGTAACTATATAGTTAACTTTTTAAATTTTGTAATTTTGCCATGACTATATTAGATAATTTCCTAATTCTAAGATTATAATGCAGAAATAATCATCTGGAGGTATGAAAGGCTAGGATGTCTACAAATGGGAGAAGATATTATTAGTACATATAATACATGTAATAATTCATAGGACAAATATTTGCAGGCTTCCTCAAGTCCATGAAACAGTAAGTAAATATGAACAGGTATATAAAATTTGGCAAAAAATTGGATAGGTATTTCACAAAAGTTGATATCCAAGTCTTCTGCTGGAAGCACATACTTTATTATGTCCTGAACTTACTAGGAAATGTAGATTTTAACCACTTAAAACCAGAATGACAAAGTCCAAAGGGGAGATGATGATATATACATTTTAGAACTCTCACAGATTAAACTCCAAATGTTGGAAAGATTAGAGGACACTTAAATGGAGAAACACAATATACTTGAAGACTATAAGATAAAAAATCTAAAGATTAAATGTCCTACCATCAATATTTCTATGTATTGTTTTACCTTTATTTCAACAAAATTTAAAACTTTGGGAAGGTCGTTCAAATTGTGTCAAGCAATTCTGTACACCATTCAACAATTTTATCAGTTGTTAGTATTTCAACTAATTTGTTTGTCACTTTCCATTTATAAAGATTTTATGTTATGGCAGAGCTATCTCCACTTGGTCATTGCTTCCAAGGCTTGTCCCTCTTCAATACTACAGAAAATATGGAGAATGTCCAGTCTCAGTGACTTGGCAAGAATTTAACTCTCATTTCTGTTCTCTGCTGATCAAATTTCTGTTTAGTTTCTTATCATTCTTGCTGACATTATCTATCTTATTTGGATTTGTATGTTGTGCACATGAAAATTAGACATCAACTAAATCTTTGGGAATGTTAACAGAGACTTGGGGAAAAAATCTCTGTGACTCTTTCATTGTTAAGATTGTGCTCTCCAATTTCTAGCCACTGAGTCAGACAGAGTCTAACCCTCTACACTGTCCAATAACACTGGTTCTCTCTGCTTTGGTTCTAGTTACATATTGTCCACAATCCTGTAACTAGACAGTAACCTCTGTAAAGAGAAGAGGCAATGACCATTCAATGTACAGAGTTTCAGTTTGAGATGATGAAGAAGTCCTAGTGATGGATAGTGGTGATGGTTGTACAACAATATGGGTGTACTTAATGTTATTGAATTATATACTTAAAATAGTGAAGATGGTAAACTGAGGGTTTTGTATGTTTTTAAAGGTTTTTTTTATTTATTAATTTTAGAGAGATGGGGAGAGAGGCAGAGAAGGGAGAGACATCCATGTATGGTTGCCTTTCACCTGCCTCCAGCTATGGGCCTGGCTGAAGACGTGGTTTGCAATCTGGTTATGTATCCTGGCTGGGAATTGAACCAGAGACCTTTGGGTTTGCAGGCTGTCACCTTATCTACCATGCCACCAGCCAGGGCCGGGTTATATATGTTTTATCACAAATTTTAAAAAGTTTGTTTGCCATTAGATTATCAGAAACTGCAGAATTTTATTATGATACATTTTGATTCCTAGACATGCTTAGTATACAATAAAATTCAATATTATTTTTGCAAAATAAAGAATTCAACTTTCATAGAAAAATTAAGTACTTATTTTAAAACATGCAACCAATGAAAAGATAAAATAAAGAAAAAAATTTATTTGCACTTACAGGGATGGCAGGAGGAAAGAAGGAAGGAAGGAAAGAAAAAAAGGAAGGAAGGAAGGAAAGAAGGAAGAAAGGAAGATAAAAAAGGAGGAAAATAAAGGAAAAATAGAAAGGAAGAAAGGTAGAGTAAAAAGAAGGGAAGGGAAGGAAAAGAAAGGGGAGGAAAAGGAAGGGAAGGAAAGGGAAGGAGGGGAGGAAAAGAAAGGAAAAAGTCTGGTAAAGTACATATAGACCACCAAAAGCTGGTCATCTTTTCAACTCCTCCTAATTATTGGTCGATGTCTAGTGTTATCAATCTGTCCTCAAGCTGTCCAGTGTCAGGATTTTCTGTCTGTATATCTGTGGATTTTTTTGGTCAGACATTTGTGATTATTCTTTGTGGGTATAATTTTTTAATGCAACTACTTTGTAAGGGCAAAAACCCAAATATTAAGATTGCTTTTGAGAAACACATCAAAATATGAATATGCAGGTTTCATGAACCCTGAATTAAAGTATTGTAATACAAAAAACTTCTGAAATGTAAAGTTAAAATAAACTGTTCTATTTCCCTCAGAGCTACACTTGCAATTTGGTTTCATATTTTACTACATTAGGTAAAACTTTCAAGTGCTTTATATATTAATAAGTGATAATATAAATCCATTTCTTTCTCTGTCCTCTAGCATGTTAAGAAATATAATGGCTCCGTGTTTCCCTCCTGGAAAGAGATCTTCAAGTGGAAATAAGCAGTGGCCATTCCCAAACATTTTCTATTCACCTCTAGTCTGGACCAACACATCTACTAAATAGACCTACTTCTATCCTTTCAGGCACAACATCTCGAGTGCCTGTGAGATCAGTAATCACTGACTTTTCCAGTGCCATTTTGAACACCTCTACTTATTCCACCAGTGACAGTAAGAGGGCAGAAGTCAGGGTACTAATTACTCATCATCTTTGAACTACCTAATCTTTTATGTTCCTGTATATATAACAGTTATGTAAACAATTCATCTCATCACTTTTATTTTTATTGTATTTTATAAAAGTGTCTTTGTTATATCTATTCAGGTTGTTATACAATGAATGGACATAGATACATCCCCTTCTCCTAGTTCAGTGCTTGGTACACATTAGCATTCAATTTAATGTTGATTTTAATTTAGGTTTTGGAGACAAGACTGTGTGATGTTATCATCACTATGATAAATACAGCACAGATTAAGCACATATAGAGCTAAAATGAAGTGGAAGATGACACATTGAAATTCTGTAGTGGAGTTTTGCAAAGGGAACAAAAATCACGTATAATTTCTATTTGCTAATTTATCTGTGTAAGTAGAAAAGTCATCATTTTGCTCACTAAAGATAACTTTTTCTTAAGATGAAAACATAATATGAAAATGGTATGGAAGAGGAAAAAATAACTTTTATTAAAATATATTATGTAGGATACTTAGGTAATATTAAGTCATATTAAATACAAATCTTACATGCTATTTTGTTGATTTTTTGAATTATTTTAAAGTATAAAAATGTATTATAAACACTTATTTGAACTTAAAATTTATTCATGATATTAAAACAGATAACACAATACAAAATCATAGAGAACCCATTCAAAAATATATATATATATTAAAACATGTTCCCTAAGGTGTATTAGGGCAGAGACAGAAACACTAAAATCAGTCAATTTTCTTGTTAAAGTCATTTGAAAAGTATTGGTTGTGGAAGAGTTTTAAGTTGATGGATAATAATCTATAATTAAATATTTTTGCTAAATTTAAATTCCACTTCAACTATGAATCAATAGTTAATATGGCTCACAGTGCTAATTTCCAAGTAACCTCTTCAGTAAAAGAATACAAAATAGAATTGATGTTATACAGATGGTTGCAAACTAACATGCAAAAGCAAATGATATACTATTTATGCAATCAAATATCTAGCAGAATCTTACACAACCTATTCAGATCTTGGTACCTTAGGTCATTCAATTTCTTAAGCTCTTCTTGTAGGAACATGATATATAGCTGATACAGAAAGAAAGTTCAATAATCTTATTTGAATCCACATATCATGAGCAAATATCATTTCAGAGTAGTATAAAAATATATAACCTTGCTGCAGTTAACAATCCTAAGGGGAGTGCAGACAGATAATCACACACCCACACCCACATCCACAACCCCCTCCCCCACACACACACACTCACACGCACACATTTGTTAGTGCAATAAAGGATAGCATTTTCTGTAAGGAGATTAAACTTCACAAGCAAATATCTTAAGCCAAATTCTGTTGTCAAAATATTTCAGTCATGCAGTTGTTTTTAGCAACATATATAAATGTGTCACATGATAATGATTCACTCTATACTTCTTTCTTTTTGATGTGCAGGCTTTATATTTAATGAATTTTGTGCATTGAAAGCACAATGAATAATACAATTTAAAGTTATTCCTACTGAGCAGGTATTTTTCTAAAGTTGGAATATAAATGAAAGAGTGATAATACATTGCTGTAGTTAGCACTCCCTAGAGTATAAGAATTGCCTCTTGAAAATGATGTATTCTAGCTATAATCTTTGTTTGTATTCTATGAGATATAATATGACCAATGAGTGAATCCCAATATTCTCTCATGTCATTTCACTCCTGGTAATATGTGCTTCATCTTGACCATTTTTACGGTGAATAGTGCTGTAATAATACCTTCTCATCTCTGACTTTCTGGTCAAGAAAGTCTAAAAATAGAGGCTCCCATTTTAGCTTTGCATCCAGATGAAAAAAGCCAAGGTTGCATTTATGTCAAAAGAAACTTCATAGAATAAAAGGTAACGAATGTTGTATGAACTGTAGTAAGAATGACCTCTTCTTGTCAATAGTATTTCTGAGGTTTCTGTTGCTAACGTTCTTTTCTCTGCTACAGATAAGAAAATTTAGAGAAAATAATAGTTCATGTTCATATTTATTTCAAATTATATGTGGTGACCTCAGGATGATTTCTATTGTATATAGATGTGACATTTGAATCACTGTAGTACTTGCAACAAATACAAGAAAAAAATATCTTATTTATATGCATACAGCTATACAGGCAAGGTCAAATTTGCAAAATAAGTGATTTTTTTTGTCAAATAAATTAGGTATAATCTATGGAAATATATGAAAAGAAAATTCAGTGAAAGTGGAGAAGTGAAAATTCTGATTACTAATGCAAAAACTTTAGCCTGTAATCAGTTATTCTATCATCCTTTGAAGTTGTTGCAATGATTTAGTTATTTTCTATGTTTATCTTACGCTAACAAACCAGGTAAATATGATGTAAATTAAACAATGAAGCTTGATCATGATTACCCAAGCAAAACAATATTGGGAAACCGTTTATATAACAGACAAAACCACATACATCATGTGTATGTTTATATCTGATGCTGTGAAGTTGTTACCTTGCACAATTCTAAGGTTAGGTAAGTTGTTAGCAAAACTAGAAATAAATCTTTGAAGACGATTCTTTACTGCTGAACAATGTGCTTCATGGTCATTTCTTCACTTAGCTTTTTGACAAAGTTTAATTGTAAAGACTATGATTTAGTTTAGTAACAATAAGCTAAAATGTATGTAAATAAAAAGACAATGGCTATTTAGATTGGTGAATTTCCATAAAAGCAAAAAAAGAACCAATTACTCTCAAATTATTGGAGTTCAGGTTTTACTACCTCATTTTAACTTTGTCTTAATTTAAAAATACAAAGGAGTGTCTTTTGAAAGTTTCAAGAACTTAAAATTGGTTGTAGGTATGAAGAAATTTTGAGACTCATATTACTTACCAGGAAAAGGTATACAGTATGTATATGTGTACATGGATTTGATATATAAGATCCATATTATACCCATGTTTACATATATAACATGTTTTAACCAACCAGTGAAATCATCAGAAGAAAAAGGAAAATAAAATTCTAGGATTCCTGCTGCGAGCAATGAGAAAAAAGGGAGGCATAATTAAAATAAACGATGACCACAGATATCAGGCAATGGAAATTTTGATTTCTGAAAGTATCAATGCAGTCCAAGTAAACTCTACAACCATGTCTTGGTATCCGTTAGTTCCAGCTACTATGCTAGGACATTTCAGATTTAAAATTAGTGTTTTTTTTTTATAATAATCACAGGGAGCAGTAACATACGTATAGAGATGAGAGGTAATATTTTTCACAACCCACTTAAATAGAATTTCTACTTTTGCCTTACTTTCATGCCTCTAATTCACCATACTGGTATTTCAAAAATTTGAATGATCATCATCCTGAAAATCCTTTTCTGCCTGGTAATGTAAGAATAATTTTTCTAATTTATTCAAAATAACAAAAATAATATCAAAACAGTAGTGAAATGTAATTCATCTTCAATGAGCCTGTAAAAATGAAAATGTTTGACAATTGTCAAGGGATTTTTGAAGTACATTTTAGTAATACATAACAAAACATAACGAAAATAAAATAATAGTTGATGCATCAATTCGCTCACTAGAAATTTATCCCATAAATATATTAGAAATAATGAAGGTATATGTTTAAGAGTATTTATTGTAGCACCCAGTAGAGTCATCACTGAAAATAACAAAGGAACAACCTAAATATTCATTTATTAAAGATTGCCTAACTATCAATGAACTATTCATTCACGGTGAAAAATGACAATATGGGTCCTGGCTGGTGGCATAGTGGATAAGGCACCAGCCTGCAAACCCAAAGGTCACTGGTTTGATTCCCAGCCAGGGCACATAACCAGGTTGCAAAAGCCAGGTCTCCAGCCAGGTCCATTGCTGGAGGCAGGTGAAAGGCAGCCATACATTGATGTCTCTCTCCCTCTCTGCTTCTTTCCCTTCCCCTCTCTCTAAAAATAATAAATAAAATCTTTAGAAAATGACTATCTGAAACATAAAATTGATATAAGAATCTATCTTAGATAAATTATTTAGTAAAAAAAAGAAAAAGTGCATATTTTAATTTTAGAAGAATAAACAACACTGATTAATAATTTCATATATATATGACTTCTGATATATTAGACTGTGTTTTAGGTCAGTGATGTGAGGATAGATGAGGTCTTCATTTTCACTGGGTTTTATATACTTGTATGCATGTATGTATGTATGTACATATGTATTTCTTTAGTCCTGATGTTACACTTTTGTAGCGAGCTCTAAAGCATTAGCCTACAGTGTTCTGGCTGGGCTCAAATGTCAGCAATGAATAATTTCTGTCACCAAAAACCAGGAGAGATAGAGTTCAGTGGCATTCAATGAATTTGTGGTTGGCCATCTTTTCTATATACACTGAGAAAGCCTAAGACATGACTAGCTTATCCAAAATGAACTTGAAAGTACTTTGGCAAAAAGCACCATAAAGGGCACTGGAACCAGAAGCCAAATCCACCATTGTCTTACAAACAATGTAAATTATTTTGGAACTGTTTTATGCTCTGTGATGTCTTTTAGACAAAATAAGCCCTATATCTCTAAGAAGATAAATGCTATAGACTAAAAATTATAGCATTACCAGTAGTTCTAAGTGATTCATTATAATGTGATTTGATGGGTTTGATCAATTATTGCTCAATATTTATGTGTATCATTAAAATTGTATTTACAAATAATAGAAATGAGTAATTTTTTTTTTATTTTTATATGTTCAGGAAATCACTCAGCATATTAACTTGTTCAAAGGTAATAATATTTTTGGTTGTAAACTATATTAACTTAGCTATCAAGAGGATTTTTTAATTAAAATTTACATTTTGAATAAAAATCTGATGAATTTATTAGCAAGTGAAATTTTTATGGCAGAATCTAAACCAACAACATTGAAAAAAATTGGAAAGGAGAAAGTCTTTGGTGTGATTGTTCTTCTGTTTGATTTCATCCTGTAGGTTGGTAGTACGATAAAAAAAGAACAGTAATTTAGGAAACTGCCAGTGATACAAGGCTGTTTTAGTGAGAATGGTTCAGGAAAAGTCAGTAAGAACACCATGTGTTTGATATCTATTTGAACCGTTTATGCTTTCCAGAGTATTTTGCTTTTAAGTAGCTGATCTTTTTAGAGTAACAAAATTTGTAAATGCCATTCTCAACCAAAAACCTCCACTGTCTTAATTACATTATTAATTGGAATATCTAATGCAATGTGCAAACTTTTCAGTTATTTTATTAATGAGGTATAGGACATAAGATTTTTGTGTCTTTGCATGAACTGTCTTGATTTTATCCTGTCTTAAAATTTTATTTATTTATTTATTTATTTATTTATTTATTTATTTAGTTTTAGAGAGTGGGGAAGGGAGGAAGGGAGAGAAGGAAAGGAGAGAAATATCAAGGTGCGAGGGAAACTTCAGTAGGTCACTTTCCCTAATCATCTATCAGGAGACAGTACCTGCAACTCAGACATGTGTCCTAACTGGGATCGAACTGGTCACCTTTTGCTTTGTAGGACACTCAACCAACTAAGTCACAGTGGTCAGGACTATCCTCATGTTTTATTAATAACTTTATTGTGTATGAAATTTAAGTTTCACAGTAATTTGAACATGTACATTGAGAGCATTGATCAATGTTTTTTTTTTTCCATTTGGAACACTCCTTTACCATTTAGTTTTCAAGATGGTTGATGAAAAGTCTACCGTTTATAAAATGCACACTCCGCTGCAGGTGAATGGTTTATTTTTCTTCACTAGAAGTATTGAAAGGAAATCTTTTTGTAGTAAAATTTTATGGTAAAAGAAGAGAAGCAAAACCAAATTAAAGAGATTCAGGTTTCTATGATTCATTGCTATATCTATTTCTTTTACGTTTTGAAGTATTACTAACATAAAACCATTTGAAATGTACCATTCCATGGAATTTAGTACATTTTTAATGTGCAGCCATCACCTCTTTTCCTAAATATTTCATCATCCCCACAAAAAATCCCATTTCTACTAAGCAATACTTCCTAGTCCCTTAACCTCCAGACCCTGTCAACCTGCTTTCAGTCTCTAATTCTGCATATTTTATATAAATAATATTGCACACTATATTTTATTTCTGGCTTCTTTCACTTAGTATAATATTTTTGAGGTCCATTCATATTATAATATGTGTCAGTACTATACCATTCAGTTATTTTTCTAAAGTCAAGTAATATTCCATATCTAATTGTACAACTATACAAATTTTCTTTATTCATTCTCCATTGATGGGTTTCACCTTTTGCTCCTGTGAATAGTGCTGCTACAAACATTAATATACAAGTATTTGTTTTAATACATGTTTTTAATTCTTTGGGGCATATATGTAGGAGTGGAATTGCTGGATCATAGAATAATTCTATTTAACTTACTGAGGTACCATCAATTCATTTTCCATGGTAGATGAACGGTTTTACATTACCACCAGCAATATAGAAGGACTTCACTTTCATATCCTCGCCTAGACTTTTTATTTGTCATTTTATTTTCAATGCTTATTATGGTTGGTGTAAAGTAGTATCTCATTGTGGTTTTGATTAGCATTTCACTAGTGACTAATAATGTTGGGCATCTTTTCATGTTTTTGTCAATCTTTTGTGTATATTCTTTGGGAAGATATCCATTAAACCATTTAAAAAATTTTTGGGGGTATGAAATTGTAAGAGCTTTTATATATTCTGGACACTAAACCATTATCAGGTATATGCTTTGCAAATCTTTTCTCCTATTATGTACCCTATATTTTACATTCCTGATAGTCTTTTTATAACATAGTTTTTTATTTTTCTTTTCTAAGGCATCAAATTTACCTGTTTTATTTGTTGCTTTCTGTTTTTGGTGTCATACTTAAAAAGACACTGCCAAATCAAAGGTTATGGAGACTTACTCAATATTTTCTTTTAATAATTTTATTTTATCTTTAACCCTTAGGTATTTGACCCATTTTTAGTTAATTTTTGTCTTGATTTAATTTTTATTCCAACCTTTGTCCATCATTCTCATTAATATTTTTGAATATTTTATTAATTAGATCCTATGTTTCTAATTGTCCTTCTTTTACGGTGAAATATTTTTTCCTTGGTGAATCTAAGTTCTTCAAAAGTGAATCTAAGGTCTTTAAGAGAATAGTAAGAATACTATTTAGAATTTACTTAGGATAATTTTGCTTTTATTGTGGTGATGTACTATCTTCTGAGCTCTATTTTTTTAATCTTAGTTAAATTTGAACTCACCAATTTTCTTCAAATATACTCGTATGACCATTTTGTGTTTGTTCATATCTATGACTGCAATTAAGGCTACTATCCCCTAATCTACAGGTGAATTTCAACTTTGTGCACAGGGAAGATTCTTACAGAATGAGAGACATTATCATAGCAAGCATGTGTGGGAATTTGGCAGGCGAGCAAGAAAGGCATCTTTATGATAAAACTGTTAATAGAATCATATGTAAAATAATGGTGATTTATTTAAAATATAAGCAGTTTCAGGACATATTAATTAATTTGATGCAGAGCAAGCATATCATTGTATAGCATGGAATCCACCTAACACCTATAGTTGTGCATCAAATTTGCCATTTAGAGAAGTAATTGCAAATACTCATGGAAATATCAATTTGACAGTAAAACAATCTTTAATAATTAGATTTTATTATCCCTACTTTTATTCTCATAGGACATTTTAAATTTAATATATAAATAATATGAATATCATATTAAATGTATTAAATATAAGTTTTATAGCAAATGTAATGACAAATTTCAAAAATAACTTTATTTATCTTAGTATTTCAGTTGGAAATCAAAAGCATACTATGCAAATTCAACTAAGTGGATATTTTTGAATAAGCAAATAAATGTAATAAAAAATTGGAAGTACAGAAATTATCAAATTAATTCCACTATAATATTTTAATAAAATGTCAAAAGCTAAGCACTAAAGATAAAATGTAATTAGATGTCCTCACAAATAAATAAAAGGCAGAGAAAAAAATAACTTTATGGAATTTACTAATGATTATGTTAATATTGATTAAGTGCTAACCATGTCAAGTATTTTAATGTTTCACATATTTTTTAATTAATCCATAATTTTAAGAGTGAGCACTTTGGAGGTATAGAAAGATTAAATCACTTATTCAAATCACATAGTATCAACTGCAGATCTAGGATTTTATATGTGTTTGTCTGCCTCTAAAAATTCACCGTTTTTAACCCTTACACTATACTGATGCTTAGTGTAGCTTAGTGTGTGATATAACAATAGCATTTCTGCTAACTGTAGAGAGATTAGTGCAACAAAATCTGCCTGAAGGTATGTGATAAGAAGAATTATATACCTATATCCTAATACCTAGAATCTGTGACTTCAGCGCATTATGCTGCAAAAGAGAATTGAAGTAGCTCATCAGTTGTTCTTGAAACATAGAGATAGAAGTAGAGACGATAGATATGTAGGTAGAAAAGATAAATAGAAGTTAGATAGATGGATAAATGTAAACAAAAAAGAAAGTTCAGAGAGATACCATGTGAAAATCACTTGACCTGCTGCTGGTTTTAAAGCTCTGGGAAGGGATTTAAGAGCCAAAGAATCGGGTAAGCCTTAGAAACTTGAAAAGGCAAGGAAATGGATTTCCCAAACTTCCAGAAGAAAGGCACTCCTGCTGGTAACTTGATTTTAGCCTGGTTAGACCTGTGGACTGCTGACCTAGAGAACTGTGAGAACTGTAAGAGCTGTAAGATAAGAAATCTGTGTTCCTTTCAGCCATTAAGATTGTGGTAAATTCTTACAGCCACAACAGGAAACTAACACAAGTTATAGGGAAGGGCTTTTACATTTTGTAACATTTAACCTGAGCCTTCAGGAACAGTCAGGAAATAATAATTCCAGAAATGTAGAGATGACATTCTGGATAGTGGGAGCCAAATGCTTGAAAAGAGAGTGAATGGCTAAAAAAAGAATAGTTGTGGAATGATAGAATAGTAATGTTTGGTTTTTGTTGATAGGAAGTGTTTAACAGCTCAGAAAAATACTCTAAGAGTTCACTGTAAATTTTCATTTAAATTGAGCTTTATGATGACATGTGACATAGCATTTTGTTTTATAAAGTTTTATTGGAATTATTATAATTAACAGATCTTTTATTTTTCTTATGTTATAATTTTTTACCAGAACATAAGTTTATTTCAGGTGTAACAGCAATGTTAAAGTCAGCAAGTATTAATTTTTCCATTTAAGTATTTTTAAAGTTATTTTCTCCAAAAATCTAGGGAGCTTTTCCTTTCTATCCCACATGTAATCATTTCCTAATTGTTATGTTTTTGGAGGACTTTGAATTAAGTAAATTGCTTTGGTAATATTTTAGAACTTTCTTCAAATAAAAACTAATCTGGACAATTTATAGATTGCAGATTCCACTACAGATTCCTTTATTAAAAACCCAAAATGCAATCACTAGCAAATAAAATTTTTACCTCTTTGCCCCACAATAAAAACTATCTGTCCTGAAAAATGAATGCATTCTGTGACCATTCAGTTAATAAAATTATTTTACCTAAATGATAACTTTCATCATGTTTCAAAATAACCAGCTCAACTGGGACATTATTTTAGTATTTACAGACTCATACACATATGAACTAGTATGCAGATTCTACATTTCTGTATCATCTCCCTCTATAAGAGGATGGATATAATGTTTTTATCTTCACCACAGAAAAAGAGTTCTTAAGAATCAATTTGTTTTCAAATAGGGACAATAGGGAAGTTACCAAAAAGAAAAAGCTTTAGATTTTCCAGAACTTTAGAGAGAGAATTAATACATGAAATTGATAATTAATCACTAATGAAGGAAGCTGTAGAAATAATTATTACTAATTGGAATTTATATGTTATGGAAAGGAATGAAAAACAATAATGAGGAGCCAGGAAATCTTGTTTTAAATACCTTTCTGCAATGAAATTCTATCATGACCTTGGGCAATGTAATTAATCTGTTAATCTAAAAAATTTATATTCAATTATATTGAGATACATAATGAAGAAAGAGCCAATATGGACATAGTTTAGTGAGTGAGGAAAGAAAAAAAATGAGTAGATCATTTGAAGAGGTAGAAAGAGATGTCATGTAAGTTCTTGGAAATCATCATAATATTTTGGTTTTATTTGCTTATTTGGTGTGTGTGTGTGTGTGTGTGTGTGTGTGTGTGTGTGTGTGTGTTGGAGGGGGAGGGACAGTGGGGGAGGAAGGAAGGAAGGGAGGGAAAGAAATAGAGTTACTGGAATGAAAATCTATAGATCTGTTTAAAGTAAGTAATTAATATAAACTCATTCTAGTTTGAAAAACAGATCACTGTGGTTGTTGTGTGGAACATGGAATCTACAAGAGAAAGAAATTCAGGGCAACTGAGTAGGAAGCTACTGAAGTAATTCAGTGGGTTAACCGTGGTGGCTTGAGCTAAGATGTTAAGAAAAAATCAAGATAATGGGATTTACAGATAGATTGGATGAAGGAGATGAAAGAGAGAGGAAATAACTTTGATGTAAATCATACAAAATATGTTGACTACAGTAAATATATCAGAAAAGGCAAGGTGGAGAATGGATGAATAGTGGATGGCTGAGAGAGAAATAAAGAATTCTATTTGGACCATATAAAATTAAAAATGGCCTCTGACACACTGATGGTATGAAAAATAGGAATTGAAATATTAGATCTGAAAACATAGTAAAAATTATGAATGGAAATGTCATTATGAGAGAGCTTACATATAATTTGTCTGTAAAACCATTTGATAAGGTAAACTACTTATAATGAGTATAACTAGAAGACAAAAAAGAACTCATTATTGTGCACTGATAAATTCATTAGGTCAGTATCCGGTGCAATGTCTAAGAGAAATGCTTTGTGAATTCACTTGTAGTGTATTAATGCATAAATTAATTTTTAAAATATTTCTAAAGTATAATAGAGAAAAGTTTAATGGAATGTTATAGTTTAAAATTATATACTGTAATAATTATACACTGTAATAATTGAATCAAAATGATATGTTTGTATATATCAAATTATTGCCTTACATACATTGTCTAAAGAAAATGTTTGATGTATTACTTAGTATAAACTTTAATGTTTTGCAATAAAATGAGGAAGTAAATATGTTGCAGAAAATAACAGCTTCTGTAAATATTGAGGTTGAACTACAGTTAATTTGAAGAATCCATTAATTTCAGTGCATTTTATGCTGACACCATATATAGTATCAATTATATAACATGATTCACCATTACATATTTACTTTAATTTTCTTTCCATTTTAAAACAGCCTCAGTATTCAATTTTGACTTTACTTAAACTGTGTGTTCTTCAAGGAATGGAGACGTTTTGGGTTAATTCAATGAGAATTTGTGTCTTACAACAGCAAATTTAAATTCCTTGCGAAAATTGCTTTTCTTTTTTTTTTAATTGGACCTGTGTGTTGAGGATGAAAGTTTTGTGGGCATTATTTGACCAAGGAGAGAGGTACCTGTGAGAACAGCATTGGGATGTCACTATTAAGGAATGATAAATGACTGTCTTTTCCTTCTAAGCAAAGACAAATGAGGGGGAATTGTCAAATCACATTCACATAAGAAAGACTTATTGCCCAATATCAAGCTTTATTGATAATTTCAAGGGCATGTCCAATCTATGGAAAATATAAAGGAAGAGGAGGCACATGGTATTCAGTACCACTTCCCAGATTTTCATGGAATGTATCTCTAGGCCATGTCTAAAGGATAGGTTCCTAACGAAAATAGTAAGTCACCTGCTTTTTAAAATATATGTTTTAGCCCTGACTGGTTTGGCTCAGTGGACTGAGCACTGGCTTGCAAACCAGAGGGTCTCCAGTTCAATTCCCAGTCAGGGCACATGACTAGGTTGTAGGCCAGGTCCCTAGTTAGGGCATGAGAGGCAACCATACATTAGTGTTTCTCTCCCTCTTTTTCCCTTCCTTTCCCTCTCTCTAAAAATAAATAAAATCTTAAAAATATATGATTCATTTAAGTTATGAAACATTCCAATTATGTACTCACATACCTTATGAGAAATTTTCCAGAGAACATGCCTAATTATACATTCTTGATTTAAGTATCAAAGACAACCCTAAACCATGGACAGTCCACTCAACACAAAGCATTTTAAAGTTAGGTATTCTCCTTTGACCAAATACATTAGAATTTTTTAGGGCATTTTTTTCATCACATTTACAAAAAGAGAGGTCATGTGCCTCATTTTAGCCTTTCTCTATAATGAGCAAGAAACATATGGGATGCGAACTGTTGAACTTCCTAGTCGATCCTCTGTTCTCAGTCAATATTTCCATATGATGTATTTCTAAAATGTTTTAAATTTTCTGTGTTACAGTTTGTGTTATAATTTCTACAAAGGTTAATCTTACTAACACCATGCCAGTGAAGTGGACTTGACTCATAGTGTATTTAATAGCAATTTCCTTTGCAAAGCTTTTTAACATGATGGTATCCCTTCAGAGTTATTGTAATATTCTTTTGTCAGTGCAATTACTCTTATTCCTTTTATGGCTTCAGTCAGTTGAGCATTTTTATATGTTTCGATGTAAGTATTTATTGAACGTGTAATTTTTATAAGGCCACATTGTCTTCCTTTCCTGGACAGTTTTCTGAAGCTAGTGGTAACTTCAATTCAGGTCATAAAATATTTTCTCCTTCTGGAGAGTTATTGTTTACACAAGTCTAGTTTTAATGCAATTCTATAAATCAATTTGCAAAGCATTTGTTTATCCTATAGCTTTGTCAGAGAGATTAATGTAGTAATTTCCATGTGCACCATACATTCCAGCTGACAAAGATAGTGACCAAAAGAACATCATTCTGTAAATTTCAGTTCACATTTGGTCTGTGGATATAATAACAACTCTGTGCAAACAGGAAAGGGTTTAGAACCCTGGCTTCCAGGTGCAATAACAATCTTCTGCTGCTCTATCTGTTGAAACCTCGTGAGTTACACACCATGGTAAAGAGTTTTTTTCTGTAACATTCAGGACTTAAAAAGCACAATAAAAAAAAACATGCTTTTATGTGATGCCCTCCTCTTGCTGAAGTTTAATGCATACATACAGTGTTCTCATGATGGCATTTATTTTGTTTGATCCAATAAGCCACATTGGCCCTTAGAGCAACCAGAGATTATGGCATCTGAATAGGTAGCTTTCTTATGTAATGACTTAGCCTCCTTCCACCGTTATTGACAGTGCTGCTAAAGTTGTTAATAAATAAATAAATAAATAATAAAATTAGAGCTTTATTTTCTTTCAAGATCAGTTTCGAGCCATCGCCAGTCTCCTGAAGAAGAGATTTTTCTAATGTCTCTAACGATCAGCAAGACTTGTTCACCATGCCGACAACAATCTAGGAATGTTATCTTAGTCCTATCCAGAATCTACAGATGAGCTCTTAAGATGCCCAGGGAACATTGTAAATATTGGGGCCAGCATTTATCAAGTCACTCCGTATATTGTGGCAGTAGCAAATCAGCAAGACTTCAGCGTTTCTTCTCCAGGAATAACAGTTGCTGAGACCCTACCTCCACTTGCCATTGGTCATCGTTATATCAGAAAGGGATAAGTCAGAGTGTTGTTTCCTTGCCCTGAGATGCTCGCATGGAAACTGCATAAACACATTGCTCCCTGGTGCATAATCTTTTTATGAGCACCTTTTCTTTATGTTATATCTCCCATCTTTATTTATTGCTTTTTTCCACCTAAGATTGACTGTTAGCTTAGCAGGCATGTTATCTACCTTCAGAGATGATAATAAAAACAGCCTTGCTCACCACGTTCCTGAGCCACTTCCACCCCCATCTCTAGGCAGATAAGGGATGTAGCAGGTAGAGAGGATCTAGGACAAGCCTGTTGCTTGGTAATGGAACCACATTTAGAGGCAGCTCTAATTAGGCCATAAGGGTTGATGTTATGACTCATCTCTACATATCTTTAGGAACATGAGCAGGTAAATTCAATTACACCAAAATTAGATCTTAGGTATTCATTATATATACAGAAATGTTAAATGGGCCTGGCATCACTGGATAAGGAATAAGGGGAGAAAAAGTTTCATACATCGAAAATGTGAAGTGTTTGTAATTGCATCTCCCACCACAAACAATTGCAGTGGCATCTCCTCTTACTTCCTCTGATATTCAAAATTAGAACATGTTCATTCAAATGAAAAAGCCAATCTATAGAGCCTTTTAGTCACCCTTTTTCAATAACAAGTGTTTCAATTGCCTACTGAATAGAACACTTTTCTGTAAGTAATGAGTTCTGTGATATAGTCAAAAAAGATATTTCCTTGATTCTTTCTGCATAATAACAGTGAAGAATGCATAACTTACTCAAGAAGAAAAATATGGCTTTAAGGCTGACACAAAAACATGCGATTCTTGAAAATATTTTGATGTATTTGAACATTATTAAAACATCAGAAATAAACATTATATTTATTATTAATAGTTATTTTTCGCACCTGCCTGCAATAGAGCTTCCATTTTTCCTCATTAACAACCGAACAAAATGATAGAAGGTTTCAAATATATTTTTAAGGATTATATGAGTATTGCAGATAATAAGAGTTGGACATTATGACATACTGTTGAAATAAAAATATCTTAAACAAAAATTAAAAGTCAAAAGACACTCCCAAGTTTTAAAGGAAAATGGTTAAAAATGAATTTGCTTTGATTTGACTAATCAAACTTTCAAATGTTGATTTAGTCCTGGTTTTCCAGAGAACCAGCGTGTGTATAATTTATATATGTACATGTTACAGAACCTACCAGTGCTACTGGAACAGCTGTGGGGTTCCATTTCCTGCCCCCTCAAGACGCGTGACTCCCAGAGTAAGAGTTTGGTGAAGAAGGAAAGGAGATGTTTATGTAAAGGTTATACAGATTCAGAATTTTAGTGAATTTCTGAAGTTCCATTCTCTTTAAAATACCCCAAAACACATAATCCTGCTCCTCTTCGCCCAACTAGGGTGATTTCAGACTACACCAGTCAGACGTATGTTTTTCAGAAAAGCAGAAGTCTGCAGCTCAACATTCCTGGACTCAGTTCAGTTCAGCTCCACATGTCTCCCAGAAGTCTGTGCTGCATTAGGGAAGTCCCTGCACAGCTCTATCAGCTCTACCAGCTTCTTCTGTGGGCAGGTTTCTCAGCCCGTCTCCTCTTTCTTACTGCAGCTCTTACTCCAAACCACATTGCATCTCCTAATCCAAATCATGTGGCATTTCCTTTCAAAGCAGACTAGTGGAGGAAGTGTCCTTTTTCTCCTTCAGCCCACCCTTATTTTAGATGCTGGGCATCTTTTTCCTCAGGCTATGTCACAAGTCACTGTCTGTTCTTAGGCATCATGTATACCTTTTACCCTGGCCACAAGTTAGTAGCATAGTTATTTACTAGTTATTGTAATGCAAAGTATCTTAAATTCTGTACCATCCACTTTCCCCTTCCCCCAATTATGGTATTGGGAAATACGTTCTGCTATTTTCTGTGGACTTTGCTCTGCACCCCATTGCTTATATTAAATATATATATATATATATATATATATATATATATATATATATATAAGAGTTGTCCAGAATGCATCCAGCCATGTGATATAAAAAAGAGAAATTTATTGAAGAAGATACAAGGAACATTATACATAGGACAATGGTGCCTCTGTCCCTTTCAAAGTAGACCATGGAGCCTGACACAGTTCTCCCAATCACCATCAGCTGGCCCATTGTATTTTCCTGAATCTCCTCAATAGTCTGAAATCTCTTTCCTTTCAAAGGTGATTTTGGGAAGTCAAGAAGTTGCAAGGCACCAATCTGGGCTTGCACGGGGCTGAGTCACCTGGGTGATTTGATGCTTTGCAAAATATTTGCATGAGACGTGATGCAGGCACAGGCACATTGTTGTGATGAATCTGCTAATCGCCAGTTGCCCATAGCTACAGCCTCCTGAATCATCTGAATAGCTTTTGTGGAGGTATGTTCGAACTTAATATAAAATTTGATGCAGATTCATTATTGTGCTCACTCAGTCATTTTGAATGTGATAGACCATAGCACATGTGCTCACTCAATGATGTCTGTTGCCCTCACTGACTAGTAGTGAAGCTGTCATTGTTCACACATGGGTGCTCCAGCCCACTCCCCTTGGCTGCCAGGTAACATCTGTGTGGTGCAACCATTCTGGTTATATTAATAATGGCTGTATTTTTTCTGGACAGACCTTATGTTTCTTATAAGAAATGGTAAGTGATTATGGAACCTAGAAAGTTCTAAGAACTGCCAGCTGGGGACTTAGGAGAGGGAAAAATACTTTCATGCTGAGTTTGAACTCTTGAGAACCAACTGGTAAATCTAAAGGTGTAAGTTCCAGTCTCAGGCTGAGTCTAAAGTCCTGGAAGATCAATGTCCCAGCACCAACTCAGTCTGAGAGAAGGAACATCTTTCTTAACTCAGTCTTTTGTTGTATTCAGGTCTTCAGTGAACTGAATGATTCCCACCCACAAGGGAGAGAAATCTGCTTTACATGGCTCACTAATTCAAATATTAACCTCACCTAAAACATCCTCACAGACACAGCCAGAATAATATTTAACTCATATAAATATATGAGCATGCTGTGATCAATCCAGTGAAGTGGCCACATAAAATTAACCATTGCAAGTCTACTTGTCACTTTCATACTCACATATACATCCTTAAACCACACTTCATCTTTGAGTAAGGACAATAATAAGATTTGTAATTTTGCCTAACATGACACAGCTGCTGTGCAAACAACTGAAATCACATTAATTCCTTTCCTAGAAGAAGTAAAGAGATGTGTGCTTTTCATCTAAAATTCTGTAATTTAAGTAGAATGATGTAATATGAACCATACATAAATATTATAAATTAATTAGCCTCAGCTTGCATGATGAAATGATGTTTGTTAACTTAGTCACACAAACACATATTCATAAGAAAATAAGGAGGAAATACTTAATGACAATCACAGTCCTCATTTCTGTAACTAGTCATGAGATTTTAGCTGGCATTTATAAATACTTTCTTCTACCAATTCTTTGTTTATAGCAAGCACCTTATCTGGCTGTGGTCCTTTACCTAGTGAGGGAACTTAAACCTTCATTCCTAAAGAATCTGGACCATTAGTGGTCCAGTGATTGTTTTCTTTGCATGTTGGCTCAAAGGCATGAGAAATGCAAAGTAGGCCAAAAAATAGTTATCCAGTTCAATGGAATCATTTTTGCAACTTTTTATGTCCATCCTGCCTCTAGAATTAAACATTCTAGTCCAGCATATTACAAAGTTGCAGGAACTGGTAGCAAAAATCTTGCTAGTGGGTCACTAATAGCAATAGTGCTGCCTCTCCTATTTTGACCTCTTGATTCTTGGACCCATGAATCCTGCCTGTGTGAGAAACAGTAACATACATACATTGGATGCAGATTTGCAATGTCTGCAGCATTCTATAGAATCTTGCTCCAGCCCTGTAAGTGTTGGCTCCTAATTGTCACAGTAACTGAGTTTTCAGAAGGCCATTCCACCATTCCAGCAAATCAGCAGCTTTAAGGTGATATGAACCATTGTAAGACCAATGAATTTCATGAGCATTCACTTATCCCCATTCACTTTTGCTGCAAAGTTAGTTCCTTAATTAGAAGCAATGTTATGCCATACACCATCATGATAGATAACACACGCTGTAAGCTCATGATGGTAATTTTGGCAGAAGCATTGTGTGCATAGAAGACAAGTTGGTATCCAGGGTGTTTATTCTGGTAACAATGAAACAATGCCTTTTCCATGATGGAAGCTGCCCAGTGTAATCAATCTGCTTCCCCTGGAACGGTGTCATCTCAGGAAATCAATTTTGGTCAGCTGCTGGCAGATCGGGCATGCAGCGATGGCTGTAGCCAGATGGCCCTGAATGAGTGGATGTCCATGTTGCTGAGACATACATAACTTCCATCCTAGGCTCCATGGCCAGTTTGCTTGTGAGCCCATGAGGTGGCAGAAATGGCTGGGGAATAAGAACAGGTCATTGTATCTACTTGGTTATTAAGATTCTAGTGTACTGAAGTCATCCTTTGGTGAGTATTCACATGGGAAGCATGTTTCTTGCACTTTTAGAGAGGTATCTCCAGAAGCTTCTTCCCCAAATTTCCTTCTTACCACTTTTTTCTTTTTAGATTTTATTTTATTATATTTAGAGACAGCAGAGGGGAGAGAGTCAGAGAGGGAGAGAGACATTAATGTATGGCTGCCTTTCACCTGCCTTCAGCTACAAACTTGGCTGGAAACCTGTGCCTTGCTTATGTGCCTTGGTTGGAAATTAAACCAGTGACTTTTGTGTTCACAGGCTGGCACCTTATCCACTGTGCCACCAGCCAGGGCCTCCCTTTTACCACTTTTTAATATGTTCTTTTCAACTAACTGAACATCAAGCCAAACTATGAGTGACAGCTTATGAATTGATATGTAATTGCATGTGTGGTCATTTTTCTTTCCAAGTAAAATATGCAGCCAGGTATATGGCCTGAAGTTATGCCTACTGAAAGGATTTCTCTTCACCACTGTCTTTTTAGGATGTTCTAGGAAGGGGACTATAGTGGTTCACCTTTCCACTATTAAGTGATGCCTAAACATCATGTGGATGTATCTCTAAACCAGGTCTAAGGCTTTTCTTCTTCTTTCAGCTGATTGAAGGAATTTCTTGTGAGACCATAGGTGCAGCCTGAGAGAGAGAAGGTGGTGTGGAGTGGGGACCATGGGCATTTGAGCCACGTTTATTTGTAACAACTTGTGCTTCCAGGGCACATCCAGGCCTGATCATGTATGTACCACTTCCAGCACTTCTATGCACACTCAACTTCATGGACTGACTGATCAGTTAACTCCCAGCCCATGCTGAACACTTCAGGTTGTATGGTAACTTGGTGACCCATTGATAAGTATTTATTTTCTAAGGCCCAGTGGCAGGCTAAGAGCTGATTCTCCAAAGATTGGTGAGTTACCCTCAAAGGATACCAGGACTTTGCTCAAAAATCCTTCAGGTCAGCCCTGCAATTTACCTACTAGGGCCTGTCAAAGGCTTCAAACAGGATCTCTATTTACTACCAGCATATCAACCAATGAATGGGCTGGATTACATAGTTCAAGTGGTCAAGCTGCCTGGACCTATTTGTTATAAAGACTTTTCAAGTTCTGGGCCCCACCCAAATCTAGCAGCTTTTCAGGTTGACTTAGTAAATGGATAGAATAACACCCCAAAGGGAGAATATGGTGTCTCCAAAAATCCATTGAGCCCCCACTTTCTTTTTAGTTGTAGATGGGCTAGATGTAATAGTTTACCCTTCACCACAAGATGGTTTGGGGGACCCACTGAGCTCACTATGAGACAGACCTCAGGTAAACCCTGTTAATCACCTACTGCCTACATCCCTCTACTCTGGTGTGCAGCTAACACTAATGTTTAAAATATTCTGGAATCAGTGTCCACTCAGAGCTAATGCCCAGTGGTTCCAAAAGGTCAGACTAATTTCCTCTTTTTCAGTGCACCACAACATTGATAAAAGGTGTTGGTTCACTTGGGAACGGCTGGGAGAAAAATGTATGTCTTCTAGACACTTAAATGGCAAACCTTCTCTAACGTTCAACTCCCCCCAAGAACTATTGGTGCTCTTTCTTTGGAAAACTCAGACTAAAACAAATTTTATTTATGTAAAATATAACTTATGTATTAATGCATATTTTATTATATATGTATTATATACACACAAAATTATTTTTTCCTCTGGAAATATTATAAATTATATTATGTTATAATGTGCAAATATATTTAAATTACATTAGTACATGCCCATGTTTTATATATTATGTTATTATATATAAACACATATAACAAAGAATTGGCTTATGCTGTTATGGAACCTAGACAAATCTCGAGACCTGCTGCTTGCAAGTCGGAGACCCAGGAATGCTGATGCAGCAGTTAAAGTTTGAGTCCCAATGCTTAAAAACCTTGAGAGTCATGGGTGTAAGTTCTAGTATCAGTCTAGGACAGACAGGAAATATGACCAGATTTGTGATATAGATAAAACTTCTTTAGTGTGAGGAATTGCTTGGAGTAGAGCAAGAGGGGTGGCAGTCTTCAGGTAGGAGATTGTTGTAGTGGTCTAGCTAAGATATAATAGAGGTTAATAATAAGGGTGCTATTATACAGATGGAAACAGATAGATGGGTCAGGAAGATAATTTCAAAGAAAAAGGGTGCAAATTGTTTTTTAACATTGAAGTTATAAGTAAAGGAGGGGCTTTTAATTCCAAGTTTTTAATTTTGGCTAACATAAAAAAAAAAAAAAAAACAGATTTAAAGAGTCAAATAATTAGCAGATGGACTGTGGAACCAGAGAAACAGGTAAAAATATGTAATCAAAGACAATGTAGCAGGTATAGGCTAGTCAAGGCTCAAGTTTGAGAAGTTAGGTTTGCAAATGTGTTAAAATATTTTTCTAATGCAAAATTGCTCTGAATACTTGATTCATTTTTCCTGTCTTAAATATCCAATGAACATCCCTCTGCATTAAGAAGTTCATTACTTAGATGGGTATGTATCAGAAGAAAGATAATTTATGAAAAATCCTAGTCTTTTTATTAAATTATTGGTATGGCTGGTGGAAATGTGTTGTAGGGCTCATGTCACTTGAAATTTCTAATGTCTAGAAAAAAGTCAATTGAAAAAAAATAAAACATTGTGCTTGAAATGGTGTATTCCCAAAGTTCTATAGAGAACAATACACAAGACTAAAATTCTTTCTCTCTGATTGGTCTCTCTAATCACAGAAACTGTGCATTTATAAATAATATGCTATAAAAAGGTAAATCACTTTAAAATTACAATAATTTTCCTAAACTTATCAGCATTGTAAGTTCAGAAATGCATATCACTTCTTTGAGTTTAGTGATTTTAGATGTAACCAAGAGTATATTAACATTTTACACTCAAGATCTAGATTAATAAACTTTTTCCTTGTTAATATATTAGAGGTTTAAATCTTTGTACCATTCTATTAAAAATATTTTGGAAACATCATGTTTTGAAAAAAGATATATTCATTTTCATTATATTTAAGATTTGGTCTCTATGGTATACAAATATAATTATTGAAAATTTTGAGAATAATAAAACTGAAATGTTTAGCTTTCCCACAGTGAAATCTAAGATAACCATTGCAATCATTATTCCAGTGATGTTATGTGGAGACAAATTGATTTGTGCCAAATTATTTTTTCTGTAATAACAATGTATATATTTATAGAGCTCTTTTTTCTACTTCTCTAAAGCTTCACACTGACCAAGATACAGGAGATGGAAATTTAAAATACATATTAACAGGAGATGGGGCTGGCAGTATATTCGTTATAGATGAAAATACAGGAGATATTCATGCTGCAAAGAAACTAGACAGAGAAGAAAAATCCCTGTACATTCTTCGTGCCAAGGCTATAGACAGAAAAACTGGGCGCCAGGTGGAACCTGAATCTGAATTTATCATTAAAATCCATGATATTAATGACAATGAACCAAAATTCACAAAAGACTTATACACCGCCACTGTTCCGGAAATGTCTGGAGTGGGTAGGTATATATTAATCTATACACTTACTTTTTATTTGTTTGCTAAGGTAATCTTGTAGACTTTCAGTTATGGTATGTGGCCTCTTTCAGGATAAGAACCATAACTAAAAATATTATTTTTTAAGATTTTATTTATTATTTTTAGAAAGAAGGGAAGGGAAAGAGGCAGAGAGGGAGAGAAACATCATTGTGTGGTTGCCATTCAGCTACCTCCAGCTACACACCAGTCTGGAGACCTGGCTTGCAACCTGGTTATGTAGCCTGGCTGGGGAATTGAACCAGCGACCTTTGGGTTCTCAGGCTGGCACCTTATCCACACTGTGACACCAGCCAGGGCTTCTAAAAAACACTTCTAAGTGTTAACTTCCTTTTAAATATTTGCAAGGCTTTATGTTTTCAGATTCCCTGCTATGTTGTAACTGATATCTAAAATGATTAGTACTGAGAACAATTATTCCATTGTATTTTAACTATTTTCACCTCAACCCACTGCCATTCAAACGACAGTCAAGTTGAGTATATTTTTGTCTGAAAAGAAAGAAATACAAATAGTATCAGTTTGGGGGAATTTTGCTTGCATTAGTTTTTATAAAGCAACAAATGCTCTTGCAATTAACAAATTTCTTTGATCATCTCATTTGCTCACTGAAACAACATGTTGTGGGCATGGGAGACACAATTCCAAATCCCCATTCTGTTAATTAGGAAGCCTAAATTCAGAAAGATTAAGCAACTGTATTAAGATCAAATAACTTGGTAGCATAACAACAATGTTTCAAGGTTTTTTTTTTTTTTTTTTTTTTATTTCTATGTCATTTGAGTTATTATAGTGAAAACTGAAAATAATTGTTTCATTTTTAAGGCTGCCCAAAACTTTAAAACCATTTGTTATGCATTATTTTTATCTGTATACATGACTATATTTACCTCTAAATTTAGGAAAGGTTTAGATTTGTTCATAAGAGCTGGCTTTTAAATTGTTAACATAGTTCTAAAAGAGCCTCAAAAATAATCTCACTATAATATCCAAATTATGCAACTGCTTATCACAAATTGATGCTATTTATTTGAATATTATTTAAAAATTGGCTTTACTTGTATAATTTTGACATTATTGTAATTAGTGCATGTTTCAGTCTAAAATATTTTATTAGGAAGATAAACATAGCCACCTTTGCTTGATCCAAAAATGTTTCTTAACATTTTGCCATGTAGTCAGAAGAACAAAGAGTTTGTTTTAAAAAAGTTATAATTTCCTCTAATATCAAATGAAATTTCATCTGCCTGAGAAAACTGTAGTTCTATGGCATTTCCAGGCACTCATTTCAATAATATGAAAAGGACTTATCAAATTAAAATAGGAGTCCTATGAAATCATAAAGCCTCAGTTATGTTCTCTTTAATAATTTTAAGTATGTATTATCCTGGCGCAGTTCCATGGAAAGTACCATAAAGGTACTTTCCATAAAGTTTGCATAAAGGTCAACCAGTGGGCCAGTGTAGTAGACCTACATCATGATCTCCTCGTGAGATTGCACCATGAGATGAAGCTACATCTAAACATTACACTCTTCATCTCAACTTCTTATTAATGAGCATTCTAATGCACTTTGGTATTCTGGTTAACAACCTTTAATAAAAAAAAATATATTGTTTTTCTTGTATGTGTTATTTTGCCAGATACTTTGAAATTTTACAGTACACAAACTTTCACTTTTCCTTCTCTGAAAAGGTATGCTATAGGAGTAGAAAAAGTGTAATTGAAATGACAGAGATATTTAAGTATAATATATTTTGATAATAATTTATTTAAATTTGTATACTTTTGAAATCTCAAAGCATTGACTTATTTAAAAAATCACAATATTTGTTAGAGACTATTGCTACTTAAACTAAATAACCTGGGTTTTCTCCCATATTATTCTGTGTATTCAGTGTAATATTATTCATATAGGGGCGAATAAAAGTTGGCTTTCAGTTATAATAAAAATAATAAAATAATGAATAAATAATAATGCAAGTAAACTATGTTTTGTGTATTCATAACTGTAAGCCTACTTTTGACAACTCTGTATACCTAATTCAAATATGTTCTTTCTCATCTAAAATACAGTCTACAGCCTTTTAGTACTTATCATATATATAATGTGATTAGGACTGGAATAAGTGCATCTGCATTTTATTATTTATTTATTTATTTATTATTTTAAAATTATTTGTAATTTCCGGAGAGAGAGAAAGAGAGAGATGCAGAGGGAGAGAAACATCAATGCATGGTTGCCATTCACCTGCCTCCAGCTACAGACCTGGCTGGAGACCTGGCTTGCAACTTAATTATGTGCCCTGACTGGGAATCTAACCAGTGATCTTTGGGTTCACAGGCTGGCGCCTCTACACTTAGCCACCAGTCAGGGCCTATATTTTATTTTTTTAAAAACACTTCTCTTTTGCAATACCCATAATAAAATATGGAATATAAAAGTTTGTGAATGGAAGAGAGCTTGCTTGTCATATTGTCTAAAAACTCTTCCGATAAGGCAATCTATACTTCATTTACATAATATTTAAATTGTGGACAGTGCAATTTCTGATAAATGCAAGCATTAAAAATAAGAATTTGGACCATTTTCAATTTCATTTCCTCTATGCCTACAAATACAAGAAAACAGAAAACCAAAGTGGGCAGCAGTATAGTTCTATATGCAGCTTTTGGCACTAATAAATAAAGATAATAACTTCAGGGATGTCTTGGTCCCCTTTATAGAAGATAGTTATTCTTCTTTATTACTAATACTAATATCACAGCATTACTTTTTTCTTTCTTGGCTCACCCATAGACTTTATATGTGTGTCTATCTTTAAATATACACAATATGTATATATAGAAGATATACTTAATTTTTTCATATATTTTAATAAATAAAGTTGAACCCAAAAGAGTTAAACCTACTTGGTCCAAAATACACAAAACGTTTATTACTATACTAATTTTAAGGAAAAGTTGATAAATGAAATAGCTGGATAAATATAATGTTTTACTAT
The DNA here is from genome assembly GCA_004026585.1 of Noctilio leporinus. Taxonomy (NCBI): domain Eukaryota; kingdom Metazoa; phylum Chordata; class Mammalia; order Chiroptera; family Noctilionidae; genus Noctilio; species Noctilio leporinus. The sequence continues at coordinate 12,289 of PVIW01001816.1, read as the reverse complement.
TTTTCTCCACTGTAAAATTGTATGCTTCAGCAAAACATAGTTTGAAATTTTTTCTAATTTTATTATAGTCTTAGTAACTCTTCAAAAGCAGCATTTTTCTTATTTTATTCTTTTAATTAAGATGTCCCCCAACCCCAATAAAATTTAATACAAACAAGAGTAGAAATGGGAGGATGGAGCTTCATTTATAATAAGATATTTTAGCCTTTTTTAGTCAGTTCCTCTCCTACCTGATTAACATAAATACAGATGAAATTATAAATTTGCAGACGTGTTTTTCTCTTTTTTTTTTAAATACAAATACCCATTCACAGAGGAAAACTGAAAGGATGATACTTAGCAACTCTGTGAGACTATGTGCAAACCACACACTGGCAGTTCAAGTCCATGCATAATCAAATAATAAAGAATGCATTTATAAGGTAGTGCACAATGATTAAATTCTAATATATTTTTTAGTATATTAGTGATTTTGATTTTTGGTGCAAATCAAAGGATTGAAAAAACATTAATGTTAACTTTGGGGATATATACAATCTAATGAAAAAATTATTTTTTATAATTTACTCTTCTTTCCAATGTTATCCTCTAACACTCTATACAGTTCTGTTAATCCTGTTTATTTTTCTCTGAATATATTTGTCTGTTTTGTTTTTCTCTCTCACCAGTTCTTCTCGTTGCTTTCCCTCTGCATGTGTTTTTGTCAAAATCATATGCCATTATTTCATTTTAATTCTCAAAACCATGTGCCCCTCTCCTTTTTTACTTAAAATCTAGTGATTCCAATTAGCTCCTAAAATCTGAAACACATCATCATCTTCTGACCAGAATACATAATCTGGGTAATATATGCAGATACAAAATGAAAAATGAGATGGATACATTTTGATTTAAATAATTGTAGCAGGTCCCTACTTTTCATATTTTCCATTTATTGCGGTCATTATATTTGGGGGGTCCCCCTTGAATTCAATATGTAATGCGAACTATACTATCCATAACTCCAGACAGGTCATTTAGTCAAGTATTTAGAATAAAGTTTCTTTCTGCAGAATGGCAAGAATCCCATCCCTATCCCATCCTAGGTGTGTGATCATTGGACACTGCTAAATGTCCCATGGCCTAATGCTATGTTTATTGTTAGGATGAAGTAATACGAATCAAGTGCTGAGAACTTGCACATTGTAGCGGAGGGGGGTGAATCACTTTGCTTTGGTCTAGCTAGGACATTAGTGCATTAGTGAATATTTCCTACATAATAAAAGAGTACATCTAGGATTGACTGAATGACTTAAAGCATATCTTCTCACAGGATATTTCAATTCCATTATAGTTAAGGAAACATAGGCCTCAGGTAGAAGAACTTAAGTTCTAATCTTTTGATAATTTGGAGAACATGTAAGACTTGCTGCATTCATTTTCATATTCAAATATATTTGCTGGAAACGAGCTGTTTAATCTTAATGTACAACATTATTTTTTTGAATTGGCATTAACAAATACATGAAAATTTGAAAACATTCTCCAAAACTCAACTAGATAAGTAATGAGTATAATATATATGGGGCATTAAAGTATGTGATAGGGCTCTGTCCTAAAAATATTTAAATCTATGTAAAAATGAGCCAGGCATTTGAAAAATTATATGCAGTATATTGGAAAATATCATACAAACTCATTTTGCCAAGGTAGGCTTTAGTTAATAGCAGTTTTACAATTATGTTTTGTCTCTTTATAGAAAGCTAGTAAAGTATAAGAAAAGTTTATCAACACATTACATTATGTTTAGCTCCTGATACTAGCTCCTTTAAAACTTTAAAAAGTCCTTTAAAGAAGATGATTTGCCCTGGCTGGTGGCTCAGTGGATAGGCACTAATCTGAGAACACAAATATTGCTGGTTTGATTCCAGTCAGGACACATAACCAGGTTGCAAGCCAGATCTCCAGCCAAGTCTGTAGCTGGAGGCAGGTGAAAGGCATCCATACATGTTTCTCTCCCTTTCTTCCTCCCTCCCTGCCCTTCTCTCTAAAAATAATGAATTAAAAAAAATAAATAAATAAAACATTGCAGGTCAATTTTATGTCATTTTGCTTGTTTTTATAAAAATAGGGCCTCTCTAGTTTTATTCTATTTATAACATACAGTTAATTTTTAGAATAAAAAGCAACATTTGTTTCAATGTATTCATCTTTGTGATTAGACATGATTTTAATTTCATAGATAACTTGAACCATGAATGCAAAGAATATTTAAATTTAAAAGAGAGAAAAGTGAGTTTTTTTCCAGCAGCATTATTTAAATAAATTATTTACACTAACCATGGTATAATACATTACATTACCAGCAGTAATTTTTCGAAAAGATCATTTCTGATTCACAAGTACTTAAGTGTCTGTGTTTGGGTGGGTGTTCATGTAGGTACATCTGTTGTACAAGTAACTGCAACAGATGCAGATGATGCCAACTATGGAAATAGTGCCAAAGTGGTCTACAGCATATTGCAAGGACAGCCATATTTCTCAGTGGACCCAGAATCAGGTAAAAGCATTTAACTTGGAGCATCTTGATGCGCAATTAATTTGTATATTTTCCTGTACTTCAAAAACTAGCTATTTAGTATTTGTTTCTCCTACAATTTAGAGAGCTTATTTGAACCATTAACTCTTTGGATTATTTATTGAGTTTAAATTCATAACAATAAATACCAAATTTCACAGTGCTTCAGTCTAATGAACAAAATAGAAACAGAAGCATAATGAACAAAATAGAAATAGAAGCATACTTACATGGAACAGACTGACAGCTGCTGGAGGGAGCAGAGGACTAATGAAAGATGGTGAAGTGATTAACCAAAGAGCATTTGTGCATGACCCATGGACACGGGCAATGACGTGGGGCTTGACTGAGGGAGGGGAAATGGTGGGGACTCAGTGGGGGTGGACAAAGGGAGAAAAAGCAGGGACAACTGTAATAACATAAAATATATATACTTTAAATCACAGAGATTCAGCACGATATATGTTATAGAAAATACTTAAACCCAAAGAATGGGACAATCATCAAAATTAAGCTTATTTGCCTAAGGATTTTTGAAGTTGATTTTTTTTTTTTAACTAATCAAAAGGTAATCAAGTTGTTTTAGAAAGGCACATTTTCTGAATCGTAACCAATGAAGAATTCTTTCTGTTCTGCCAATTATGTTAAATTGATCAAAAATTGAAATGCATATTTAGGCACATCAGCATTTTATGTCCTCGTTATGCTTAACTTCTGTAAAATGGGACTTGCTTAGCTTACGTTGAGAAATCAGTGAGTGAATTATAAAATGTTTCTCTGTTTTTCTAAAAGGCATCATAAAAACTGCATTACCAGACATGAGCAGAGAAAACAGGGAGCAGTACCAGGTGGTCATACAAGCCAAAGACATGGGCGGCCAGATGGGAGGCCTCTCTGGAACCACCATGGTGAACATCACCCTGACCGACGTCAATGACAATCCTCCTCGGTTCCCCCAGAGTAAGAAAGGTCCCCGCGGTTTCATGTCCGAAGGCGCCTCCAACGCACTGCACACAGAGGCTAATATTTATACTAGCGGTTTCACTTCATGTGTTTCCATAAAGGCAAATCCTCAACCCTTATTCGTACAAAATATTATGATTTCTCAGAAATTGAAAGTCATTATGCTCATCTTTATCAGTGAATAGGTAGTAAGAGAAAACATGACAATGGTGTTATTTTGGCAACTTTAGGTGTCCTCTTCTACAGTTAGAAGAGTGGCAAAGTTTTCCAGAATACCTTTCTCAACCCTCACTAGGATTAACTTGATCTTTTCCTCTATTTCCTGGTGAGCAGTGCAGGCTCCCAAATCTGGCTGCCTGGCTTCAAATCTGGTGTCTAACATTTGCCTTGCCTCAGTTCTCTTGTCTGTACATAAGAATCATAATTCCTTATTTAATCTATTCTAAAACACAGACTTGGTGCTTTAACAATCTCCGGAATCAGATAGTACATTGAAATCAATGCATGTTGTTTCTATTGGCAGCATTTTTCATTTCCTTAGAGTCTCGCAAGTATAGTGTACCTTGGTTGTGATGACATCTGAGCCGCATTAATGTTTGCTGGTGTCTTCTACCTACATATGAAGGTTAAATCAGTTGATTGCCCTTTCAATCAACACCATTTTGATGCCATGAAAAGAGATTCCCCACTCTGTTGAAAGTATTTCCATTTTGCAATAACTAAATATATAGATTAGAGGTCCCTATCTTAAAATGTCCAATTAAGAATCTCAGATTTAAATCTGTGACATTGATTCAACATAGCAAAGCTTTTCTTCCAGGCTAATCAAGTTTAAAATATTTGATGATTCAGCTTTGGATGGTGGACTTAAATATATGATAAAAATTAAAAACTAAAGTTTACTAAGAACAAGAATAATTAGACTAATTTACTTAAATCTAAACTTTGCTTTCAGTTTCCATAAATATAAACCAAAGGAGAATGATTTAATGAATTCCCAAATGGTTTGACATTCTGTAATTCTATGACCTATTACACAGTTAGCGAAAGGTTTGGAACTGTAACAGCAATCAAGAACTACCCCTGAACTGAGCATATTAAATATATAAGTTCATGCCATTTTCACAACACACCTATTAGTCCATTGCTATCATTATCATTATGATTTTATAGATGTAGCAATCAAGGGTGAATTTAATTTGCCCAGGGCTGGGAATTTAAAACCAGGCAGTTATATTTAGAAGTCCCTCTTCTTAACCACTAAACAAACTGGGAAAAAAAGAGACTTTGAAGTCACAGAGCCTCTGTCCTGTACTCTGTTTTCCTCAAATTTACAAGATGATTTCCTTGAGCCCTACCCCTGCAGATAGTACTATACCTCCCTTGGTGTTATGGAACTAATGTTACAATTCAATAAGTTAACCTAGATGGTTTTAGCCTTGTATAGAAGAGTTCAGCGCATATTAAACGTTTAAAAAATGTCTAACTTTAATTTCTGTATTTTGTAATTGTTTTCCTATTTGTATTTTAACTACATGGTCAAAATCTATATAAAATGCTTCCAGGGATGGCAGAGTGCAAACTAGTGATTGCCTAGAACTGCAGGAATCAGAAACATTCTTATCCTACTTAAAGGCATTAACATGTACTATATAAAACATATACATTTACTTTTCTACCTCTATTTTGGAATATGAAGTCAAATGTTTAAGAGGTCAAAATCTAAATATTTACAGCTTATCTAGAGCTTTCAACATGGTCATACATATTTTTATATGTATTAAATTATTTAAAAGATTTATTTGGTCCTTGCTCCAGTCCAAATTCTGGATTCTAATATTAAGCCTAGCATCAATTATCTAAATAACCTTGGGACATCCACTTAATCTTTCTGGAACTTATATTTCTCATTTACAAAATGAGAGTGTTCTGCCTTTATAAATTATTTTTCCAGCTTAATAAATCTATGCTTTTTGACAGCTTAAAATTCAATATGATGAAAAACTCTCCCAATTTAAAATTAATTTATTTAAGTAGAAAAGGCAAAGGAAAAAAAAAAGAAAAAAAAAAAGGCTTTTTGTTATCTAAAGATGGAATGGTCAAAAGAGCTTCTGGTTTAATTTCCAGGTACGTATCAATTTAATTCTCCTGAGTCTGTACCTCTCGGCACCCACCTTGGGAGGATAAAAGCCAATGACCCGGACGTGGGGGAAAACGCTGAGATGGAGTATCACATCGCTGGGGGAGAGGGAGCCGACGTGTTCGATGTCCTCACAGACAAGGATACCCAGGAAGGGATTATAACGGTCAAACAGGTGTCTTCTTGCTGTCTCCATTGTTCCGTTGAGCACTTCATGCTTGCCTTTTGCTTTCCAGTTAAGGGAAGACTAGTCTAGGATTGAGTTTCCTATGCTTCACATGCTTGCTGGCTAACCCCCCAGTAATTGGAAATAGTTCTGCTTTCACTTTAAGTAAATTAAGCACCTTCATCATTGACACAAATTTGCGCTTAGAGAAGACAGCAATCAAACCAGAATTAGATAACCTCTGAAGTATTTATTTCATGTTTATCCACAGTGCAGAACTAGGCCTGCAGCCATCACTTTATTACATGTGCTTCGTAGAGTATTTAAATTGTTAAATGCCGTGTCCTACCTAAGGTGATAACATCTGAAGTTGCTATGTGTTTCACTTCGGATTTCTTGACTTTTTAAAAAATATTTTATTTGTTATTTCTAGAGAGAGAGGACGGGAGAGAGGCAGGGAGGGAGAGAAACATCAATGTTCTCTCCTGCTTTCACCTGCTTCCAGGCACAGACCTGGCTGGAGACCTGTCTTGCAACCTGGTTATGTGGTCTGGCTGGGGAATCGAACCAGAGACCTTTAGGTTCGCAGGCTGGCGCTTTATCCACTGTGCTACCAGCCAGGGCAATTTCTTGATTTTTAATTCAGTGTGGGAGAACATTTTGAAGCTTTATATAACATAATCCAGTTAAATATGAATTACTTTCTTTTTTCTTTATTTTCATTTTTAAAATTAACTTATTGTTACTGAATTACAATTGTTTCATCCCCCCACACACACACTACTTTCTATTGTTCTGATTGCTTGTTTTCATTCATTTCTTGCTTTCTGCAGTGTTCAAGTTAAGAAAATATGTTTTGTAATACCAGTTTTAGAAATGAAAGACCTAAAGAAGTAACTTATATGAATAGTTTGATAAATCTCTACTCTATTCTATGTTTTTCTCTAATTTTAACTCTGTATAATTTTAATAATAATAATAATAACATATATATTAAATTACAAATTTGTGACTACTAAAATATGAAATAAATTACTAAGTGGGAATTGGTATTAATACTCAGTTCCCTCTTATAAATAAGTATAAAGCATAACAACTTACTAATTTACTTGATATATCTACAAACCAATGATTGGGAAAACTACTTAAAAAAATGAAGAACACTGGTTATTAAGTATTGACATTGTATTTCATTGTTATGCTTGCTATATTCTTTTTTTTTTTTTCTTATTTAACTTCAGAATTTAGATTTTGAAAGCAAAATGTTGTATACGTTAAGAGTGGATGCGAGCAACACACATCCAGACCCACGATTTCGACACCTGGGACCCTTCAAAGACACAGCAGTGGTCAAGGTATCTGTGGAGGATGTCGATGAGCCTCCCGTGTTTAGTAAAATTTCTTACTTGATAGAGGTCGATGAAGATGTAAAGGAGGGCAGCATCATCGGACAAGTTACAGCATATGACCCTGATGCCATGAACAACTTAATAAAGTAAGTATTTTGAGAAAATTAAAGTGTGTAGGAAAACAGTCCTTTCACCATTGACAAACTGTGTGGAAAAAAATTTCATTGCACAATGCAATTTATACAAAAACTTTTTATTAACTTATTGTTACTGTATTATATTTGTCTTCTTTTTCTCCCATTGTTCTCCCCTGTCCCACCCATCTCCCTTCTCCCACAGTCAATCCCCACCCCATTGTTCATGTCCATTAGTCTTGTCCTTGACTAATTCCCTTCCTTTCTTTTCCCCCCTTTCCCCACTTCCCCTCTGGTCACTGTCAGCCTATTCCTTGTTTCCATGCCTCTAGTTCTATTTTGATATTTGCTTGTTTTGTTCGTTAGTGTCCTGTATTAGGACCAAACTCATCATGTTCAAAGATGTCATGAGGCCTGGCCTATGGTGAAAAGTTCTTGGGGAAGGACTCCCTCTGCCCAAAATGCCCAAGAAACATGGGGACCTCATTATTAAGTTTGAAATAATCTTCCCCAAAGGGATTCTCCAGATGTCTAGAACCATGTTGGAGCAGATTCTTCCAAAATCACCTGTATTCTCTGGGGACTGACCAGGGAGGGACAGTGCTGGAGCTCAGGGCTTTCCAGACCACTCCCCGACTTGTGGACCCATGAAAGGACAGGGAAGACCCAGGGAGGGCTTGCATACTGCTGAATGTTTTCCAGAGAATGTATTACAACCTTTCAAAGTTGTGCACTAGACTTCAGTGGTTTTCCAAGCAATAGGGCAGCAGGTGATGGTGACAGCAGGAGAAGGCATTCCAGGCTGCTCCACTGGGTCCTGCAGCCCTCCGGGCATGGGCCATGGGCCACTCCTCCTCCTTCAGGCCCAGCCCAGTGCCAAGAGGCAGCCCTGCAGCCGGACTTGAATCCACTGTCACCCGTTTGCTTACAGCCTTTAGGTGATATCAGCCAGCCACCTTGGTTACTAGGCTTTCCCTGTGTATGAGTATTCCGGCTTCTGGTGTGTGACCAGTTCATGTTTTATTCTGTATCTCCTATTCTTTGCTCTTCTTCAGAAGAATTGCATCCTTTGCCATCTCCAATTGAGAACCTACATTGTTTTTGCAGAACTGCCTGGCTGGCACCCACAAGCAATACCTCTTGTCCCAGCAGGGCCACGGGAGCCAGCTTCAGTGAGTAAGAGTGACTTGAACAGCTACCTCTCCCTCAAGAGTCAGGAGCCCTTCCAACCTCTGGCACTGAGGCCAAGCGTGCTCAGTTAAGGGTCCTTTCCTGGAAGGCAATCTTTGGCACACTGGGGCTTCCCAGTGGCCCCAGGTCATTGTTTTGTGTAATGGACTTTGGACTCTTCTAAAGGGATCTGATCCTTTGGAATTTTGCACAGCCCTAAAATTGCACCAAAAGATATCATCCCTTTTGATAAAAGGGTCTTTGCTCCTGATTATAGGAGCACTGTGGAACGTCTGTCAATAGGTTTTTATAATTCCACGTAAAGTTAGTGTACACTCAAATGAAACCAGTCTGCTGCTGCTCTGTACAGACCCACAAGGGAATTCAGGAGAAAGGGGTGCAGGGGAGGGGGATTAGAGTGTCTCTTCCCTACAGAATAGTCTGGTGTTCAGACCTTTAGACTCGTTGTTAGTTGCTATTGCCAGCACAAGACCAAAGCATGTGACTTGTCAATGTGTAGTTTGACAGCATTAAAGACTTATCCTAAACCTTAAAAAAAAAAGACATGGTATTTGTCTTTCACCACCTGGCTTATTTCACTAAGCATAACACTACCAGTTCCAACCATGCAATTGTAAAAAGGTAGGAGTTCTTTCTTTTTTTTTTTCTGCTGTGTAGTATTCGATGTGTAAATGTACCACAGTTTATTGATCCACTTATCCACGGGTGGGCACTTAGGCTGTTTCCAGCACTTGGCTATTGTAAATAACGCTGCTATGAACATAGGGATGCATAGGTTCCCAAGCACAGATACTTTCATAGCAAAAACTTTGCTAGGCAGTCTTCTAAGTGCTCTACATATATTTATTATTTAATGTGACTCATCACTTTACAAGATAGATCTTATTATTATACCTTTCTGAAGATGAGAAGACGAGGGTGCTAAGCATTGAAATAACTTGCTAAATAATTAGTCAGTGTCAAAGCTGGTTTTGAAGATCAGGCTGTCAGTCTTCAGAGTCTGTTGTTTATGATCCCTCAGCTCTTAGGATTCTATCTTATTGTACCTCTTTGGTAAATGATAGTTCAAATAATAAATGAGCAAAACATAAATTTAAAAAATTGTTCTTCGAGAAATGTTATTAAGAGATACCTTGGAAACTGTTAAAACGTTGTCTTTCGATAATAGTCCCTAGGCATACCATATATGAAACTTTGGAGAATCAATGTCAATTAAATGCTAATAATAACAAAATTAGTAAAGAGAGTAGTAATATTTGAGGATTATAAAAATATTAAAAATTAACATAGTGTTGCACAGTTTAGTGTAATTTTCACATAATTTGAAAATTAGATTAAACATTTCAAACCTTTCTATATGCCAGATTCTTATACATGGTACTTAAGAAGAATGTAAATAATAAATGAATATGTAGAATGAGTGAATGAAGAAGGTTAGATATGCCAAAGACACAGAGTGCTAAGACTGCTATATAACACATTATCTGTTAATGAGTAGCTAGTAAAATGAATAAACTTCTATTGTATACAATGACATGCTATCTTGTGGGTGATACATCACTGATAAAAACTTAAATGGTTTGGAGACATGCACAGACATGTGCTCATATGTAAACACACTTACCCTGCTCTATATCTGATACCGGAGTATAATTTCAGAAGTAAAATTTCTGGGTCGAAAACTGATAGTAAAATTTGCAACCTTGCTTTGCAGTATACGTATAAAAGTGGCTGATACATTTTTAAGTTCAAAGCTTTCAGAAATACTTGATTTTGATGGGGTTAAAATCTTTAAAAGATAATAAACACCATTTTTATTTATAAATCTCAAGAATGGTGACAAAAGAAAAATATTGAAAACAAGTTAATCTCAAAATATGTACCTAAAATTACACTGACAAACCTGTTGATGTTAAAGGCCAGGCCTAAAAATATATCGAATAGGTTGCCTCCTGTTAGCATAGAATTACTATATGAAAAAATGCTGTAGTTATCCAATTACAGTGTGAAAACCCAGCAACAATTCAACAAGAAGGTAACATTGGAATATGTGATTCTTTTGTTTGCTTGGATAGCATTTAGAAGGGAGGCTGATCCCCAGAGCAGAAACAAGTTATAATAAGTATCATGGAGAAACATTTTCCAGGGAAAGCTTGGGAATTAATTCTCACCCACCAGTAAATCTGTTCATCAAACATATTTTCTGAAATGCATCTGCCACTTCCAACATGAGATTATGTTTACAATTAGCAGCTGTTGTCAGCTCTGCTTTACCTCATTAGTAATCATGGCTCTTCCAGGTTATTGGGTTGATTTATAAGCTTTACAAGTTCTGAAAAACACGTTCTCTCATTTCACACCTATTTTATGGTCAACATATTTAAAGATCAAGGAAATTTTAAAGGACTTCTTTCTACTGAAGTCAAACAGAGAATAAGCCCAAAATAAACCTGCTAGTGAGAAATTACTTATTTCTTGATAAAATGTACTTGATTTTACCATAAGCTAGAAGAAGCAAATAAATGCATTTATATATGTGACTCTAATACTTGCTAATTTTATCAGAGATTCAAATAATAATAATAATTTTTAAAAATGTCACTAATATCTGAAAAAAGAAAAGATTTAAAATATTTGTACAAACTTTATACAGCCACATCGTTTTTTGAAGGGCAATGAAGGTTTCATAATTCATAGCCAGGAAATACATTTTTGAAAAGAGGGAGGTACAAAGGAAAGCGCATAGGCGTAGCCTAATTACTTTGAATTAGTCAGTCGACGATGTGCCTGAAATTCAGTAAAGAAAAAAGAATGCTAACTTTGATGTATTTCTTCATTTTATCAATTTGATCTGGTGCTTGTAATTTAATTAACACTTATTTTGCAGCAGATGAAAATACAGGAATCTTTTGTGTGTTTGTTAGTGGAAGAAGATTTTTTAAAAAGTAAACAACTATAACCAGATTTCAGCTTCTGTAGGTTCGTTTCTTGCAATCTTTTTTTCTTTTCTTTTTTTTTAAGATTTTATTTATTATTTTTAGAGAGGGGAAGGAAGAGAGGCAGAGAGGGAGAGAGATATCAACGTATGGCTGCCTTTCACCTGCCTCCAGCTAAGGGCCTGACTGGAGACCTGGCTTGCAACCTAGTTATGTGCCCTGGCTGGGGAATTGAACAAGCAATCTTTGGGTTCCCAGGCCGGTACCTTACTTGTGATCTTTTTTACTATTTGCAGCCCGTGTAATTGAATGTGGTCTCTGAGAAAGACACTCATTCACAAAAATTATGCCAGTGATCTTTTTCAAATTATTGTTCAAGGTGACGAGATCAGGAACATGTTTTAATAGGTCACCTGCTAGAATATGGATGTAGCTTTCTCCTGTTAAGTGCTTATTGGGTTCTTTCTGGTCCTTTGTTGTAATCTTGTGCATTTATTATTAATAGATAAATCAGAAGGTTGAAAATAGAACATTGGCTGCTGAGTAAAAGAAAATTATACTTGGGCTTTGAAAAACTGCAGGGCATTATTTGCACAAAGGCAAGTTTCTGAATATATATCTGGAAGTTGGTAGGGTTAATGTTAAAGTGAGCTGTTTCTCAGCCTAAGTGCCCATCAATGGATGATTGGATCAAAAAACTTTGGTACATATACACAATGGAATTCTATGTAGCAGAAAGAAAGAAGGAACTTGTACCCTTTGCAACAACATGGATGGAACTGGAGAGTATTATGCTTAGTGAAATAAGCCAGTCAGTGAAGGACAAATATCATATGATCTCACCTCTTACGGG
>PVIW01001815.1:217098-263678 GCA_004026585.1 Noctilio leporinus | reverse complement strand
CATGTCCATGGTTCCTTTATACTAGGTTCTTGTCTAAGCTGCTCCCCTTCTTTGCCTCTACCTCCCCCCTCCCCCCAACCCCATTCCCCCTGACCACTGAAGGCCTATTCCTTGTATTCATATACTTGGTTCTGTTTTGCTTGTTGTTAGTTTTGCTCATTATTGTCCCGTAATGGGTGAGATCATATGATATTTGTCCTTCACTGACTGGCTTATTTCACTAAGCATAATACTCTCCAGTTCCATCCATGTTGTTAAAACTTTTTTTTTCTTTACTAAAAATGAGACTTACTATAATTGGAGAAAAGAATGAAAAAAATATATATTCTGGCTTCTTCCTAGTGAATCATGTGAATCTTTTCAATAACCATCTGTAGTTGTAGAAGACTTAAGTTAATATAAGCAGGACAAACAGAAGTCATGGAAATTTCATCAAAGAAAATATTGTTTTATTTTTTATTATCTCTCTACTTAAAAAAAGTATTGCAGGAAGGATTCTTCTAATCCTGGAGTGGTAATTTTGACAGATACATGACATTTATGATCACTCTAAGGTTATGAAACTTTGCAAGTCACTTTATATTGCTCATATGACTTCACATGTAGCAATGAAAACTTTGGAGCTGAATTCTAGTTAAATCTTCTCCCCTTCTTTGGCTGGGGTTCTGCAGCTGGCTGCTGGTTGGCAATGAGAAACAGAAAAGTTTTCTCTCTAGCCAAGTATTTTCCAAGAACTTTAAAACACGACTCTCCTCCAATTATAAAGTGAGCACATATCAAATATTTACATAACTCATTATTGAGGAAATCAGGATAATAAAGCTGCTATAAGAGCAAAATAGATATAGTCACTCAGGAGGGAAAAAGAAGGTGAATAAAGTGTTTTAAACCTAATAGGATGTCGTGGAACTGTGGCTTTTGGATTTTATTTTCTCCTGGGTTGCAGTCTGTATAGCTTAATGCCAAATAAATTAATGTCACATTCTGTAGTCCGAGTCCTAAGCAGTAGATGCAGTAAGTGAAATAGTGTCCGTTTTAGGTAACCCTGCAGTTGGTTCTCCAGTGTGACACTGAAGGGCTTGCTATCTCCCTTTTGACCTGTGCTCAAACTTTCAACATTTTCACCTGGCATCCTCGTTTCAGGCTTTTTATTTATCCCGATTTTGCTCTATTTTGTTTCTGACCTTGGAGGCTGAGGAAAGAACATACAAAAGGGTAGGAAAGTTTTCTTGATTGTCAGGGTCACAAACTGGCATTTTACTCTGTGGGCTTGGCAGTTTTTCAAGTTGACCCTCAAAAGGGTGCTTTTGTGAGTTTCCAGAGGCCCCTATTGGGTAGGTACCTGTGTGATGGTGTGACTGCTGTTTTTCCCTTTTTTTCTGTTGGCCTCTGAAGTTCTAGTGTCTCGGATGTCTTCTCTCCCCAGTTTCCATTTGTTGGAGTTCCTGGCTTCCCAGGTGGTTTTTCCCTGAAGATAGCCCTTTTCAGCAATTTGGTTTAGTTTTTTTCTTTCATAGGGGCCAGATCTGGTCAACGAGACACACGTGAGTGCTTTTTGCCCATAAAATTATCAGAGGCCAGACCAATTCCAATACAGAAGCAGCCCTCATTCTCTGCACTATCAGGGCAGCTCTCTGGCCCATCTTTCCTGCTCATTGAGTCTGCAAGACAGATGCTAGTTTACTGGGTTGCCTTTACTTTATGTTGTGGTCCCTTTGTACTCCTTCCTTTTGGCTTGAATTTGATGAGTCTTCTCTCCTTCCCTTTGGGATAGATGGTTTTCATAGAATTCCTCTGGCCATACAAATCTTCCTTATAAATCCAAGCCCCCCAAAGTATTATCACTAGATTCCTTTTTATTCTCAATTTGAATGTAAGTAAAACATTGTGTTAAACTTATATTTTACTTGCCAATTTCCCTTAAAAAATAATTTGTTGGCCTTTTGTCTTGCCTTGGTATCTGATATCTATTTATCTTAATTTGTCAGAAAAACATCCATTTGAAGCCCATAGTACTGGTGTTAGAAGACAAGGAGAACCTAGAAGACATGGTCTTGCAGATACTCTGTACTCCATTGAATTTTTCCCAGAATGATGTTTTATGCTTATTTTTCGAGAGCTTTTTATGAGACATAAAAAATTAGGGCAACTATCCTGGGGCATATATTTAGAGAAGTATGATGAGGAACTTGAAGAATTCAGGAATGAAGGGAAGGCACAAAGAATTTTTGAATATCTTATTCCACTTCCTGATCTGAAAAGATATATGAAATTACAGCATTTATGCCAAACCCATTTCCATTCCACTTACAGAGTTTTTGTGTCTTTCCTAATTCTGGGCACTGCCAGCATGTTGACTTGCTATCACAGAATGCAGGACTTAGAGAGGGTATTAGTGTGCTGTATTGTAATGGTCTATAGATTTTTCTTCCCCCTAGACAATAGTTTTCTTGAAGGGAGGAGCTATATTATTCTCATTACTATATCCTCAGTCTTGAAAGTTGCCTAGTGGATAGTGTGCAATTAATAAGTATTTGCTGACTGAATGATTGAGACAAAGAGGGAAGGAAGCATGAAGAGTGAGATTTTCCCCTGGGCACTGTCTTCTAGAAATGCTTTGTCTCTGTCCCTTTTAGAAAAGTTGGAATGGGAGACAAAATGGGGAAACAGATAACCACACTCACCATTGTTTGTAACAGCCTATCTACTATTAACGTGATTCCTCATTCATCTGTGTCTATGAATGTATGTGTGAAAGGAAGATATCATTTAATAAATATTGCACTATATAATAAATATTGCAATATATATATGTATGTGTGTGTATATATGTGTATGTGTGTGTGTATGTGTATGTGTGTGTGTGTATATATGTGTGTGTGTGTGTGTGTTATTTTTTATTATTTGTCTGCCTTTTGAAAGGTCTTTTAAGACTATAATGTCATCTTTCATTATGTTTCTGTTTAGAATTTATTCAATTGAATAAAATTATACCCACTTTCACTATCTTGGGCTTATGTTTGATTTTCTGTTCAGGGGGATTGTCACTTTTAGTCTTTTCTTCAGTATCTGGATAAATCTGTTGAAAGGTGATCTTTTTATTTCCTCTTTTCCACTACTAAATGCAAAAGAAAACAGTAACCCATATTAGAAGTAAAACATCGTTAACTCTTATTGCAATTTTCCTCTCTTCCAGAGACTAGAGCTTACTATATTACAGCAGTCCCAATAGGATTGTCCTGGAAACAGATTTTCATGTAAACTATTAACTTATGGTATTATGTGTAGCAAAAAGGAAGATCAAAATAGTATAAAGAAAGAAAAACTACATTGTTATTTTTAATAAGATTGGTGTAATAAATGGCCCTTCAAAATCATACATCTATTCCACTCAGTGCTCTTTTTGAATTTACCATGAAATGTGTTTTACTGATTTAAGACTCAATATTCTGATCCATTACTTCTCTAAAAGCCTGGTTAAGAGACTTAAAGTACAAGATTTAAAGTGCAAGATAAGGCTACATGATTTGTGGTACTTCACAGAAAGTTAGAGCTTCCATTCTGAAATTGGAGAAAACAAAATATGTTTTTAAAGTGTCCTTTCTTTCTATTTGGATTACTAAGTATTAAGCTTTAAATAAAGATATCTGATGTATGTTTATATTTAAACAACATAGCTGCTTCTTGTTGTTAGGACAAATTTAAAACCTCTAATAAAATGTTACGGAAAAAGCAAATGCATAAGTGATCAAAATCATTGCAACTCTCAAAAAAATGACGTTTTTACTTTTTTGCAAAAATAGAAAGATATTTGAGTGGAACTGAGGTTGTTACTGTGTAAACGTCTCTCTCTGACTTCCACAAATACTTTCCAAGGAGGGGCTGGGTGTGGCTATAATCTTCAACTAGTAGGATTAAGTGCTTGCCTTTAAATGGCAATTCCCTCCTCCACAAGGAATCAGAATGTGCTCATCTGTAAAATGAGGGCTGAGAGATACAGCTCTCATCTGTACACATCCAAGCCTGAGGAGAATGCCAACAAGGTCTGTGCCTCTAATCCTATCTCTTGCTCCCTTTTCATGCCTGCTAGTGAGCCTGAAAGGATCAGGCTGCCTGCCCTTCAGCCCAGCTGGGGATGCTGCCTCCTCCAAGACTTACTTTTGGAATAGCTGCGTGAGGTGCTCCTAGGGACCACAGTGAGGAAAGTAGAGACTCCTAATTCACACTTACTGAGTGGAAGTTTCCTTGGATTTGATACATACATTTTGTGGAAGTCCTGACCATGGTATTATCTGAGGAGTTCTGAAATAGGGCCCGGTGGATCATGAAGTATATTTTAAGACCACATTTTCAGACTTGAAGAGGTTTGATTTTGATTTGTGAATATCCATTATGAGGGCTATTCAGTGTCACTGTGTCTTTCTTGCAATAGATGACCTCAACCACCCTCTCAGTGACTTCTGACAAATTCACTCTTACATATTTGTAAGACACTAGGGAAACTAATTCATGCTTTCAGAAATTTTTTTCTGTTTTAATGTACACCAGTGATAGAAATCAGCAAGAGAAATTTTTAAATGGATGGCTCTAAGTTTGAATGTACATTGGAGTAAGACAAAAGGTGATATTCACATTAAATGCGAGAGATTTTTAAAAGAAAGAAAAGACAAAAGAAAACAAAACAAAACAAAAAGCATCCTGGGCCTGAGTTTCATTGTACTGAAGTTGATTTTATATACTTAAAAAAATGTTTGTAAATTTTATTTTTCTAGCCTGTTTTTTCTCTGTTCATGTGAGTAATCAGTTTTGGTATTTTTTGGTGTAAAGTAGGTTTCCAAGAGTCCCCCAACTCATAGCGTTACAACTCATAACTTAAAATGCTTTCGTTTATGACACTTAGCCATAAAAGAATCACTCACAAAATGGAGATCACAATGGAAAGACAACGGGACTAGGAAAATGGAATTGATCGTATCCAAAAGGGAGCACAGGTCAACCATATGGAATTCTAGAAGCGTTATAAATACATATAAATATAATTAAGGATGGTAAGGATTATTGATATAAAAGATCATCAATATGGGGGGTGAAGGATAAAGCTACTGTAGATAAAGTGTTGACTCCCATTAGGAAGTGATTCAGTAATGATTGCTAAGATCTGCTCTCTCTTCGCTTCTCTCATTATTTTCCACTCAGCAAATTCCTTGACCACTGAAAAGGGCTACAGAAAATGAAAATTCCACTGTTATAATTACAAAGGTGCCTGATAAATATGAGTATTTTGATACAGAAGCCTCCAATTTCTCATATATGTTGCAATATCTTGATAATAAATTTTTTAAATTTCATGTAATTGAAAATAAGAGTCTTTGCCAGGTTCAGATGATTACTATGCAATGTAACATGGCAAAGGAAGCAGCTTCTGTTCCTTTTGTGCTTTGACCCTTAATCTTATTTTTTTTTTTAAGATTTTATTAATTATTTTTCAGAGAGAGGGGAAGGGAGAAAGGCAGAGAGGGAGAGAAATATTAATGTATGATTGCTTTTCACCTGCCTCCAGCTACAGATCTGGCTGGAGATCTGACTTGCAACCTGGTTATGTGCCCTGGCTGGGAATCGAACCAGTGACCTTTGGGGCTGGCTTTAATCTTATATACAATTATTTTGAATTGCCAAATACCAAGATTTTTGCTAGTTTCCATCCACCTTTGTCCAAAGCTGTATCTTTATGATCCTATTATATATGTATATTTGGACTATCTCATTGAAATCTGAATTATATGTAACATAAAGCTTATAATGAAGTCAGACCTTTTTGAGCTTACATTTTTGGAAGCTAGACATAGCTAATCCTAGTAATGATTATTTTCTTATATTTCACTGCATTTTTATTTGGTGGAACTGTTTTAATGGAAACTTTTAATAAGAAAAACAGCAGGTAATATTTTTTAATCCATCAAATACCAAGTTGTTAATGGAAGCAGCTGTGAGAAATAATTTACATCTGCATCTCATTTGACATTTGAATTTTAGATCTAATACTTTTGGAAGAATTTTTATGTATGTTTATTATATGTATCCTCTCAATTTCCTAAGTTAATTTGGAATTTGATGGATTAATAAATACTTCCTATTGTTTCTTAAAATTGTAATAAAAGTATTTCACTAAAAATGTCTATTAAAAATAAGGAATGATCATTACAAGAATCAGTTATGTTGTCTAGCTTTATCAGCTATATCTAGCTCTGAAAAATGTAAGCTAAAAATATATATTAGATATATACGCAGATAATATCCTTGCTGGATACATTGCAATATAGTTTTAACATAGTATGCTTCTGACTTTATTTGAACATTTCAATCAGAAATTATATAATTTATATGCAATTTTATATTAATTGTGTTATGTTCATAACCAAACTCTTACAAAGAACATTTTTAGATGGAATTTAAAATGGGATAATATATATTCTGATATCCTACTGAGAATAAAAACAAAACAAAACAAAAAGGTATATGAAGTTACTAAGTTACTCCATTTTGGGGCAATATTGTTAAAATGTTTTAACATTTAAGGGAAAAGATTCAAAAGATTTAAAACCTCACTAAGCTTTTGCATAGCATATATGTGTTCTAATGGAAATTTCATAATTACTTTCAAATAATGTGTTCTAAAGCAATTTATGACATTAAAAAAGAACCTTCATAAAAAGATGTTTCATTTTCTATTTCACTCAAAATAACCTTTTCCTTGTTTCATTTAAGCTTTTAGTTTTATATTATCATAATGCTTGACTTTGTGTTACCTCTTGAGGTGCTTCATTATCATGTAAGTGGGACCAGATAGGAACTAAATGCAGCCAGTTTTAATGGTCACTGCTCACAGGTACATAATTACTGTCAGGGAGGCTAAACTGCAGAACTACTGTCAAATATGACAGAAGCACACTGGGGCAGCAGGGAGGACGATAGAACCACAGCTGTAGGTAATGATCACTTCGAGTGTTTTCTACAGCAAACAGCATTTGGAAATTTATGAACATTCCTCCTAAATGTTCTAAAGTCTTTGCAAAACCAACTGTACATTAACAAAAACACTCATGGCTGCACTGCCTACACACTAAGCCACCTATAATTTTGGAAGAAATTCCTTCTATGCAACATGAAAAGGAACAACTATAAATCTTTTACTTTAAAATTGGCTTTGGCCCTAGATGGTGGCACAATGGACTAGAGAAAGTGCTGGCCTGTGAATCCAAAAGTTGCTGGTTCACCTCCCCAGCCAGGGCACATAACCAGGTTGCAAGCCAGGTCTCCAGTCAGGTCCATAGCTGGAGGCAGGTGAAAGGCAACCATACATTGATGCTTCTCTCCCTCTCTGCGTCTCTCCCTTCCTCTTTCTCTGGAAATAATAAATAAAATATTTAAAAAATAATTGGCTTTGGCAACAAATAAGTTTGAGATAAATAATACATATAGTTTCACTTCACTGACATCCAATATTCAGTGCTACACCACATAAAATTTTTAGATAAATAGTTTATTCTTGAAAGTGCAATATGTATCCAATAATAGTAAAAAAAAATTGTACCCATCCTATCTATGCTAAATAATGCACAGTGCATGAGCCTTACTTTCTGGAATCTCTCATAAAAAATTAATCACCCCAGATTCATTCATTAAAAAAAATCTATTTCAGTTAGTAAGACCCTCTCTTGGGGAGAGTAATTAACCTATTGATTCTTTAGTAAGAAGGGAGTTAGTCTCACATCCATTCCAGCCCCATGCTTTTCTCCTATGCCAGGGCCACCAGGAGCCACTGCTCAATTTGGTGGTGGCCACCCCACTGCCCCCTGGAACACAGAAAGGTAACCCCCTGAACTGGCAGCAACTTTGAGGTGAAGTTGCACAAACCACAGTTGTCTTTATTCCTCTGACTCCTGACAAGTGGTTAATAAATATTTTATGAATGTATGATGAACGAATACCCTTTATTTTTCAAACACTACTATGCAAATGCTCCTGGGCTATGCTGGGAAAATGGTGTGAATTTTTTGCTTTCTCTATTTCCCAGCTCCACTCTAAGCACAGTCTCATGGCCTCCCTGTTTGAGGGATGGGAGCCCATCGCAGAGCTCTCTACCCATTATACATACACAAATTTTGCACAGCCCTGGAAAATATGGCTTTTGTCCTATAACAAAGATTCTATAGTAAGTGCTGGGGGTAATGGTGGTGCTGAGATGATGGCTTTTCTTATGCTCTTTGCCTTTGTTTTCTCATGATAACAGTTTCATAAAAGTAAATATCAATGTAATCTTTACTTTTAGTTGTTTTATTTCTGATAATCATGTAAAGACTGCAAGTGAGAGAGGAGTGAGAGAAAAAAAAATTATTGAATGTCTATTCTAAATGAAGACACTGTTGTCTCTGGGGGATATAGATGTCATCATTCTTTCTTCAAAAGGAGTAAATGAAATGACCAAAAATAACATGGAAGATATTCAACGTTTATGACTTACAGAATAAGGATTGAAACCCAGGGGCATCTAATTCTAAGCAGAATTCTTTCCATAATACAACAGCTTTCCAATCTTGAGGGAGAGAGGGAAGTAGGTGTCATTTGGAGCATATGGGTAATTATTGCACAGATCCATGTGGAAACATGGGAATTTGGAATGGCAATTTTCAAGGAATTAACATCTTTGGGACATAGAAGGGTAATGTGTGGCTTTAGTCAAAGAAGAACTTGCAAACTGAGCAGTTACACTATTGTTCTGATGTCAGATGATTTTCTACTGGAATAAATTGCAGAAGTTTGGAGTGTTGTAGTTTCCTGGTGTCAGGTTGGAATGGCAAACTCAATTTTAAAATAAAACCAGTTTCATACAGTTGCAAAGATCAATTAAAACATCTTTAAGAGGAGAAATATGGAAACTATAAGGAATCATTGAAATATTCAGAAACTTTTACACTACTTTGGAAAACTGCAAGTCAAAATCTACTCAAGTTTAACCTCTTTTCAGAATATATCAGATTTTGGAAGTCATTTGAGGTCAGTGTTTTCCAAAGACTGTTCTAAGAAGGCATTTCCATGGAAAGCAAGTATATGTTATGGTTTGCATGTTTAAATGAGTGTGGAAGCCCAGAGTTAAGCACAGTGAACAGATAGCCTTCAGTTTGCTAATGTACCCTCTTCAATGTTAAGAAACATTTTCTACTACAATTCTTTGAACCTGGACCTAATATACTTAAAGAATCACTGAAAAGATAAGTGTCTTCCAAAATCAATAAAACCTCTTGTCACTCATTCTAAACATTAAAATCTCAACTAACAAAGAAATGAATATTCTCTGGAGACATAGCATGACCCCTTTACTGATAACAAAATTTACGGATTAATATTTTATTGTGTAAATACTGTGGTTTCTTTCATCTGTGTTCTTTTTTTTTTTAAGGTTGTATTTATTATTTTTTAGAGAGAGGGGAAGGCAGAGAGGAAGAGAGGGAGAGAAACATCAATTTATGGTTGCCTTTCACCTGCCTCCCCCTACAGACCTGGCTGGAGACCTGGCTTGCAACCTATTTATGTTGCCCTGGCTGGGGAATCAAACCAGTGACCTTTGGGTTTGCAGACGGGTGCCCATCTATGTTCTTTCTAAATAGTCTTTTGCAATTTGCTGATTTGAGATTTACAAAGTCCACCTTCCCTTGTGCAGCTGACGATTCCTCCCTGCTGACCACCGGGTAGAGGTGGTACTAATTTGCAGAAGAAATTCTGGTTCTGGTGTGGTAAGAAATGGGACTGCGGAGTCTCCAGCTTTTGGATGAAAAATGTTCCCCTTTTTGCTCTGTAATTCAGGTCTTATAACTGGCAACAGCTTTTTAAAATTCTTTCACACCACATAGGGCTAACATCTACAGACTTACCTGGGAAAATTCCATTCCATTCCAACAATATTGCTTTTCAAAGTAGAAAAATCAAATCCAGAATATGTAAGTTTGCTCAGAGATGACAGAAGCTGGCATCTCTCCTGAAGAATAGTTATCACTTTGGAGGGACCATGACACTATTCCTCAATCGAAAATTGGTATCTTTGTGACTTAAAGGAAAGTTGGAGCCTAGAGCTCAAAGGATGAAATTATTATTTTTTACAGTTTGCAAATATCCAAACTAAAATTTGCCCATAGATGAGTTTCTGAGGATTCTGGGAACAATTTTTGTAGATCCCCCAACACTCTACTGCCGTATAATACTGTGCAACGAAAATGAGATTAACTCTACACAAACAGACTTGTGAAGGAAAATGAAGTGAGCACCATCATAGTTTTGGTGAACAGTTTTTAGGGTCAGCGATACTTACAGGTCCTCACAGCCTTGCCAAGAAATGCCAATTTGGAGCACCATTGTTCACCAGTACAACCACTTTCCCTGTGTTCTTTGTATTACATTTACAAACAAGGAAAGGGATTAGATTTGTTTTATTTAGTTGAATGTATGATTTATTTTGTATTCTGTTAGTATTTTTTTAAAGTTTTCAGGTGGTGAAAAATAATCATGAAATACCATGCAAACTCCAGAGTTCTTTGACAATTCAAAACTGAAGAATTATTTCTTTTACGGAGTAGAATAGGATAAGATGGAGGTTAATGAGGGTGATGTAGTTGGTTCATTTGAAAATATTTAATTTTTTAAGTAAAAATTTCATATAGTAGAACTTTGAGGGAATGGAATTTTTATTTATGCAACAATATCACTTCTATATCCATCCTCTGGCCTGACTGGCATCCTCACGGATGAGTAATTAATCTAGGAGTCAGTTCAACAATAATGGGGCAGGTGTAGAAGACCTCTTTGTTAGAATGCAGTCCCATCCTCCTATTCTCCCCACTGCTGATTGTCCACCTCCACTCCATTTCTCCAGTATCAGACTGAGCTCTGAGGAGGATCTGTCATCTAAGCTGATTTTCTGACTGTGAAGCTGGACCATCTGATGACACCTATGAGAATTCTCCCCAATATGCTCAACCTGACAACACTAGGAAAGGATACCTGTTTACGTAGTATCTCTGAGGACAAGGTTTATGACTCTAAAGGCAGAATTTTTTGCCTGATTCTGTGCATAGACATTCCTCTGGTATTTGTTACCCTCTCCACTGTCTCCTCTGCTGAGGGTGATGGTTCCCTACTGTGGCTCTGCCATTCCCAACATTGTCGCAGTCACACTCCGCTCCTTCCTTAAGTCTTCCCTACCCACTACCCTATTTATTTTAGGTGTGTGTTCACCCTCATGCATTTGCTGAGAAGTTATGATGTTCCCTAGGACTGTTTCAGGCTAAAAGAAGAGGGTAGAAGGAAATTAAGAGGAAAAAATTAAAGAAAAAGGTCAAACAAAGCCTTTGATCACAATGAATTATATTGCAACTGAGGCTGCTTCAGCTCTTCCCATCCACATTGAAAGTTCACTCAGCTTTAGCTCTGATCATTAGTGCTTGGTTTTTGGCTTTTTACATAGGATGCCAACTGCTTACGTGTTAAAATAGTCCTTTTTGCATAATTATTTCAGGTGCAACTATTTTTCCCTCTTTATATGTATAAAGAAACAACTAAAAGTTTTCCCTTAGGGATCAAAAGGCAGGTTTTATTGCCGTATACATTTCTCTCAGTTTTCTAACCTGCCATATTAAAAAATAGTAAATCTCAAGTTTTCAAAACTGAAATAAGGCTGTTAGGCTCACTTTTCATTAGTGGAATGTCATAAACCATCTCAGAAAGACTGTTTGCAAACTGAGCTGTGCAATAGCATCTTAAAACATAAATATTTTATAGATTAGTACATGACCCTGTCATTTGCCCAGACTTACGTGGATGCACAAAACTAAGACCAGCAGTAGATTTAAACCTTAGAAATATATTCGTTAGATGAGAAAATTCACAAAACACTGACAAACTTTGGCATTTTAGTTTTGAGGGTTATTGTCATCTCTTATCCTAAACTCTTATAGACTAGAAAATTGAGTTAAGGAAATATTCTACATTATTTGTTGACTGATATATTAATTTATAAATATCATGGAGTGTCAGTTACAAGAATGTAAATGTTCTAACAAGTTACTATATTTTATTTGCAGAATCAGTTGAAATGTTAATATGCTAATTTAGCCCAGTGAAACGTATACCTAAATTCCTTGATTTATTATACCTTAAAGGTATAGCTAAAAGTTCATAATTTTTATTATCTTTACTTTCTCTTTTTTAAAAAAGATTTTATTTATTATTTTCATAGAGAAGGGCAGGGAGGGAGGGAAAAAGGGAGAGAAGCATCAAGGTATGGTTGCCTTTCACCTGCCTTCCGCTAAGGACCTGGCTGGAGACCTGGCTGGAGACCTGGCTTGCAACCATGTTATGTGTCCTGACTGGGGAATAAAACCAGTGACCTTTGGGTTCACAGGCCAGCCAATCCACTGAGCCACACTGGCCAGGGCTTATTATCTTTACTTTCAAACAGACTTTAAACATTGTATGTCAATTCTACTACATTTCACTGGATAACTCCTCCATCCTCTCCTTTTTTTTTTTTTTTTTTAATGGATGTAGCCTTTTTTAAAAGGATTATTAATAACTAATTATAATGCACAGATCTTAAGTATATAAGTATATAATTTAGTGAGTTTTGACAGATTTTTATACTCATGTAATCACCATTCCAACCAAGTTATAAAATATTTTTGTCACTCCATAAGATTCTTCCTTAACTTCTAGTCAATCCTTGCTCTCATAGGCATTCAGTTAAAAGTTCTATAGCTATAAATGTTTTTTGCCTGCTTGAGTTTCATATAAATGGAATAATAAGGTATGAACTATTTTTTTGGTCTGACATGTTTTGTATAATATCTGTTTGTGAGATTCAAGCAAGTTATTATTGCATGTGCCATTAGTCAATTCTTTCTTATTACTGAGTAACATTGTTGAATGAATATACCATAATTTGTTTCTCCAGTCTCCTGTTGATTGATTTTTGGACTGTCTCCAGTTTTTGACTATTATGAATAAAGCTACTAGAAGTATTCTTTTACAAGTATTTTTGGAATTGGAATTGCTGAGATACATGTTACGTATATGTTGAGAATTATAGGAAATTGACAATTTTCCAAGTCGGTTGAATCGTATTACATTTCTACTTGAATGTAGTCAAGTTCTACTTGTTTCACATCTTTGCCAATATTTAGTGTTCATGGTGTATAAAGTAACCATTGTAAGTTCAGTATGAATTAATTTATATTTTTCCAATGACTTAAGATGTTCACTGTCTTTGCATGTGCTTATTGAACATTTATAGACTTTACATTGTGAAGTATCTGCTTAAGTTTTTTACCCATTTATAAATGTGCGTCTCATTTTATCATTCAAGTGTGTTTTTTATTGAATTCTGAGTGCAAGTACTTTGTTAAACACTTGTGCTGAGCATATTTTCTCCCAGTCTGTGCTTCATTTTTCATCTTAGTAAGAGCTTAGTTTGATAAGCATTTTCAATTTGATGAAATCTGGACTATATACATACATTTTCTGTTGATGTTTTTTGATCCTTGCTAAGAAATCTTTGCCTACCTCAGGATTATTTTATTTTCTGTGGAAAGCTTTAGCTTTTAAATTACTTGGCATAAGAATGATTACCTGGCATAACATTGTGGGTAGTTTCCACGTAAGATACCTAGTTGTTCCTCCACCCTTTGTTAAATAAGACCAACCTACCTTTACTTCATTGAATTGCCTTGGTATCATTGTTGAATATCAATTGACCACATGTCTCTTGACATTTTTCTGTACCCTTGATCTATTTGTCTATTCCTATGTCCATATTGCACTGTCTTTCTCTCTGAAGTTTTACAGGGAATATTGAAATCTTGTAGTAATAAAATTTCTAATGTCATTATTTCTCAGGGTTGTTTTATTTATGCACTCTAAATCCCTTGACTTCCATATAGTCAGCCAATTTACAGATTACAGCCTAAAAATTTGCCAGAGTTTTGTTTGGATTGCATTACATCAATAGACCAACTTGAAATGACTATAATTATTATTATTAATTATTTTATTATTCATTGGGGGGGCAAACACAACAGGATTTATTTCAAGGTGGTTGAAACCTAAACCTGCATAAACTGGTACATCTTGATCAGATTTACAGAAAGTAGCATGGGTGCTATGTACTTTTCAAATGAAAAGGATAAACTGAGCCCTGGCTGGTGGCTCGGTGGGTAGGCACCAGCCTGCAAACCCAAGTGTCACTGGTTCGATTCCCAGTCAGGGCACATACCTGGTTGCAAGCCAGGTTTCCAGCCTGGTCCCTAGCTGGAGGCAGGTGAAAGGCAACCATATATTGATGCCTCTCTCCTCTCTGCCTCTCTCCCTGCCCTTCTCTCTAAAAGTAATGAATAAAATATGTAAATAATAATAATAATAAAATAAAATAAAACTATGCTTCAAGTGATAATGATAGTCTTATTATCTTTGTCATTTATTTGTATTATTTATTTATTTTAAATTAAATTTATTGGGGTGATAGCGATTAACTAGATTAAATAGGTTTCAAGTGTACATTTCTATAAGAGAATCTGTATATTGCATTGTGTTGCTACCACACAAAGTCAAATCACCTTCCATCACCACATATTTGCCCCCTTTACTACCTTTTACTTCCTTTCCTCTGGTAACCACTATATTCTTGTCTGTGTCTAGACATTTCAGTTTTATATTATATGAGTGAAATGATATGGTTCTTAGATTTTTCTGACTGACTTGTTTTGCTTAATATAATATTCTCAAGTTTCATCCATGTTTTCATAAGTGGCAGCATTTCATCTTTTCTTATGGCTGAGTAGTGTTTCATAGTACTATACATGCAACACATCTTTTTATTTTTTTCTTCCTTTATTTTTCTTTATACAAGCTCCTATGGAGTGATCCTTTGGTTGTTTCCATGTCTTGGAAACAACACTGTGAATAGTGTTGAAATAAACATAGAAGTGTATATATGTTTGCAAATAAATGTTTTCAAGTTTTTAAGATAGATATCAAAAAGAAGGATTGCTGGGTCAAAGGGTAGCCTTATTTTTAATTGTTTGAGGGAATTGCCTCATAAAAATCATACTGGCAATAGCAGTTTACATTCCCACCAGCACTGAATGGAAGTTCCTTTTTCTCCACAACCTCTCCAACACTTATTACTTGTCCTATTAATAATAGCTATTTTAACAAGTGTGAGGTGGTATCCCATTGTAGTTTTGATTTCTCTAATAGCTAGTGAAGTTGATAATCTTTTCATAGATGTGTTGGCCATTTGTATATCTTCTTAGGAGAAATATTCATGTCTTCTACCCATTTTTTAATTGGATTATTTGTTTGGGGTTGAGTTGTATGCATTCTTCATTTATTTTTGATATTAACCCCTTGTTGAAGCTGTCATTTGCAAGTATCTTCCATTTGGCTGGAGAAAGAAAGGGCTTCTTTTAATGTGCAGAAGGGTCTTAGTTTGATATATTCCTATTCATTTATTTTTGCCTTTACATCCCTTTCCTTTGGGGTCAAATTTATAAAATATTTCCTAAGACCAAAGTTTATGAGTTTAGTACCTATGTTTTCTTCTTTATAACTTATTGTTTCAGATTTTATAATAGGTCTTTGTGCCATGTTGAATTAATTTTTGTACATGGATTTGTAGTCTAGTTTCATTCTTGTATATTTGGCTTTTCCATTTTCTCAGCACCATTTATAGAAGAGGCTTTCTTTTCTCCATTGTGTGTTTTTGGCTTCTTTGTCAAAAACTACTTCCCATATGCATATGGTGTTATTTCTGGGTTCTCAATTCTGTTCCATTGGTCTGTATGTCCATTCTTCTGCCAATACCATGCAGCTTTGATTATTATTGCTCTGTAGTAAAATTTGAAGTCAGGAACTGTGATACCTCCAGCTTTATTTTCCCTTTTTTTTCCTCCTAAGGATTGCTTTAGCTATTAGGGGTCTTTCGTGGTTTTAGACAAATCTGATGATTTTTTTGTTCTATTCGTTTAAAAAATGACATTGAGATGTTGAGGGGGATTGCATTAAACCTGTATATTGATGGTTTTGGATATTATGGATATTTTAATAATGCTCTGTTAAAGGTCCTTCACATCCTTTCTTAAGTTTATTCCTAGGTATTTTCTTTATGTTGTTGCAATTGCAAAAGAAATTGTTTTTTCATTTTTATTTTTATAATTTCATTGTTAGTTTATAAGAATGCAGTTGCACATTTCTGCACTAATTCTAATTTTTTTTGTTTGTTTGCTGATTTTTGTATCCTGCAACTTTATTGTATTTGTTTATTGTTTCTAATGTTTCTTCTTTTTTTGGTAGAGTCTTTAGGGCTTTCTATATAAACAATCATGTCATGTTCAAAAAGTGACTCTTTTGCTTCTTCATTCCCAATTTGAATTCTATTTCATTCTCTTGCCTGGTTGTTGTGGCTAGGACTTCTAGTACTATTTTGAATAAGGATGGTAAGAGTAGATATCAGGTTGTGTTCCTGATTTTAGAGAAAAGGCTTTAAATTTTTCACTATTAAGTATGATTATTAGTTGAGGGTTTGTCATACATGGCCTCCATTATGTTGAGATACTTTCATTCTATACCCATTTTATTGAATGTTTTAATTATACATGAATGTTATATGTTATCAAATGCATTTTCTGCATTTATTGAAAAGATCATATGAGTTTTACCCTTTGTTTTAGCATATTACATTGGTCAATTTACCTATGTTGAACCATCATTGTGCTTAAAGAACCCCTTAATTATGAATAATTATTTTTAATGCATTATTGTATTCAATTTGTAGTATTGTTTTTTAGGATTTTTGCCTCTGTATTCATTAAATATATTAGTCTGCAGTTTTCTTTGTTGGGGGGTTTTACTTGCCAGGTTTTAGTGCCAGGATTTTGTTGTCTTTATAAACTATCTGGGAATTATTACTTCTTCAATTTTGGGGTAGAATTTGAGAAGAATAGGTATCACATCTTCTTTGAATATGTGGTAGATTTCACTAGTGAAGCCATCTGGTCCTGGACTTTTATTTGGGGGAAAGTTTTTCATGGTTGTTTCAATTTCCTCCTAGCTGGTAAGTCTGTTTAGATTTTCTCATTTCATGATTCAGTCTAGGAAAGTTATATATTTCTAGAAACGTATTAGTTTCTTCTAGGTTATCAAATTTGGTGGCATATATGTAGCATTTCATGGTATACTAATATGATCCTTTGTATATCTGTGATGCCTATAAAAATGACATCTTAATATTGATTCATCTGATCTATGATATGTTAGGATTCTTTATTTTAAAATTTGTTTCAGCAATCTTTTGTAGCTTTTGGTGCAGAGACTTTGCTGTTCTTTGTTAAATTAATTTCTTAAGGTTTGTTTCTACTTTTATTTTAAATGGTAATATTTGCTTAATTTTATTTTTTTAACTCTGATGTTAGCATATAGAGATATAATTGGTATTTGTATATTGACCTTTCATATTGTATAAATTAAATTCATTTATCTGTGATGATATTTTTTCTTTGATTATTTGGAATTTTTAAATAATGCTGTTTCTGAATGAAAACAGGCAGAAGCTTTAGAACAAGATTGAATAGAAGTGGTAAGAGTAAACATCCTAGCTTTTCTCATCTTAGGAAAGAATATTCAATTATTAATAAATAAGTGTAATGTTAGATCTGGGTTGCTCATTTATGCTCTTCATCAGTTTGGGGAAATTTTTTTTTTTTAAGATTCTTTTTTTTAAAATTTTATTTTTAAAGATTTTATTCATTATTTTTAGAAAGAAGGGCAGAGAGAGAGGAAGAAAGGGAGAGAAACATCAATGTATGGTTGCCTTTGACCTGCTTCCAGCTACAGACTTGGCTAGATACCTGGCTTGCAACCTGGTTATGTGCCCTGACTGGGAATTGAATCACCAACCTTTGGGTGTGCAGTCTGGCACCAATTCACTGAGCAACCAGCCAAGACCTAGGAAGTTTTTTTTAAATCCATAATTACTTGTAAGTTTTATCATAAATGGATGTTGAATTTTTTTTAATGCTTTTCCTGCGTGAAGATAACTTGGCTTTTCCTAAAACTCTGGTAATATGGTAACTTACCTATTGAAATTGCAATGTTAAACCATCTTCTCTTTCTTCAAGAAATCCTACTTGGTCATTGTGTACATTATTTTTATATTTGTGAATATTATTTGCTAAAAATTTCTTGCAATTTTTAAAAAACATGTACAAGACTATAGGTAAATAGTTTATGTTTCTTTAATTTACTTCTGTCAGCCTTTGATTTTATGTTGATACCTGACTCCTACAATGAGTTAGAAAATATTGCTTTTTCATTTTCTGAAACAGTTCAAGTAAGACTGTTATTTATTCTCTCTTTCTTAGATGTTCACTATACTTACCCAATAAAATGATCTCAGCTTAGAGTTTTTTGGAAGATTTTTAAGTACAAATAAAATTTTTGGTGAGTGTAGGGATTTGATATACATATATAATAACATTATATACTTATATATTCAATGTTATATATTATTTCTTTATAGGGGTATTATAAGTAAATTGACAAACAACTTATTAAGTGTTGTGAGTTATATTAATCTATTCAAAAAACTAACTTTTGTATATGTTAATTGTATTAGATTTTTTTGTTTTTGTTTTTCTTGTATTAGATTTTTATTGTTGCCATAACAAATTATCACAAACAGATTATTTTAAACCACACCCATTTATTTTCTTACAGAATTTGAGCACAGCAGGGCTCAGCAGTTTCTTAGCTTGGTCTCACAAGGACAAAAGCTAGGCCCATGCTCCTTTCTGGTGGCCCTGGGGAAGAATTCAGTCTCAGACTCATTAAGGTTATTGGCAAGATTAGGTCCCTGGGGTTATATGGCTGAGGTTTTGTGTTTCCTTGCTGGCTGTTGCTGGAGCCTTCCTCTAAAGGTATCTGAATTCCTTGCAAATTACTGTCTTGATTTTAAATCAGCAATAACACAGAGTTCTCTGACTTCCCCATTGTCACATCTCTGATTCCAGCCAGAGAATGCTCTTTGCTTTTAAGGACTCCTGTGATTAGTTGTGGACCAGGATAATCCAGGATAATCTTCTCATTTTAATATCTGTAACTTTAATCACATCTGCAAATTGTCTTTTGCTACATACGGTAACATAGTCACAGGATGCAGGAATTAGAGCATAAACATCTTTGGAGGGCCATTTTCTTACAATAGTTAATTATTATTTTTTATTATTAGCTTTCTATTTTACTAATTCCTGCTGTAATTTTTATTATTTTTCTTCATAATTATTTATTTACTACTAGCTTCTTAATGTGGTAACTTAAATCATTGACTTTTAAATCAATCTCTTTTACTATAAACATTTAAAATACATGCGTATCTGCTTTAGCTGCATCCCACAATTTTTTTTATTGCTTTTTATTATTATTCAATTTAGGATATTCTCTCTCTCTCTCTCTCTCTCTCTCTCTCTTTTGGTTTCTTCTGTGATCCAGATTTTATAAGTGTGTTATTTAATTTTTCAATATTTGATTAGTCAGAAATTTACTGTTATTGATTGCTTATTTAATTTCATTTTGGTAAAAGTACATCCTAGCCAATACTTCTACCTTTTTAAATTTATTGTAGTATTTTACTGCACAGCCTAATGCATCTGGTGAACTTTTCATGTTCAGATAATAATTATTATTGAATTTAAAATAGCTGACATCAGTGCAAGAAACATTTATCACTCTGGTAACTAATCACTAGGTAATACCATTACCACTCATCTATAAACTTGTAAGTTAGAGAGCTCCATCAATAACATGCATATTATCCATAACAAAGAAAACTTAAGGTATTCTTCATTTCTTCTTTATGCCATTCAAAACAGGGTGAAACAGTCATAGAGGGAGAGCATCACCAGTTTTCACAAAAGCCCTCCTTGTCAGGGTATCTCTAGTCCAGTAGACCTCAACTGGGGCTGATATGACCCCTAGGAAGTGTTTGAGGATATGTACAGGCATTTGGTTACATTAACTAGGGAATGCTACTGGTGTTTTAGTAACAGGACTCCTAAACACCCTGCGGTGCATTGGCCTATCCCACACCATAAACTGTCTTACCGAAAACACTGACAGCACTTTGTTCAGATGTAGCGTGAGAGAAATGTCAACCTCTCCTTTGAATCCTATGATGTATTTAGCAGAATATTTTACCTATAATTATTGTATTATATTTTAAAAATTAGGACTATATGAATGAATGAACTATTAAAAACATTGGGTATGTCTCATAAAACATGCAAGGATTTATATATAAAACAGCAGAAATATAAAAATTTTGTTTTGGTTGGTCATTTAATAATTTATAGTCAGCATCAATTATTCCACCCACTGTATGCCATATTTAAAGTGAATTGTTTCCCTTCATTATAAAGGTGGCCTAGATTCTTTATTTTTAAAGCATGGGGCATGCATCACATTAATGCTGGGTTTATTCAATGTAGCCAAAAATAAAATACAATTACTGGAGTTTCTTTATCCTTATATAATTGTTATGTAGTCAGTTCTATGGCCTAATATCCCATTAGCCAAATTATTCTCAGTGTATATTCATTAAGTAGAAGAAAGAAAAAGGTTTAATCTGATCTGTTTCTCTTCTCCACATTTTATCTTATACTAAAAAGGTAAAACACTTAGAACTGTTTTTCCCAAGTTTTCCTTACACAAAGGTGCAGAGTAACATATGTGGGGTTGTTTAGTAGGCTTTTAAAATGTTTAACTCATATATTCATCTATTTTTATTCAACAATCAAATATTGAATTTCTATAATATTATAGATATTCTGCTACATACCTAAGGATATTTACATGCACATACTGAAATACAGTATTTATATATGCATATCTGTAAGAGAGTTTCTGCTTTTAAAACCTTAGAGTTTAAAGGAGAAAGGGGATGCAAACCCAAAGGTCGCTGGTTCGATTCCCAGGCAGGGCACCCATAATCAGGTTGCAAGCCAGGTCCGTGGCTGGAGGCAAATGAAAGGCAACCATACATTGATGTTTCTCTCCCTCTCTGCCTCTCTCCCTTCCTCTCTCTCTGGAAATAATAAAATCTTTAAAAAATAAAATAAAATAAAAAATAAAGGAGAAAGGGAAAGACAGGCAGTGTAGTATGATAAAATGATACATGTTCTGTGATAAGAATAGGTTCATAAATAAGGTTCAAGAAAGGAAGTAGAAGTAGCCACTTTTTCATGGGTGTGTGCAGTGAGGGAGACGAGGTAGTTTTGGGAAATAATGTCAATGAGATGGTGACACTTGAGCTGGATCTTGAAAGATAAGTGGATATTAAATAGCAAGTGAAAGGAATGATATAAGGAAAAGCAGAAATGCCTAAAAATGTCAGAGGCCAGAAGCAAGAAGCCGTGAGGCATTTTCATGCCTCTTGCCCCCATTGATCAGGTCTAGATAACAATGATAAGTAGATATCGCTGTAGAGAGGGGCTGCTAAATAAAGCTCTATGTACCGTGCTATGGCGTTTGAAATATACACTGAGAACTAGCCAGTGATTCTCTCTCTCTCTCCCTCTTTTAAAAAATTTTTTAAAGACTTTATTTATTATTTTCAGAGTGAAGGGCAGGGGGGAAGGAAGAAAGACAAAGAGACGTCCATGTATGGTTGCCTTTCACCTGCCTCCAGCTATGGACCTGGCTGTAGACCTGGATTGCAACCTGGTTATATGCCCTGGCTGGGGAATTGAACCAGTGACCTTTGGGTTTGCAGGCCAGTGCCTTATTCACTGTGCCACCAGCCAGGGCCTAGTTTTTTAAACGTTATTTATTTTACTATTATTATTCTGTTACATTTGTCCTCATTTCCCCTTTGCCCTCTCCTGCTTAGCCCACCCTTCCCTGCTGCTCCCATAGTCAATCCCCACACCATTGTCCATGAGTCATCTATACATATCCTTTGGCTAGTCCCTTCCCCTTCTTTCCTCCATCCCCTCACCTTTCCTTCCCTCTGGTCGCTGTCAGTCTGTTCCATGTTTCTATATTCCTGGTTTTATTTTGCTTGTAGTTTATTTTGTTTATTAGATTCCTCTTATAAGTGAGATCATGTGGCATTTGTCTTTCACTGACTGGCTTATTTCACTTAGCATAATGTAGCCAGTGGTTCTTAAAGTGTGGTGTCAGTCTGGCATCAACAGCACCACTTGGGAACTTGTTAAAGATGCCCGTTCTGAAGCCCACCCCAAACCTACCGATTCAGTTATTCTAAGGATGAGACCCAATAGTCTGTGTTTCAACTGGTCTTCCAGTTGGTTGGTGCATGCTAAAGTTTGAGAGCCACCGGGTTAAGAGAAACCCCAAAATGCCTTAAGATAACAATATGTTTGAATATGTGTTTTAAAAAAATTATTTTAGTAATTTGGTTAGAGGGAGAAAATGAGCAGGGAGACCATTTAAGAGTATGTTGTCCTGAGGCCACAAAGGCATATCCTTATGAAACTCCAGGAAGGACACAGAGGTGGCAAAGTTACAAAGGATATTAAGGAAGGTAGAAACCATGGGATTGATGAAAAGAAGAGGAAGGCCCTGATAGCTACTATACCTGATGGTGAAAAGTGGTACTATTTATAAGATGGGGAATGCAGAATTATTCCCCATCTCAATATGTTGAGGTTGAATTTCCTGCAGTGTAGTTGTGCAGAAATATTGGATAGGCAGTTAGGCATGGAGCTCTAGAAGAAACCCTGGGCTAGAAATAGAGATGGGGAAATCTTCAGCTATTCTAGGTAAGTGACAGCATATGGAAACAGGCAGCGTGGTGAATGAAAAGAGAGAATCAGCCGGTGTAATGTGTCAGGGTCATTTAAGGGCTAGGCAAAAAGGAAAGCACTTTCACATGTAACTGGAAAAATAAGTAGTTTGCTAGTGGTTGAGGTGAAAGAACTAGGAAGGTGTGTGGTGCTGGAAACAAAAAGAGGAACAAATTCCAGGAGGAAGCTATTGATCATCAGTGCCAAATTATAAAAATGTTAAAAGTCCAGAATAAGGGGATCATTGGTGGCCTTGGTCAGGACAGTTTCTCCAGTGCAAGGAGAATAGATTTCTTAAATCTCTGGTCCAGTAGGGGAAACACACACCCCATTTTAGAAGGTGCCAGGTTTATGCACTTCTAAAATTATTGCAGCCCAGGGCACATAACCAGGTTGCAAGCCAGGTCTCCAGCCAGGTCCATAGCTGGGGGCAGGTGAAAGGCACCCATACATTGATGTCTCTCTCCCTCTCTGCCTCTCTCCCTTCCCCTCTCTCTAAAAAATAATAAATTAAATCTTTTTTAAAAATAAAATTATTGCAGCAATTATGAAACCAATATTTAGCATTCATGGAAAACTGCCAGCTGAATCAAGTAAGGCAGGGGACTTCTTTTTTTGAGAAGAGAGAATGTACTTTCTCCCAGATAGAAGAATGTGGGTGGAGGTAACTGCAAAATTGAACTGAAGAAATGACTGAGGTCCTCAGCAAACAGAGAGGACCTTATAACAAAGCTAACACAATACATTAAACACTTCAGTCCTTGCATCCCATCCAGAAAATGTAAGAGGTTTTGGTCCTAGGACCCTCAAGCTGATAATAGAAAACAGTGACATGTGCATACACCTGAGAAGGCTGTTTGAAAGTATAAACATGAATAATCCCTTTTCTCTTTGTCTGTCTGATTCCCAATGGGCAAAGTAGAACTTTGATCACTTCCCTGTGAGCCCAAAACTATGGGATGAAGATTGTATAGGTCCTTCATTGTCTGAAGTTAAGTTACTTCCGCCACTGTTATGAATGTTCAGATTTAAATTTAAATTTTACTCTAGTCTAAACTGGAAAGACTTTCATAACTGGAAGACACACGTGGCCAGGAAGTTTTGGCCCAGCCCATGGTGACAATGGTCATTCATTCTCTCTCTCTCTGCCCACCGCTGTGATGAAAGTTTACTGGGCTATAGGTTTTGAAGTAAATGTTCTAAAGAAAGAAACACTTCCCACTGATGACCTTTAAAAAATCATAATTTAAAAGCACCTTTTTACCTTTTTTAAAAAAGATTTTATGTATTTTTTTAGAGAGAGGGGAAGGGAGAGTGAAAGAGAGGGAGAGGAATATCGATGTGTGGTTGCCTCTCACATGCCCCTAACTGGAGACCTGGCTCACAACCCAGGCATGTGCCCCGACTGGGAATCAAACCTGTGACCCTTTGGTTCACAGGACAATGCTTAATCCACTGAGCCACACCAGCCAGGGCCCTTTTTACCTTTAATAAGCTGTATACCACTGTCCTCACCCCACACAAGAACAGGAATCAAGTCAATTAATAACCTGAAATGAACTAAAGTATTCTAAGACTGTCTCTGGCTTCTTATTTTTATAACTGGGTTAGAATTGAACTTGTCCCTAGAGTTTGGAAGAATTAGTTCATAGCACCCAGTGGCATTAAACACTTAAGTGGCTTCTGGTCTAATTTTGACTGTCTCAGATTCTATTTAATAATTTAGGCTCCATTATTTTAAGATTGACTTGAAGTGACCTTTGACTATCTGGGGTATGTATTTCATTGGAAATTCCTATACCTCTGAGCTTCAAACTGTCATATCATACCATTTGGCTTTTATTTGATAATAAAGTATCATTTTCATTTGTGACATTTCCCCATCATTTCTGATTTTCTAACCTAAGTAGAAAAAATCAAGCATTAAGTCACATAGTTTATTTCTCCTCTTAAGAAATCAGTTCTATCCCTGGCTGGTATGGCTCAGTAAATTGCCACCCTTTGAACTGAAAGGTCATTGATTTGATTCCCAGTCAGGGTACATGCCTGGGTAGTGGGCCAGGTCCCCAGTTATGGGTGCGCAAGAAGCAACTGGTCCATGTATCTCTTGCACACTGATGTTTCTCTCCCTCTCCTTCTCTCTCCCTTACCTTCTCTCTAAAAGTAAATAAATAAAATATTTAAAAAATGGAAGTCACTTCTATAGTGGAAAGGTCAGATTAATTTAGTGTAAAGAGAGTGTTTGAACTGTAGAAAGTTTTGGGAAAGAATCCAGAGTAAATTCTGCTAAGTTTCCTTTTGCCGAGAAATTAGAAACAGAATAGATATATTTGTAAAAAGCAGTTTTGCATATTTCTAAAATCTTTTAAATGCTTATGAAGCCAATGTGCCTATGAAATCACAATCTTAAAATCACATATCTCCAATGTAAACAACATATTTATTGTTTGATTTAAAGTGAATATACTTAAAAGCCCTTTAGTTTATATTTTGTAATATACTGTATAGATCATATTATTGAATACAAATAGGCATTAAGGAAAAATAACTGAAGTAACTAACAGAATTACTTAGCAATAATATAAATGTTCACTATCATTTAGTTTAATAGCATTCTTCCAAAAATTCCATAAATGTTCCATAAATGTTGTGTTTCTTTCACTTAATAATTCTGCCATTCATTATTATAGTGTTGGCTTCAAACAAACATGACATGGTCTCAGCATTCAATAAAATGAAACTTAATGAGAAAGATAGACAATAGCAAGTAACCATGAGTATGACTGGTACTGTGAAGCAAAAATGGAATACAATGGATAGCATTATGGACCTGTTCTGATTTGGGGGTTAGGAGTTCCTGGAGAAAGGGAATTTAAGCTTGTACTTGAAGAATGCCTAAGTGAAATGCTTTCTAAGGTCTGGAGGTGATGGAGAAGGTTAGGGATGTGCCACAAACTGGGATGAGCCCAGTGTGACTGGGGCAGAGAGTGCCAATCAGAGAAAGAGAGCTAAAATGTGGAGCATTAGACATAGATGGCAGCCAGGTGTGAAGCACTACATACACTGTTTCAGGTATCTGATTTCACCTAAGCCCTAGGGGAAGCAATGGTTGGGTTTTAAGTACCGGTGTTTGCAGTTACATTAGTGTTTTTGCAAGGTGTCCCTATCTAGCAGCATGGAGAAGGGTTGGAAAATGAAAATGGAAATGGCAATGTTGATTTTTAGGCCATGCAATGGCCTTGACAAGGGAAATGACAATTGAGCCTGGATGTAGGCAGTGGCCGTGGGGACACAGAAATGTGAACTGTTCTGACAGATAATTAAGCTGTAGTAACAATGAGTCTTGGTGATTGTGAGTATATGTGTCTTGGGTTGCATCACAGAGAAAAAAGGAAGCGAATTCCACCAAGTTCATGGCTTGAGAAACTATGTGGAAAGCAGTGCTCTTTAGCAAATATTACAGATAATTGATAGATTCCAAGGAGGATGAATTTCATTCTTGCTATGGTATTAAATGGCACAACATATGTATCATATTGTAATGCTCTAACTACAATGCAGTGCTTAAGGAACGTTGCTTCAGCATAATTTTGGAAAAAAAAGTGATCACAGAACACTTTATATAAATTAAAATAATTTTCTTGAACTTTTCAGTAGTTACAAAGTATTATATTCTTGCAGTGAGATAAAAGGCCAACAACATACACAATATTAAACATAGCTTAATTTATTCAAATTGCATGTTCCTATTAATAACTCTTGGGACCCTCTTGCAAAGCCTTCTCTGTTCTTTTTCTTGGCATGTTTCCTCTTCCACCTTTATCTGGGGGAAGATGCAGGCCTCTTCTCTCCGATTTCCCTGCTTTTTTCTCTAGGGAGCTTATTCTATTATTTCAACATCAACCTCTTTGCCTCCCCAGTGCTACTCTCTCATTCTATCTCTTGTCTCCTTCTAACTTAATGATCTGCCATGTATTCAGAGCCCTCATGGCCTTTCCGGCTGGAGATTCTTTTGTACCACAAACCACCCAGCATATCCAAAAGCAGAACCCAATCTCTGCAGCATTAAGATCAATTTTCCTCCTGAGGCTTCTGACTCTGTCATGCATTCAATCTAAATCTCTGAGAGTCCTCAGACTCCTCTTCCTCTACAGTTAATGAGAACATGCATCAGGAGTCAAACACTTACTAAATGACACTGTGCTCAGCATTTCACAATCAGGATCTCTTCCACTTCACACATCAGTGCTGTGCAGCCTCTGTTGTGAATAACCCTTTTTTATAGGTGAAAAGATAGAGGTTTAAAGTGGATACACAACTCTTAGCATCACACAGCTAATAAATGGCAAATGCTAACATTAAACAAAGGTTCTTCATACTTTCCAAGCACCAAGTATATGCTTTTAACTACTCTGCTAAAAGGCCTTTTAACTACTTAACTGGTCACCTACCAAGTTGTACACGTGTTGCTTAGAAATTTCAGACCAACTTGTTCTCCCTACTTTTATTCCCGCCAGGAGCTGAGCTAAATACAAATGCATTGTCTCCTTTAGTCCTCACAATTTTTCAAATGGGTTTTTCTTAATCTCATTAACAGACAAAGCAACTGAGTCACAGAGAAGTTTAGTGGTTGGCAATAGTTTACACACCTAGTAAATGGCAAGACTGGGATTTAATCTCTGGTCTGTGTAATTCTATCATATTCTGCCAGTTCTTTTTTATCTGATTTTTAAGTATTCTTCAATTTCCTGCCTTAGATCTTAATGTTTTACTTGTTTTTCCTTTTGTTCTTAGAAAAATGGACATTCTGTTGTCTTACTTAAAATCTATTATTCACTTGTAGGGTTTATTGCTGTTGTTATTATTTCTTTTTGAGGGGGTGTCTGTTGTCCCTTCCACCCAGATTATCTTCTGATCTCATATCATTAAATCCTAAAATTTCTTGAGGATTCTACCTCAAGCCTCCATCTTCTTTAAAGTTTTCCTTATCCCATAGCAACAAGGAATAATTTTACATTATTAAACCTCCCATTCCATTGGTCAACACCACTTCCTGTAAGTCTCCCTCCTCCCACTTATGTTCGTTTGGTTATCTGGAGTGATATTTTCTACTCTGTTTCTATGAAATATACCTTTGCAGTGATGAGGTCATTAATTTGTCATCACCACATCAATCTGGTGTTTGATTAAAAGAAAATAAATATATTAAGTCATATGTACAAACTATATTTTGCATTTTACACCAAAATTTTAGGAATCATGTGCAATTTTAATCAGCTTTAAACAAAGTGAATTTTGTCACTTCACAATTAAGTGTATCTAAAGAATGTATAT
Source organism: Noctilio leporinus (assembly GCA_004026585.1). Taxonomy (NCBI): domain Eukaryota; kingdom Metazoa; phylum Chordata; class Mammalia; order Chiroptera; family Noctilionidae; genus Noctilio; species Noctilio leporinus. The sequence continues at coordinate 235,443 of PVIW01001815.1, read as the reverse complement.
CAATTTCATTTTATTTTGACTCTAGTTAAAGAGAAGATGCTAGTGGACATCTTTGTCTTTGCTACTCCCAACCATGCTCTCTCCTTTAGATAATGAATCCACAATTTTATTCTGGTGAACAACATGCTCTTTTATTCTCAGTCTATATAGTTCAGTGCAGAAATGTTCACTTCTGGCTCTGGCTCATTGGAACAGTATTGCTCTAGTCACTGTGAGGTGGGGGTGGACAGAGATGCAGATAGAAGAAATAAAATGCAAGGAGATTTTTTCAAGATTCATTGAAAGAAAGGTAAGACTCTTCTCCCCTAATCTTTTTATTTTTATTTATTTATTTTAAAATTGCATCTTTATTGTATTTTTCCCATTACCATTTAGTCCCCTTATAAAACCCCTTCCCCCAAACAATCTCCACACTATTGTCCATGAGTCCTTTTTTTTTTTTTGTTCAATCCCTCTACCCTCTAACATACCCCTCCACCACTAGCTGCCATCTGCTCTCCATCTATGAGTCTGTATCTGTTTTGCTTGTTAGCTCAATTTGTTCATCAATTCCACAGGAGAATGAAATCATATGGTGTTTGTCTTTCTCTGATTGGCATATTCCACCTGGTCTAATGTTTTCCAACTCCATCCATACTGTTGCAAAGGGTAAAGTTTTCTTCTTTTTCACAGCCAAATAGAATTCCATTGTGTAAACACACCATCCACTCATCTACTGATAGACACTTGGGCTGCTTCCATATCTTGACAATTGTAAATAACACTGCAGTGAACATAGGAGTGCTCATGTTCTTTCGAGTTAGTGTTTTGGGCTCCTTCAGATATTTTCCCAGAAGTGATATTGCTGGGTCAAAAGACAGATCTATTTTTAATTTTTTGAGGTATCTCTATACTGCTCACCATAGTGGCCACACCAACCTATATTCCCACTAACAGCACAAAAGAGTTCCACTTTCTCTACATCCTTGCCAGCACTTGTAGCAAGCATACACATTGGCCTAAGATAGTTTATTCAATAAATGGTGTTGGGAAATTTGGACAGATAAATGCAGACAAATGAAACTAGACAACCTTTTTACACCACACATAAGACTAAATTAAAAATGGCTTAAAGACTTAAATGTTAGACCTGAAACCATAAACATCCTAGAAAAAAACATAGGCTGCAAAATCCCCAATATGGCTCATAAAAATCTATTTTAAAAGATATATCTTGCCAAGCAAGGGAAGCAAAGAAAAAATAAATAAATGGGACTACATAAAAAATATTTGTTCACAGCAAAGGAAAATATCAACAAGATAAAGACCCACAGAATGGAAGAATATATTCACTGGTACATCTGGTAAGAGGTTAAAATTCAAAAATTTATAAAGTACTTACAAAACTCTATATCCAAAAAACAAACAAACAAACAAAGAACCCAATTAAAAGTAGGCAAAAGACCTGATAGGCACTTCTCCAAGAGGACATACAGATGGTGAATAGACATATGAAAAGATGCTTAATGTCACTAAACACCAGAGAATGCCAATTAAAACCACAATGACTTATCACCTCACATCTGTTTATAATAGCCATTATCAATAAATCTCCTGATCTTTTTAGCAACAAGCAATGTGTGAGCTTAGAACAAGGGAGGCTACTGAAGAAGAGCCTGAGACCAAACTCAGCAGAGAAGCCAGATGATACTGATTATGTTCTTGAATCCAACTGAACAAGAACCTGCTCCAGTCTCTTAAGTACCTGAGAAAAGTTTTTGTTTTTTTTTTTTAAGCTCAAATTAACTGAGTTGAGGTTTCTCTCCCATGTTATCATAGGAGTTTTAACTGACAAACCTTCTTTTACCAAATAAAGAAGGTGAAAACTTTCATTGCTCATTCCTTCTGACCTAAAAGCAGACTCCACACAATACACTCACTCTGTAGTATACAATTCTCCACTGGTTGCCCCAGTCTACCATAACCAGCTATATTATTTTCATAATAAAAAGGGATGAAATGAGGTCTGTTAATAGGAAAATGATTCAAACAGCAAACTTTGATAATGCTTATTTTCTATCTTACAGAATTTCTCTTTTAATGTATATATTTCCCCCTGTTAGGGTTAGGAATATTGCTAATTCATCAGAAGGAAAAAAATAATGTAAAAAGGCAGCTCTTTATCTAAGAGGTGCCCTACATGTTTCCAAATTAGCTGGATAACTGCTTGAGGCAAACAAACTTCAACTGAACAATATATATCAATTAAGTTATTAAACAGAAACATCTTCAATTTCTTTGTCTTAAAAATAATTGAAAGGTTCCAAGCTCAAATATTTCGCTATTTCACATGGAAGTAAGCTGATACAGTCCTTAAACAGTATTATTGACATAAATTACTGGGGAGTTCTAGGATTAGCAAGATACTATTGTTTAACTGCACAATTACCACTAGTTTATAAAGATAGTGACATAATTTCAGTTTAAAATGTCCCTTATATCATTTTATTATAGCTAAATCTTGCTGTTACATGGGACTTTATAGGGAAAAACAATACAAAACATAGACACCAATTGAGAAATACAAGTCTTAATCTACATGATTATGTTGAATACTATATCATTCAGGAAATACTTCTTTTTAAAAATTTAATCATTATTGTATTTTTTCCCCCATTACCATTTAGTCCCTTCAGGAAACACTGGATTTGCTTGGTATTATTACAACAAGATCCAGACTATGTGGAGACAATTGCCTGTCTGTTGGAATGTTTTCAGCTCCAAGTTAAAAAAACAAACAAACAAACAAACAAACTTAAAAGTGACAAAATACAGGTTTATCATCTAACATAACAAGAAGCTTGAAATTGGCAGATCTTGGGTTTTAACTTTTGGCAAAGTAGTACCCTTGCATGACAATTGATCTTGTCCAAAATATCCATGGAAACATTTGGTCCACATTAAAAGATTTTTGAAATCTGGTTCTGTTCAACATGTCCATGGAGACATTTGGTCTTCATAGTCAATAGAAATCCTGAACCTCTGTAAGATTCGGAACCCAACCTGTCTGTCTCACTCCTATGCTATTGCCACCAAGGTGGGCCATCGAAGCAAGATGCGTCATTATTTCAGTACAGTAGCTGAACCAGTAAAACATAGTATTTCTTCTGATTTAATCCTATGAACCAACATATAAATAGATGTCATGGGCTATTTGAAACCAGGGACATTTTGTACAGGACCAAATATTAAGGACCATTTCGTATGGACCAAATATGCTCAAAGGTATTAAATTTTGTTTATCCTCATTAGAGGATACATTGTATCTATTTTAGAGAAGATGGAAAAGAGAAAGAGATATTAATGTGAGAGAGAAACGTCAGTTGGTTGCTTCCCATATGTGCCCTGAGGGGGAACCAAACCTGTAATCCAGGCGTGTGCCCGGACTGAGAATCAAACCTATAACCCTTTGGTGCACAGGACAGCACTCCAACCAACCAAGCCTCCAGAGATGCTCAGGGACATTTTTGATAGGACTAAATTCCAGGACTTTTTGCTGTGGACCAAATGTCTCCTGGATATTTTAGAAAAGACAAAGGTCTGCTAATCAAGCAGTGCTATAAAGAACCAGTGTGTTTTTATGTTCTTCTGTCTTCTATTCTTGATGATTTGTCTTTAGTTTTTATGTGTGTCATCTTGTGGTTACAAAATAACCTCTGGGCAATGGGCATGTCCTAACACAATTACATCCAGAGTCAGAAAGAGGTCCTGTTGGAGATAAAAAACCTTTCCCAGAAAACCCAGCAGACTTGCAATAATGTTCCTTTGACCAACACTGATTTATAAATCCATAGCCTAGCTGGAGCAAGCAGTGAGAAGTGTCTATTTTCAGCATCTACAGTGAGTAGATACCAAAGGGGAAAATGACCCAGGTCAGACCATTCTGCCTTGTGACTACTTTGCAGCAAGGCAGAAATTTAGTAGCAGCATCTGTTGGTTAAATGCGATGGTCTATACATTAGAATCCCTAGTTAAAAGATTGATTTGCCTTTGGCAGGGGTGGAAAGAAGTTTTCACTTAAATTCTTCATTTTCTTAATAGATTTTTAAAAAATCTAGCATTTGGTATTCTACTGAGAGAGTGTATCTATATGCACAAGAAAACCCTTCCTAGTTTAAGCAGCTGTTTCAATGAAAGCAGTATTTTGCATTATAATGAGTACTATGCTCTTAAATAAATGAGTGTACTTCTCTTACTTTTATTCACATAAAATTTTCCCTTTGTGTATTGCTGGAGCTCTAGGCTATTGTGTCATGTTGGAAGTCCGCCTCATTTAAGCAGAGGAAATACTCCTAAATTCAAGAGGATATGAACATAACAATGTTGTGTGGAATGATTCCTGACATACTTTTCATCCTAGTATTTGTTTTGCTTTTAAGCCTAAAAAGCTAAATAGCTGCATAAATACACACACAACAAAACAAACACAAAGATTCTAAAAATGAGTAGGTGAAAGCTTACTTAAATGTATGATATATAAATATTATATATTTCTTTTATATTTGTTAAATGGTCTGTTTCTTTTAAACACCTTTAATTCATTTCAATTAACATTTTCTGTGTTCCTAATACAGTATATAGAAGTCATACTAGGTGCTGTGGAAACACAACTAAAATATATTTGTCAAGAATGCATCTTCTACAAATGAGACAGATCAATATGTAAATAAAGAAAATACAAGATACCAACCTCGTACTTTTACCTGAAGTTTAAACATTTACTATGGAAATAAGCAGTCAAGTCTCTGCAGGAGCTGGTATGTTTTGTGGCAGATTTGCTGACAGATTTGACTTTTAGGGTAGAAAAACAAAAGGAAACAGGACAGTTGGTATTTCAGATTGGGGTGTAAAATGAGAAGGAAGGTACATCATGGGGTTAGGAAACGTTGATCAGTAGGATGAGTTAAATTGTAAAGTCCAACTGAACCAAAGCAGACAAAAGGCCTGAAAAGGAAGACAAGCGTAGAAAAAAGCATAGAAGTGACACAGAGCTTCTGAATACCTCTGGACCAGGCACAATCTCCTCCTACTATAGAACTCTCTTGCCTCTATTTGCAAATCTCTAACATTAGTAGAACATGTGTTCTGGTCAATGTTCTAAGTGCTTCAAACTACTGACTCATGTAAATCCTTATAGAAACCCTATTAGTTGCTTATTACTGTAAGCTCATTTTATACATAAGAAATTTAGATGCAGAGGGATTAAACAACTTGCCCAAATTTGTACAACTTGCCCAAGGTCACACTCTTAGCTACAATCTGTGTGGATGAGAAGAAAAACACAGCTATTGCTTTGTGGTACACATTATTTTTATATTTCTATTGAAAGAAAAGGGCCATAGATCAACATAAATATTTTGCCTTACAAGTTACTATAACAAAATTTCAACATAAACATCAATCCCTCTAATTCTTTGCACAAGAAGATGTCTCATAGAAAAGTAAAAAAATTATAGGGCTTGATAATCATAGACCTTTCACTTAGAAAATAGAAAGTTAGAAGCCATTTAGAGTATTATAACATTTAAAATATTTGTTATTTAAAACAACAAAAAAAGTCTTAATAATGTTCATTTAGTAGATTTACAACACTGAAATTGAAAGTACTCTAGTCATTCCCTGCGTCAGAGCTTCAAAGTAGATGTTCTCAGATGCAATTTAATTAACCTGTATAGTAGGTTTTTTTTGTTTGTTTGTTTTTGTTTTTGTTTTGCTTTTCTGTTTTAACTACTCACTAATTTCTAAAATAGGAAATTAAATGTAAAAATATCCATTTCTAGCATCTCATTAAAAGTGGAACATGGAGTGAACCTACATTCTTGTTACAACCTTAACTAGAGCCAAGTAGAGTCTGGTTAGTTTGGGTGGGTCCTGTACTACCTGGTCAGTCATAGACAGCATATTAGTCTTCTGTTGCCCAATAACAAATTACCAGAAACTTAGCCGTCTAAAACAACACTCATTTATTAGTTTAGTTCCAAAGGTCAGAAGTTCATCACCATCAGTAGTTCCCTTGCTAAACATCTCATGATGCCCCTACCAAGGTATTAGCCAGTCTGGCCTCTGGAGGTTCTAGGAAAGAATTCACATCCAAGTTCATTTAGATTGTTGGCAGAGTTCAGCTCCTTGATGTTGTAAGACCAAGATCCCCATTGCCTTGCTGGCGGTCAGGGGCTTTCCTTAGCTCCTTTCCCCATCTTCAGAGCCAGCAACAGAATCTCTCTAGAGAAATCCTTCTATGCCTTGACTCTGCATTCTCCTTATACAACCACTTAGAGAAAATATTCTGCTTTTACAAGGCTAGTGTGATTAGTTTAGGACCACCTCGAAAATTTCCTTATTTTAAGGTCAACTGATTAGTAACCTTAATCACATCTGTCAAATACTTTTGACCAGGTAACAAAATAAACACATGGAATCAATACAAGGGCTGAGATCATGAGACCACCATAGAATTTGGTCTACCTTCTTGCTGAAGAACCTTTCTGACCATTGTATATATAAAAACACCAAGACATAGAGTAATGGAAAGTCATATGTTACTGGAGGAAGTGTGTGCTGCTATATTGCTACCACTACCCTGGAACACTGCTGGCTCGAATGTGTGTGTGCATACCTTTAACCCAGTAATTTTCCTGCTGTGAATACATGCACTGAAAAGTTAGCAAGAACTCAGAGCTTTTATTGTGCCTTTTCTTTTTTTGAGAAAATTCAGTGATAAATCCCATTTACAGAATCTTCCAGGTTTTTAGGGACAGTATCGACATTATCTCCTTTTAAACATTTTGATCATTTCTAAGGTCTTTTGCTTATAGCGATTGCATTCTCCTGAACTACATTAAAGAAAGTCTTTGAACAATATTCAGTTAGTGGAATTGGAGACTTAACTCTATCATGTAACAAATATCCTTTTTTTTTTTTTTTCCTCCTTGTAGGAAGCAGATGGAATAGATGGGCTCTGAGTACTGTCTATAATTCTAGATATGTATGCAAAGCTTGGTGTACTCCTTCCCCAAGATGGGCTACATGTTTGGGTGAGGGTGAGTGTACAACACCCACAAGGTTTTTATTGAGTGTCTCTGTCTAGAAACTATGTTTAATTACTTGCTTTTTCTCTCTCCCAGAAAACTTATCTTCCCTTTGTATCTCAAAGAAAGGCAGAAGTAAAGTGTAATGAGATACCACCTATAAATTGTGTATAGTTTTTGTTCTTGCAGGAATCAAAATAGGAGTTAGAATACCTGTTATTCTTCATAGCTAGAAGGACCAAACTGGTAGTAGTTTGTTGGGGGTCTCCGATGTACGCGCTTGGGGACCAAGGTGGCCGAGAACATCAGTGAGTAGCACCTTAGGTGAGGGATTTCCTCAGAGAGGAATGTTGGCATTACATGTGTTAAGGAATTAAATAAAACAGGGAAATATGCAGCTGGTCCCTGTCTTGATACCCTAGAAGTTCTATGTTACTGCATTAAGAATTGTCATGTAATCCTGCATAGAGTCTATATACAGCATTAAATTTGTCTGACCCTTTGATACATATAAACCTTGTTTGTTTATTTTTTTGGGTTTTTTTTTTTTTTTTTTTTTTTACTTTTCTATTTTTACTCAGTACAAAATTTTAACTCCATATGTTGTTTTATAGCAAGAAAGACATTGCTCACATTTTATCTCTTTTAAACATTGATGATCCAATGGGTTTTCTAGATTTTCCCCATTCAGTTCAATAGATTTTTTGTTGTTGTTGTTGAACTTGCAACATGGAATTGTATGTGTTATTATTACCTTGCATAGCCATAAGAGCTGTTTAAAAATTCTGTGTTTTTTCTTCCTGTCTGGGTACAGGGCAATTTCTGTTCCCCATCAATAGATGTTTTACTGTTCCTGTTTCTCTTTCTTGCCATCGCAGAGGCTGCTGCATCAGCCAAGGCCATTGCCCAGGGGAGGCAATTATGTTGAGTAGAAGCTTGCCAGCTTGCAATGGATGTACGGCATAGGGAATACAGGCTGAGTCTTTGAGCTTGTTTGTTATTGCAGCATAACCCAGCCTATTCTGATTTATACATGATCAGAATCACTTTATGTCTCTAAGCTTATAAAGACTATTCCATGATTTCAGTATGCTTTATTAATATATACAATTTGCATGAGTAAAACAGAGGCTTAAAATGTTTAAATGTTAGAAGGTTTTTACTCTTCAATTACATTGTCTCATATTTTATTATTACGACAAGTGTTGTAAATCTGAACATTAAGTTTCTCCAAATTTTTTAAATCTAGGTACAACATTTTACTTCCAGTAAAAAATTTTCTACTTCATGAACATCTTATATAAGCTTTTGTACATGTGTATGTGTGGAAGACATACTTGTCATGATCCTCACTTTTTACAAACTTATATTTTAAGACATAATAAACTCTAATGATATTTAAACTTTAGACATGTTTTATTGACAACATGCACAGGGTCTGCATGTACATTTTGCTTGCTAAGGTCTAACAAATATACACCTTAATTTGAGTTGCTCTTGGCATTTTTGTAGAATGCCAATATCAAACATAGTCACAAATAAGCTGATAACTTGAAAAGTTCTTTACTGTTTTTATGCAATGCCAATATTATAATTGTAAAAATTAGTGAGGGGGTCTAAAATTACAAGTTTTAGTTGTAAAATAATATGGGGATTTAATGTACAACATGGTGACTATAGTTAATATTGCATGCTTATTTGAAAGGTGCTAAGAGAGTAGATCTTCAACATTCTCATCATCACAAGAAAAATATTATAACTTTTTGTTTGCTAGATTATTGTTGTGATCCTTTCACAGTATGTACAAATATTGAACCATTGTATTTTATATTTGAAACTGATATAATGTTACATGTCAATTATACCTCAATTAAAAAATGGTGTATGATAGTTCTCAAGAGAGCTGTAAAATAATGCTTAAATTTAGTTTGGAGTACTAGAGTGATTGATTATGATTACTCACATTTCAGATAGACAATTTGTGGAATTTGATAGATTAGACTAGAATACAGATATTAGACACTTAAATGCCTAAAGGCTATCTTTTTCCCAATACACACTGGAAAGTTTTTAAGAGCCAGGAGAAAGCTGCTATCTAGCTTGCCAGAGGCTTCATGAGAAACAGATACTGTATTGGTGAATTTACCAGAGTCCTTTAAACTGGTGTATAACTCCTGAACACCATTTGGTCTGCTTGTAAAAAAGCAAAGTAGCTATTATATGAACAACAATATTGATGATAACAGAACGAGCTCATTCTGCGAAATCAAAAAGTAACGTGGATTTCTTTATGATCATAGAATTAGAATAGGGGCATAGGACCTTCTTGTCAATCTTTTCTGCATACTCGAAGGCAGTAGTTGACTTCATTTTCACTTTGGCTGGATACTTGCCTGCAAATTCACATTTTCTATGCCAACTCCATTTTGACTGACGTACATTTTTTTTAAATGCTCACAACTTCATTTTGGTTATAATAGGGTTTATAGGCCTGACAGAATTTCTGTTTCTTTCATGTGAAATTGTTTATCACAGCTTGAGATCCTCTAAGTAGATATGATACTGAACTCCCCAGTATAATCTATTATTTTTATTTCCAAACGCTTGTGCTTGTCTTATTTAAACTCCACTTACAGACGGCACCAGGCATTGCTTAGATAATAAAGACAACGTACATGCATTTAATATTTTTGATACCCTATTTCTTTGTAAATGTAAGCAAATTTCTACTAGTCCTGCAAAGCACTTGCCAATTATAAAATCATCCACTTGTGAATATTTGTTTGAAGTTTCTTTAATTTATTTTCCCCTTTCACCATTTATTCCCATTTAGCACAGATGTACTGTAAAGAATGACAGAAGTTCCAGGAGTTTTTGCAAAGAAAATGCTGTTTGAGGTCTACATCATCAAATACTGCTTGATTCCTGAAAATATAATCATTAACTGAGTAAATTCTATTAAAAACCATACAAATAAAATAATTTGACTAACTCTTATTTGCTGCAGAAGAAAAAGAACTTAGAGAGCAGGGTGAGAGCTCTGGGGAGCTGGTTGAGGGGTGGCTGTAGCAAAGAAGAAAAGGAATTGTATAATTAATTACTTAATTACCATTGACAAATTATCTTCTTTTTATTCTAGTTTTTAAAATAAGAGCCTCTCTATTTCTAAATTGTAGTTATTCATTCTGGGAAAACCTGCAGTTTGATTCTAAATGAACGTAAAAATCATTTTAAGTATAATATAAACTTTTGGACTTTAACAATGTACTATTCGGTTTTTAAATTTCTTCATATTTTTGGAATAGTTTATCTTTTGAAAGCTGTGATACAATCTTACACTTATTTATTTTTTGGCATTCTACTATAATTATTCAACTTCTTACATATGCTGCAGTGACAAAGGGATTCATTAGAGGAACATACTGTTCTCCACAGAAGACTTCCATTTTCTTTGAGCTTAAACATGAGGCAAATTCTCTTGGTGGTATTAGGCTAAGATGAATATATCTAAAGGATCTCATTTTTGCAAGGAATTAAAAGGTCAGAACCATAAATCAAAGAACTTCTAAAGTTAAACATAATCCATATTATTCTTCCAAAAAATAAAAAGGTGATTTTTTCCAGCTATTCTGATAAACTGATTTGAATGATCTCAAACATTGACATTACCACTAAATAAAATCATGCAAATGTTGGAAGAGCAGTAGCCTTCATAAGCTTATTTACTGTGCATATATTGAGTGTTTCTACCATGTAAAGGCTGGATAGGCATAGGGAAGAATAGAGACTGCACTGAAATGCATTGTAGGTCTCCCTACACAAAGAGCCAAGTCTCTACAGGAATTAGAGGACCAGAAATAAACATGAAAATTCAATTGCAAAACAAGTCAAAAAAGAGAAAATAAGTAACATGTTTATACCTGTCATTTTAGCAAAATAAAAGTTAAAGAAGATCATAGGAGCAAGATACTTTTTGAAAGTATTCAAGCTTAGGTAAAAGTCACAGGGCAGCAGTTGCGACAGTAATTATTAAGTGGAATTATAACAATGGCACTTGCATCTGACTTAGCATGAGGCTTCTCTAAGCAGGGTCCAGTCAGTCACTCAGAAAAGTCACATCTCTTTTATAAATAATAGAAAAACTTGTTTCACCATAGTGCATGAGGTCACTCTTCCAAGCTGGTCCGTGAGTGTTAATTTGTTCTATTGTTTAACAATAAAAAGACACCTTGGAAGCTTGTATTTTTGAGAAGTTTTAGTGAGGTATGTATTTTGTTCTTTTGTTTGAAGAACTACTAGTTCAGTTAATAGGAAGGAATTGAGTTATTTTATATGCTTTTCTTGGGTCACTGATGATTTCTGGTTGGTGGAGAAGATCTACCCAACAAGTTTAATTTCGACAAAATTGTATGGAAACAGTAAGATAAAGGGGAAAATTGATGCAATAAGGCAGTTATTAGATTGAAACAGGAAGTTATTTATATAGACCATATTTAATCTCAAATATGGCAATTTAGAGTTGAGCAACCTATAAATGTAATTATTATTGACTCTATTTTGGCAGGAGCCCCCAAGGCCAGGAATAATGCAATAGGTGTCAAGTATCCCAAAAGTTTTACAGAAGGGTGCTAGACCATATACCAAGATGTGCTAAGAAATGGTCAAATTGATTCTCTTATATGAGTGATCACTCCCCTCCAGCCATAAAAGCAAAGAGGTAGAAAATGACTGAGACTTCCTTTACAGGGAACAATGTTGGACAACTGTGTGTTCTCCCTTTTGCTGGAATGGGGGGAGAGCCGATTCTTCCCATATATTATGCCAAGTGGGAGGAGTCCTAGGGGCCTCCCAATCCACCCAATTGGTGGGAGCCGATGCGAATCTCTTTGAAAGAGGACCATCCAACCAATTCTGGGGTGTCATAACCCAGCAAGGGCCAGCCTGTCTCGGCTTCACGGGTGAAAATTATTCATGCATCCTTTACATTACAGTAATAGAGCAGGAGGTGGTAGAGAGAAGATTTCAAAATGCCACAAAAACTATTAGTGAAAAATTCAAGTTGTAACGTATGCCAGTCTCATAGGACAGGGACATCATTTCACAAATTATTCAACAATGACTTTTCTCTCCAATCTCCTCTCCCTTGGGCCTACCCCAGACAGGCCTTATGCTTGAATTGTTTGTTTCTGACACAATGAAAAAACACAGTAACAGTGTAATATGTATAAATAATTGGCTTCCCAAGAATTCTTATGCATTTCTTCTATACATAGAATAACTATCTGCCCAGAATACACACACACACACACACACACACACACACACACACACACAGAAGATTGTTAAATTTCAAACAAAATTTTGCCACAGGCATAAATAGAAGCTATGTTCACTTAGCAACAGATGTTAGTAAAAGACATGAATTGGATTGCCTTGCCTAGAGTTTGCTTTTAGTTTATCATCTCTTTCTTGCTTGCTTTCATTCTGTTATTTCATTTTTGTTCTTTCTCTCTTACTGCTGCTCTTTTATTTTTCTACTTGTTTACTGAACCACTTGCTAAGTGACCCTTTCATATAGGAAGTTTAGATTTCAAGCCATCAAATAAGCTGACCACTCCTCTGTGTAGGCTGAGATTTCTAATGGATTCTCCAGCCTTACCTGGGTTTGCTCCCCTCCCCCTTTAATCTGGGAATGTATATCCTCACACTACATCACTTTCCCCCATTCAACCTCTTTTTCTCCTTCATGATCTTCTTAGGAAAGAGTTCTTATTCACTCAGGAACTTTTTATCTTTTTATAAAGCTTTGTTTTGTCCAGGCCAAGATAAAACAAAATACTCATTAATCAAGATGATCTTTTGGAATGGCACAGGAAATATTCTATAAATGTAAAACAAGGCTGATGTTTACAAAGCTTCTGAATATATATAGATTCCATAGCTCCACATGATAAACATAAATGTTTTCATCTATTGAGGTCTGACAGTGATCCCTCATATGAGCTCTTTGACCTTCACTTCTTATTTATTTATTCATGTGACTGATTCTGTACCACATATTGAATTTCATCTTTCCTGTGACTTTCAGTTGTCATAACTGCAACACATCTGAAAATCATCTATGCCAAAGTCTACTAAAAATAGAGAAAACATGTACACAAACACCCACTTAATAAATTGCCTGGAAATTCAGGAAAATATGATTTCATGAGTAGACACCCAGTTTATTGATGGGAAAAAGGCGAGGCAACAAGTTAATTCCTTTCATTCTAACCTAACAAAAGCTTTCTTTACGGTGTTACTTCCTAACTTTTCTTTTACAACACCAATAGAAAATGATAATGCTGTCACTGTCCATTCATGTACATGAACAAGGCTGTTTCTGATCCACCAGTTCCTTAGCACACCTCTAGCCCATTTCCAGCTCTCAGGTTTGGAGGTTCTGCTTCAAGGAATACTGCCAGGGCCGGCTTCATTGAAAACATTTATAGGTGACCAGGAAGATGAAGTACACGGTAAAATTTTCAAGTTCACAGATGACACCAAGTTTCCCTGAGGAATTAAATGTCAAGTTGATGAGGATAAACTGCAGAAAAAATTTTCCTGGTTGTGTGAGGCCAGAATATAAAGCTGAACTTTATCATGATTGTGTGAAACTTGTCAAATAAGAAAAAATAATACAAACCCTATTTATTTGCTGATGGCCCTTGAGCATCGGTGATGACAGGATAAAAGTTTGAGAGTTTTTATTCTTTATTTCTGAAACTTCTACCTTAAGTTTGTGGCGACAAAACCAATTACTACAATTCTGTGAGTCATCAGAGGTTCTGTTGCAAATGACACAGAGATATCAGTTATAATTTAAACACTTTCAAATATGTTACTTTTGTTTAATCCTCAAAACAATCATACATGCTAGTTTTTAATTTTTAATGCATTTTGTAAATGAGGAAGCTGAAACTCAGTAAGTGATTAACCCTTGAATGAAGACATTGACTTCTGCAATTAGCTCTGGATGCCATCTCAAAAAAAAATTTTTTTTTAAGTGAAAAATGTTCAGAAGTAGATGTTTCAAAGTAGACTTGAGGAATTATAGAGAAGAAATGAAGAGAGGAAGTGATTTCTATAGGAGCATATGTTTAAAAAAGTAATCTTTGATTTGGAAAAATGACTTGAATACTGAATGTAACATGGCTTGAGTGAAGTTCTAGAATTACAGATTTATTTAAGAAATTGAATTACACTTAAAAATGGTGTATTAGCTTGTTATGGCTAACATAACAAAGCACACCAAAAAGATGACTTAACAGAAGTTTACTGTGTCACAGCTATGGAGGCTAGAAGTTCAAGATCAAGGTTTCAGCAGGCTTGGTTCCTTACCAAGGGGTGTGAGGAAAGGATTTCTGCTAGGCTTCTTCTTCTCACATGTTTTTATATTTTTTCTCCTTTGGTCATGTCTGCCTCTGTTCAAATTTCTTCTTTGTAGAAGGACAACACTTATATTGGATTAAGGCCTATCTTAATACCCATCTTAATTACATCTCCAATGTCTTCATTTTCAAATAAAGTTGTATCCTGGGTATATGACTTCAGTCATATATAGATTTTGAGGGGAACACAATACAACCCGTAACACATGGCAAAGAAGCAGTACACAGTGGGTGATACATTTATGAAAGTTATTGCCTTGACTAAGAACAAGACCTAAAGACCTTATATGTCAGTGGAAAACACAGTATTGAGAGCATCAAGCCACTAAAGGAATCAAAACACCAAGGCTTCAGCATTAAAGAGAAGTAAGCACATGGCATGAGCCTTAGTCATTGATGCCAGTTTTTGGCTGAGGCGCTGGATCAATCCAAAGCTCACCTCTCCTGTATTTCTTGTACTTGAGGAAAATATTTCTTACATATGTAAACTAGAGTAGGGTTTTTAGTTACTTGTAGTCAAACGAAGTCTTGCTTTATAGTCTGTATGAGAGCAGATACAATTTCTATTTTGTTTACCCTTGGATTTCCAGAGCCCAGGACTGAACAAAACATCTTTCAGAAACCCAATATGCGTTTGTTAAAACTTTCTTGAGATTTGGATCCTTTTTCTGTATTTAAAATAAAGAGCATTTGTCAATGCCCTGAAGTGAGATGAACTCCTTGTATTTAGGGTAGTAATAGAAATTAGCAAGGCAGCAGATTGCCCAGATCCAGTATAGGACAGGTTAAGAATCTATTTCTCAGCAAATACCATATGATTTCACTTATATGTGACATCTAATGAACAAAATTATCAAACAAGCAAAAGAGAAACAGGCTCATAGATACAGAGAGCAGAATGACAGCTGTCAGACTGGAGGGAGTGTATTGGGTGAATAGGTAAAGAGATTAAGCAAAAAAAAATTTTAAGCCTCCATAGACACAGATAAGAGTATGGTGATTACCAGAGTGAAAGAGGGAGAAGGGAGGTGGAAGAAAGTGAAGGTGAGATCAATGGTGATGAAAAAATACTTGACTTTGGGTAATGAACATACGATGCAACATACAAAAGATATAGAGTTGTACACTTGAAACCTTTATAGTTTTATTAACCAATGCCACACCAATAAATTCAATACAAATTTTTTAAAATAAATATTAAAATAATTTATTTTTCAATACTAAAAACATTGACCAGAGATTGGTAGAGTTTAGGTTAAGCTATCATATGTGTTTTCGAAGGTTCATCTAGGCTGATGTGTGAAGAGAAGCAGGTGAATGCTTTGAGACAGATTAAGTGGAAATTGTGTGAGTGGGAAATGATGTGAGCCTGATGTGGTTTGATGATCCTAGAAATGGAGAGCAATGGATGAATGCAGGAAATCCACCTTAGTGCTTGACTGGATGTTGGGGCAGGAGAGAGCAGTGTCTTGGTTGCCTGTTAGGTCTTCAAAAGTGTATGTGGGAGGACTGTGGACTTGTTTCTGTGAGAGCAACATTCTGGCATTGCTCTGTTGAAGACAACTTATTCAGAAATGTTATTGAATGTTTACCATATACCAAACTGGTAACTGTAGAATGAGGACATATACCCTCTATACCGGAATACTTGTGAAAAGCCTAGGGTAAGGAATAAGTGGGACAAGTGGCTGGAGATATGCAACCCTTGGTTTAGAAGGCCTGTGCAAGGCTTTGTAATCCAAAGTAAGAAATTGGTTTTTATTTTCCTGTACATGCTCTTATTGAGGGCACTATTTCAGGAGCTATGGACATGGAGATGAATACCCGACTCTCAATGAGCCCCAACTCTAGTAGAGAACTTTCACATGTGCTACATGGATGGGCCACACGTAAACTGAGCTGGAGAGCCCCTTGCAAGCTCTCCCACTTACACCAGTTGATGTTCACTTGTATGATTTTCAAAATGTGCTCTGTGGAAAATTATAGGGTCCAATAGACTTGGAGATAGGTTAGACACATAAATAAGGATGATGAGAATAACAACACCAGTACTAATATAATGCGATGTAATGATATTGTAAGAGACTATAAGGTAATTAAAAAATATTGTTGGGGAGATGGTTTGGGTGATATTTTAAAAGCAAGTATTCTTCAGGAAGTGAGAAGAATTGGTACCCATCCTTCTAAAGCCTTCAGGTTGAAAATTCTGTCAGAGTCAATTGTAAAAACTTCCATGTGTTTCTTTGGTAATTACTTATATTTTTAAATCAAAATTACTTGAAATGTCTTCCATCATATTTCATCATTTGAGAAATTTTGAAAATATAGTAACTAGGGAATGGATAGCAGGGTAATGATTTGTCTCTGACTAAGAAATGGGTATGGTGAGCTAATGTAACTTCTCATTAAGTGAACTTGGGTGTGTGCTGAAGTGATATCATATACCCTTTCAATTATCTACTTCCTTCAGCTTCTGAAAGTTAAAGTTAGAGATCTCTGAAAGGACTCCAATGTTTTTAGTAAAAGAATCATCCTTTCATAGCTTCTAAAACTATGTTTGCCTGTTAAAATCATCATTTACCTCCATAGATATTATGTACATATCAAATAATATGTTTGTTGGGTTTTTTTATTTTTTGGTACATTAAGTACTTTATTAAATCTGCATGAGTCTATTGTTTTGCTATTCTTTCTTTTTTGCTCAAGGAATGCATTTGGAAGATCAAATCATTAAGCTACTTTAAAAATCCACTTTCAACACAACTGTTCTATGAAAATTTCAATAGCTTCCAAGGAGTTTTAAATTATGATTTGGAGTTGAAGTCAAATAAATAAGGCAATCATCTGGAGTGCTTGTAACAATTTAACTTAAAACTGGGCTTAGAAACACATTTGGTTTCCTGAATCATTAAATGTGAAAGTAAATGTAAAGCTGTTTACAATATAATTAATAGCATGTTATTAATTTGTCAGAGTATGATGATAATACAATCCAGATATGTTGAGCTTTTCTTAAACACCTCAACCTATAGTGTCAACAGTTGGAAACAGTGCCAAATTCTAGTACCATTCTTCCCAGTGCCACAGGATTACCAATCCTATGAGACTTGAATAATGAGTCTGCCTGGGCCTCAAAGCCTGTGTCTAAGCCGTCCTTCTTTACAGCGCTTAAGTCCCAAATAGAATTTTTCTAGACTTTTGCATTTCTTTCAAGATCCATTCTTCCATTTCACAAATGTACAATGTAGGCTCTTATAAACAATCACTATGATAGGCTCCTAGCCACATTGGCCCACTGCTACAATCAAGCCTTTTGTGATAAGAGAGTTTTAAACCATCTTGACAAATGCTTATAATTATAATAGCTATCATATGGAGCACTCAGTATCCTCAAAGAGATTTAAGTAGTTGATAGAATCATCATTTAATTTGATGAGGGTTTTTCAGCCAGCAGATTTCCATTCTTATAGATGGAAAGTGGAAAATGCATTTTAGGTATACAAAACCACAAAAAGATGAGCTCTTAGCATGTCAACCATTGCAGTCATCAAGCCCCTTTCTTTAGAAAATATTTAGCTATCTCATTAAGTATACTTCTGGAAGATGTAATGATGTTTTCCACATAAGCAAGGAGAACATCTTGCATTTGTTGGACTCCAGAGTTTTAGAAGTTTGGTCACTGAGATAATTAGGCCACCAGTCCTTCTCAATCCCCTTGGCCTACCAGCCAACTCTAATGGCTTGAGAAAGATAATTCACCAAAGGGAGAAAGTTGCAATAAGGCTGGTGGGGAGTGTATGACAAAGTAAGCAAATTCACAACCTGTCACCCTTAAAGCTCTAAGGAAT